>OY776662.1:15402500-16002500 GCA_963675795.1 Crossocerus cetratus
ACGTTCGACACTTCGAACCATGGAATCCAGGAATAAATTCAGGAATGAATTCCCTAGTGTAACCGCACCTTAAGTGCTTGCCGGTGCTTGGCACGAAATGCAATTCCAATGCGAGCCTTTGTCGACGTGCGTGGAGACCGTTTCGCTGGATCCGGTATCTCCGTCGTGACAGCATGACGATTTCATCCTAGGGACGATTTTATTAGGCACACTCAGGTGTTCCGCCCAGCTTATTGTTAGACAATTGTCTTCTTTTTTGGACCAGCCTGTCACAAGCTACTATTTTCCGAGCCTGTGATTATATTAGCATCACTACATTACGCACCCAGTGGATTTCTAGGCCCTTTGAATTCGAATAATGGAAATCCCATCAAAATCGGTTCAATCGTTTATCCGACAAATTATAATAAATAAACATAGAAAAATACTACATGATTTATATACATATGTAGAGATACACTATATTTCCTAATTTAAAATCCAGCAAGCCTTTCAAATTTACAATCGTGTAACATTGTTAATTAAATTTTGAATGAGCGCAACAATTGGTGCACAAGAAAAAGTGTGTTTTAATTAACGATTTTCTCCATGGAAGATGTCATTAATACTCACTTTCACAAGGAAAGTTGGATATTTTCTACTAGCCCTTCGGACTCGCTTCGCTCGTCCTCACGTCTAGCCAACTTTCGCTCTTTTTGAAATTCGCGATAAATTAGATTTTCGTTTCCTCGGAATGATGTCAAATCGGTTTGAATGTTTGCAGTGAAAACAGTAATATATCAAATAGCGACAGTTGTCAAGCTCTACTTGAACTGAAAACAGCATCATACCAAATAATAGCAGTTGTCAAGCTAGGATAAATTAATTTTATAAAATCCGGTATAAGTTAAAATTCGGGTTAAAAAGTATCCTATGTCTTAATCCCGGTTATAAGCTATATCCGTGCCAAATTTCAGCCCAATCGGTTCAACCATTTTTGCGTGATTGAGTAACAAACATCCAAACTTTCACCTTTATTACATTAGTAGGATACCATGATCCATATTTAATTTAGTCCAAAATTTTAACAAGATATTACTCTTGCACCATGCAAATGTATGGGGAATGCGCGTCTTTTTCTAATGTTTATAGAAAAGTTCTACCATCCTGATTAGACAATAGCAAAGGAATGCAGTTTAAAGCAGCTCATAAACGAATGCTTCGGAGGTTTGGTAGACAGGTTAGACGATTTACGAGAAGAGGAGTATTGTACTTCATCCTAGTTCCGTTTAATTGGACGTCACACGCTGTTTGTATACATGTCAATGTATGAATATTGTCGACAAATGTCACAAGACCGTTATTACATGCTTAACTGAACACCACGTGCGCCACAGCTAAACTCTATTCGTATTTTCTACCCATTTCCCCCCAGCCACTGAAGCGCGCGGTCACTGGTCACAATGCAATTATGATTAATACTTTGGTAATTGTTATAAAAATTAATCAAATGCAGATTTTAAGAAATAAAGGTATGTAATGTAACAAATCATTCGAAAAGTGTCACTTTAACGCAAGTCTAAATGAAAATAAAACAGCAAAAAGTCTATTACCGCAAATGTGGGCATTATTTCCCAATCTGCTTCATTGAGTGTGTTCAATGACTTATTGAAGACTCATCAGAAAAAGCTTTACTCAATTTGCCTTTCTAGATACTGAGCAAACGGGACAAAATAAGTGAAAAAGAAATCATAATTTGGAGGTTGAATTCCTCTTCACCGGCGAAAATGTGGAACAACCGTAATAAATACATATTAAAATGCGACTATCATAGCTATGGGTAACCTTGGAGCATGAGGATCCTTCCATTACAAGGTTCCACTCTTGAAACAGGAAGGAAGTCAATGCTCTCGTGTTTGGCCGGACACGAGTGGTAGAGATATGGTGAAACAAGCAGATATGTTCTCAATCGTACAGGATGAGCCTAAAAAGATTCTAAATGACAGCAGCAAATGGTTCGAAGTTTAAAGACGATTATTTATTTGATATACGAGGTATGAACTGTTCTGCATCGTTATTTTAAACCAGCCATTTTTTGGACCAACATTGGAATATGTATCAAAATATTTTGTCATCCGTATCTCTAATTTTTCCTTCTCACAACTAAGAAACATTGTGCTAGTCGCAAAATATAATTTCACAGGTGTAATTACGTTTATTAGCCTCAATTATCACTTTTTAGAATTATATTAAAGTTTTTAAGTTTTACAGAATGCGAAATTCACGAGAAGCTCTTTAAATTCACTGTGTTCTTTATAAATTATCCTTGGTTTGATTTTTTCTTGACAATTAAAACAAACGCGCCAGATAAGTGGAACCCATTTTTAATTCATTTTGTTCTCCTCAAGTCATCCTCAAGTTCGTCAACCCCACTCTAATCGGTGATATTTTGAAGATGAAGCGCACTCAACACTTAATGTCCACTCTTCTCTCTCTTATCGAGAGAGAGAGAGAGAGAATGAATGAAGTTGGACTATGAACAGATTATATAACAGAAGTTATTTAGAATTGTAACCTTTCGACTTAAGACTTGAAAGTTCTTCTAGTTATGTGAGGTCCCACCACATTCTATAACTGAAACACTCTATACACACATAGAGTGTTGTTCGAATAGTACAATCGTGCAAGATGTTCATTCCCTTCAGTGCTGAAAGTAATTAAGTAATAAGGCACACAGATGTTACATAGTAATATATTTTATATAATAAAAGTGTATAAAACTTTAAGTCTTCTTCGATTCGTGTCGATATGAAAATTCGTCCCATTTCTTATACAATCTGCATGTGTAACTTCTTATGTTTGAACTGAGTCGAGCGTTCACTTCGCTTTTATCGAGAAGTGGAAAGCAGGACAGTGTAATAAATACAGATTGGACTTGAAATCTTGTATGGTATCTATTGATGTGAAGTTCGCCTCATTCTTGAGACAGCCTGTATGTGTGTGTTGGAGCGGTTCAAAGCGGCCGCGAAAGGTTGCGTTGCATCGCCGCGGGCACGTTGCATCCTCACAGTCTTTCTCTCTCTCTTTCTCTCCTTTCTCTCCTTACTCCATATTCTCGTGGTACACCTTACTCTTTCTCCCGGCAGTGAGCCGCATTGTATCGCATCGGCCGGTCAGTGGAAAAAGAATCGAACCTCCAGCATCCTCTTCGCTTCCTCCTCTCTTTATCTTCCTCGCCAACTTCCTCCCTTTTCTCAGCTTGTGCCCGCACGACTTTCGTGCATCACGTCAGCCGTAGCGTTTCCCCAATTTTTCTCGTCTAACGCCATCGTTAGCGATGTAGATATAGTAGAATCAACATTACATTGCTTGTGATATGGTACAGCATAATGTTTTCTTCAATCTTATAGTAGACGTGGAAGCTGAGAGATGCTCTGATGTCCAATTAAATATTAATGTTTGATTATTATACTGTGTATACGTAGATATTTGTTCCATGATGTTGTGTCAATAGTTATATTTTTGTTAAAATGTATAGAAATGATTTTAAAGAAAAATCAATTTCAAAGCGATTTCGGTTAGAGGTACCTCCATATTTACAATACTAGATTTATAAAATCCTATGTTAATAATATTTCAAGAGGCATATCGATTATTTGAGAGGCTTTTATGTATTGTGTACTGTTTATGTATTTTCTAGTTTGTGTAGGAAATGTATCGAAGGACACTTAACTTTTGCAGACTCTATTGTAGAACAACCTCTTATTGATTTTCAGTGAGAGTACCTATTTAGCGATTACTATCAGTGATAAATCACTTATACTTGGCCTCTTGTTGATTGCTAGTAACTGGAAAACATGCATAACTATAGTCTTGCCGTTTATGTATTTCCTGGTTTCCCGTACGTAGAGACTTTTCGAGAATCATTTACAAATGTCTTCGTTGGCAAGATCGTTCCAAGCGAAACACTGAAACTTTCCTCGAGATTTCAGTCATTACATGATGTTCGCCTAAGGCGACAGCACGTTTTCGCCCGTGGCGCCCTGCAAACGTGCGAATGTTCCGGGCCGACTATCTTATCTTAGAGTCTCTAACATTTCCATACATTGACACATTTAGTTGCCACTTCGAAGAAGGAGGCATCCGTGTGATGCGCTGTAAAATGAGCGTGTCTGGGTGATGTAAGCCTCCAGATAAGCAAAAGATTAGTTTGTACTTTGCGCCACACACGGCGTGACAAGAATGTCAGTAGAAACCATTTTCCATGTAGGGCGAGCGAGGTTGCTTCCAACAATCTTAAAACAATTCGTGCGGAATAATTAATGGCGATGAAACCTGAACGATGTTGATATTTCAATCGACACACGAAGATCTTTAGAAAGTTCTTTCAGTTTCTTTAAAAATGAAATCCATATATTGTATGTATAACCATTTAGTTGCATCGTAAATGATCAACTGTCGACATCTTTGATGAATAATGAGATTAATAATAATTTACAGTTAATCCTTAATAGACGTGGTGAATTAATGTATGTGCGAAGGGCTCAAGGACTCAAATAATACATTCTGAAGCATTTAATATCTAAATTTAGCTAATTCAATGGAAGTTGCCATTAAAGTTGTAATTTAATAATGATTTCAATTGCCAGTTACAAAAATGTTTCTAATATTTCATGATAACATATTGGTCTCCAAATATTATTTGTTAACAGGCAACTGGTGGCACATTTGGCCTAGTTCAATTGTTCTCTTTTTGGGATTATGTTTTCTTATAATAGTACAGTAGTGTGATATGAATATCATTCAGACAGATTGCCTATTCTATTTATTATTTCTAACTTATACAGGTTGTTGAATTCATGTTTTATTTCGATCTTTGAATGCCATATTATTTATTAGCCACATATCAGAATATACTTATTTCATTCATAATATTTAATTTATGTTATTTTATTTAATATGTACCCCTCATAACCTTTTTGCATTTTTGTATTTATCCGAATTAGTGGTTACGCAGGTTTGGAAAGCCAGCACGTCAGCTGTCATTGTCGAACAATATTCTCGCGGTGGAAAAGTTTATTTAGGGATTACGGCGCCGCCTTGTTAGCCGAGGTATGCGTCCAGCCGTGTGCCTCCTCCCCTCACGACTCTTGGACTCTATTACCTTGACGTCTTTCAACGCTGTAATCAAGAAAACCGCATCTACCATCCACCACTAACCCTCCCCCCACCCTTTGCCACTTTTCTACAGCGACCAGAGGACTTAATAGCTTGGCAAGCTTGGCACTGCCGTGCAAAACCAGACGAGATCCACTCGAAATGCTTGACCCTTTTAGTCTCGATATTATCGGAAATTACAAAGACTTATCTTATTTCGGTAGGGAAGAGAGTGGAAGAGAGGTCATGAACCATGGATCACCTCTCTCACACCTGTTTTTGGTTTTTTTCATTCTGCCACTGTCCTGACTGCAGAAAACTATGGTTCTATTTTAATATTATAAAGATTAAATTCCATTTTTCAAATTCTATTCGGCCTTTAACATTATGTTCCATTTGAAAAAAGGAATACAAGGTTTAACCAATGCCAAGTTTAACACTAACCCATCTCAAGACATTTCCTCTGACCTAAGAGAGTAAATCTAATGCTTTTTGTAATTAATTCTATGAAGTTATTGAACGCATTGGATAAAGGAATTTTGAAAGGGATTCCTGAAAGCAGGTACAATCAATATAATATACATATTGAATGCCCTTTTGCGAGCTCGAGTACTGAAATAGTAATTATATGGACTACGAAACTAGCCGTTAATAAGACTCTGACAAGTGCATGTGCCAAATCGTTTTCCAATCACAGCAGGTTCCATATGTAGGAACAAATAAAATATAAAGTTCTCCCTACAAGTGTTAATATCTGTAAAGGAAGTTCTGACATGGTGTTAACAAAGGGTTAACAAAATATGTGAAAGAAGTAGTAAACTATCAGAATCGCGAACCGCTTTTGTTCTGTTTTTTCTTCTTAAATATAAGATATAAAAATGTCTACGCATGTCGTAGACATAGATTGTGTACTCAAGTCTGAAAGGCATGTCATGTGAGTGGCATTTACATACGAGTGCAGTTGGCAGTGCTACATGTACTTCGATGTGGGCGCATATGATATTCCCAGCGTATTGCCAGTACATCCTTACTTCGACGGACGACATCGGTGTGGATCGGAATGTTAATAAAGGTGTTCGAGTGCGCTAATAAAGAGCGTAGCGCACGGACCTGAAGTCTGCCAGTGTACAGGTTCCTTCAATTATGGCAGGTCGGTGCAAAGTGAATAATGGCTACTTCCAAAAAATAATATTATATTGCAAAACCGTAGTTCCTCAATTGTTGTTCACTCCCTTTTTTTAATTCCAAGTCTAACTGCATTAGCTTCCCTAATTCTTTGTATTGCCCAAGTACTAATAAAGCTTAAAGCTTTTGTTTGTACGTCTTGCATTTTTATTAATGAAAATTAATAAACAATACAAGAAAATGGGATCGTGATTCTAATATTTTCCTTTCTTATTTTGTGTATGTACCTATCTGCTTTGCTTGAACTTCTTCCACGGGTATAAATATATCCGCTTAAGAACTTTATTATTTTGTTTGTTTAGGCTCTGTGATTGCAAAATTATTTGGCATACGTTCTAGCCCAAGCCTCACAAATTTCTTGCTTAAATTAATGAAATATGGAGTGATGAGGATATGTGTGGCTCATTCTTCGCTGCTACCACACTGGCAATCCATAAGAATGTTTGATTGTACGGGTTGATTTATTTGCTTCTGGATCCTGCCTAATATGAGGTTTCTTAACACATTCCTAGGCTCTTTATGTTTATAGACTAGGATATTACGTCTATATATTAGGATACATATGTGTCCAGTAAAAAGTGGCGTGCGACAGTACTGATTCAAAACCAGATGAGTCGTCTTCTAATTGACTCGACCTGTAGTGCCCCGTAGTAGGCCACCCTTGGTGTACTTTTCCACAGGCGATTATGGGATGTTACAGAATCTTCACGCACAATTCTCTTGAGATTGCGGACACGTTTCCTGACCTGTGATTCAGAGCTTACAACATACTTGCCCCTCCTCTCATCTATACTTATCGATGTCTCCGTAAATCCATGCCTGGCCGTGAAATGCCATTCAATTATTACTTCGTCATTTGCACCAATTGTGTATAGGCATAAATTAAGCAGAGAAATTTTTGGTTAGATCCCTGATGGCTAGAACATTTCCATAACGAATAGATAGAATTTACTACCCCCGAAAAGTCAAAATAAATCTCTCCACTTCCTGTGCTACTGCGCTACATTTCTGTAGATTTTGCTTAATATGAAGTACAACAGTTTCTCGTGCAGAGTGCTGTATGAGGTGCAGTAATCTGATAGCAGTCGTATCAAGCAAAATAAGGAGGGAGGAACCTCAAAATTCGCAATTTTGTTCTGCCTATTTATGAGAAACATATGTAACAAAAGACTTAATGCGAATAGATGTTTCAGTGTCCTGAAAGAAGTGGAGATAATTTTGTTGGCAAACTGACCTATTAAACACGAGGTGTCGGATTTCGAAGCACCTTTAATGACAGTGCTGTTGCACAGATGACACGCAGACATTTAGTAGGTGACTATACGAACGCTTATATTGTCTGATGACTGATCCTATCATCCTGTGGTAACAATGAAAAATTGAATGGACACTACCAGATAAATGTAGGCTTAATTAACCGCCGCTTCCGCATGATGACTAGCATGACCAGGATTTCAAGACTATCTGTTATCGGACTTCGTTTAATTATGTTTATACGCTTCAAATTCTAGCTGGCAAGAGTTCTAGTATGGACGATTCCTTTCTATATTCGATGCGGTTCGCGGTCATTTATTTCCTCGGGCGTGCATGCAACTAATTGTATTGATTGTTTAAATTGTATTAACTGTACTAACATAACATGTAAATTTTGAATGTTCGAATACGGTAATAAAATTGGGAATCATATGGAACATATTCAAAAGTTCCGTTCTTTACTGATTTGCATCTCCGTCTGTAATTAAAGTGGTAGCAGTACATACTGTACATACAATAATTACAATCAATAACCTTTAACAAACAATTGTGATTGCAAATCATTGAACCAGTGTGTACTCAAGCAATTAATTGCAAGCAAAATGATTTATATATCGATATATGAATAAGTGGATTATTGTGCAACTTAACTTCGATGTGCTTTTACATATACAATTATCAAAAAAAGAAATGAAGAAATAAAGAACTAGTTTTCCCCAGAAACCTGTAGTTGACAAAAAAACATTAATTATATGCTTCAGCTATGCAAATGCATCCACGATTAGTTAAGTTAAGGTGTGTTTCTGTTAAATATTTCTTAAATATTTTTGTTAAAGGGAATAATGCTGGACGTCAATGATCAAGCGCAGTCTTTGAGTCTTTAGTTTCAGTGAATCATAGACAATGGCACAGAGCAGTATCGTTTTCCGGCTATTGTCGATGAACGCAACACTTATTTCAAATGCGAAACGCTCGTTTCCTCGGGAGAACGAAGACGTAATACGTGTCGATGGAGTCAACAATATGTATGCCGGCTGGTTTGTCGCGAACTTTCCCCGAGAAGTCACGTACCCTTCCTGCGAGCAAGGGCACGCTCGTATATTGTCGATAGCATCGACGATATGTCGATATTTTTAGTTTCAGGCTGCTGCGATCGACCAGGCAACGCGTCGAGTATGCGCTACCGAACAGCCCGATACACAGAGTGCATACCTTACCGTGTCATTGACACACTGTTGATCAGTTACGAAAAGAATCGCATTTGCGCCTCCTTCAATTCAATTATAACAGTACAAAATCATCCAAATTGTCATTATACGTAGTGTATGTATGATATTATTGTACATTATTTATTGCACGTTCGGTTAAACAAATCGTGCACAAATAAAAATATTTAGATTAGTTTAGACTTCCTCATTTCCATTTGAATTATGAGAATGGTCGGTCAGGTCCCTACAGTGATTGGTCAACAATGTATTAATAGGCTGCGGATATTTGTGCAGATATAGATTTGAGTTTTCCTTCGTTGTATATTCGTCTGCAAAGATGGTGACGAGTGTGTTCAGCTTTTTAGCATGTAATCAGATAATGCATTGTTAATAAACATCAACGACTTCACGCTAAAATTAGTAATGTATACTAGTTTATGTCCGTATTAGTAAAGAAAAATCGAGTGTCTGTCTGTATATCCGTTTTTGGACGTAATGCAGAAGTATCTTTCTCCTTCATTCACTTTGATCTGACAAGTTAAAGTTAAGCAAAAATAAAAGCCTTTCCATTGCTTTGACAATTTGCGAGCATTCACATTCGTTTCTTTCGCATAAACATGCGGGGTGGAGTCTAGAGTTACTAAAGGGGGTCTGCGGGATTTTGCGCAGACAGAAAGCAAGCGCACGCTTGAAATCCTGGCGTGAACTCACCATATTTCAAACCCTGCCACTTGGAGGCGGGCTCCTGGTACCGGTAATACGGCAGGATTATCCTGGGCGGCGGTCTCGTCGGCGAAGGACACGGTTTGTAGACGAGCATACAACGCACGCACTTCCGGCTAGACGGCTGTATGTGCACATACGCCATCGGGGTGACCGAGGATGGTAGATAATAGTTGCTGTAACGTTTTCGCCGGTCGCCTGACTCGCTCTCCTCATCGCTCGTGCCAAAATTTGCCAGATGTAAGAACTCCCCATCGCGAATGTCCGGTGGGTAAACCTTGGCAGTGATTTCCGCCCGGATTCCGGGAGAGGAAAAATACACTTCTTTCGGTTTGGGTTTGAAAATTCTGAAGGATTCTTTTGTTCTTCGATTCTGTTGATGTTTTAGCTCGTAAATGTCGGGCGGAACATTAAGTTTATCAAATCCGGATGACCGCATTCCATCGTTCTTCGCAATCCTGGGTCCCAGGCTTTTAAACGTGCTTTGTTGTACTTTATCATCGTTTCTGGAAAAGCGTTCACTGTTCACTTCACGCCTCCTTCGACCAAGAGCATTCATGTGATGTTGACGCTGGACCAGACTTCCTGGATCTCCAACGCGAAGCTTAGTGGATTCTTCATGCGATTGACCATATTCCTCTCGAAAAAAGGAACCTGCTCTTTCCCGCATTCCATCACTGCGTTCTGCATCTCGTGCCCCCTCAATGTTTTTCTTCTTATTTCTGTTCAAAATAAACCTGACCTCTCTCGGGTTAGGGGCTTCTTTACGGCGTAAACTATCAATTTCTGGATCTAATGAGAGTACCGGTCTATAAGCATGGTCATCAGTGGGTCTATTCGTGTCGACATTAAACTCCTCATGAAGGAACGAGTCGCTGTGCTCGCTTTCCGCCGGGCTCACCAATATATTATTCCGGCGGAGCGATAAATCTGGCGTGTCATCGGGCCGCTTTATCCGCGAGCTCTTTAATTTCGCTGATGTTGACCCGGCCACATAATCCGTCTCTCTTTTCCGCGCGACCGCTTGTAAATCCTGTTCCTCGGGGAAGTCTGCGCCGCCGAGGCTCTCGGAGCGCGTATTACTTCGTTCATCATCTTCTTCCGCCGGCACCCGATCGATCAGGGTCGATGTCGATGGATCAACGTCGAAATAATGACTCTGCCGCTCCGAGATAGCAGCGGAATCCTGACCATTCACTGAAGAAGCTCCGCTTTCCTGCCGCGGCTCCTCTTCCGCGTGTCTCTTGTCATCTGGCACGGCTTCATTCAGGAACTCGGACTCTGTAACGCGTCCTCTTTCGCCAGTTTTCTCAATGGAGCCTTCTAGTTGCTGGGATAGTCTAGCGTCAAAAGCTGATGAGTCCTGGAGGCCTTCACGGATAGAGGATTCACTGACACCCAAATCAGTTCGTGCTTCATGTTGGCCTTCGGGTTTTCTTGGAGCCACTTCCGCGACTTCTCTGAGAGACTCTTTGGTGCTAGAACGTGATGTCTGCCGAGGACCTTTTTGGAGGGAGGAATCACTGTCACTCAAGGAAGTCAGGCCCTCATAGCGGCCTCCAGGTTTTCCTAGGGGGACTCCCCGTACTTCATCTTGTCTAATCGAATGCGAGTCCGAGTTCCTGGACTCCCGTTCACCCGGCCGCAGGATCTCCGTTAGCAATCCGAGCCGCCATTCCTTTTTCTCTTCACTATGTCTATTGAAAGAAGGTCGTGGTGTCTCGTACGACAGAGCGTAGAACCAGTCGAAGTCGACTTGAGGGAGTCTATCTTTGGAGGAGAAGGTAGCATCAGAGTCGAGGATGCACTGAAGAGTTAGGAGTAGCAGGGTCCCTAGTCCTAGGGCCAGGATGCCCCGGGTCCAAAGCGAACTTCCTGGGCGCATCTCTACCCCATAGTCACTGAAGAGACTGGCTTGTTCCTCTGGCGCACCTCCATCTCTTCCTCTTCCTCTCCTTCTCCGATCTGTGCCTCCGAGATCTGTCTCGAAAGATCCAGGAAGACTCTAATCTCGAGATAGCGTTCTTACCCCACTGAGATCCGGCTTTATTGCCCGCCGAGATAGCGTAGCCTTCTATTTGCACTTGATGAACACGGTACTTGGTTGGAGCTTCGCTTGGGAACTTGAGAGCTGACTTGAGAGACCGACACTTCGGATTTCACGATTTACAAATAATCTCGAATTTGTCACTGCAGTCACTGCATATTTAGAATGAACCACTTGGGAACCCATGCGGATAGTAAACGATAGTACACTGCTATTAACTCGACTATCTACCACTAGTCTCACACCAACACTAATACAAGTACGGAAAATTCGACGAATATTGTTGACAGTTCAGTCCGCTCTCATCCTCATTCAAGCATTAGGGTAAAGACGTAATCCTGGACACATAACTGCTTATGTATCCACTATATCAGCATCAGTGAACCATCCCAGCACAGAACTGCTGACGAGGATCAGCGTGACACTCTCGTAACTCGCGCCTTATCCCAACATATCACCATATTCCTCCCAACAAACTCAAAACCGCTGCAACAAACTCGATTTGACGGTAAGTCCGATCACTCATATTATTCCCTATAAGAGTCTGGAGGAGATCCCGAGGCTCCCAACGCCAATTCCCTACCGGAAGATACTTGGTTTAGCGAAGAACTGGGACCAATGACTCGACTTGAATAGGAAGGAATCCTGTGATAAGGAGAGTCAGACGATTAGCAGGTAAGAGAAGTGTTGGATGCTGGTTGGTCTCGAGAGTCACACGTGGACCACGGAGGAGGTGCGGATATGGTACCGGCTTCGACGGCGGACCGAGAGACACTGACTTGCTACCATTACCATTAGCTGGCTTTGCCCTCTCCTCGCTTCCTCTTCTTCTTCTGCTTCCTCTTCTTCTTCTGTCTCGTGTATGCGGACCCTCTGAATCGCATGTATATTCTCTCCTACCTCGCCGGATCGAGGAATCATTCGCGTGTTTACTATGCCTGGCACGTGGGTGTACCGCATCCCCCTCTCCTCACCTCCGCCGCCCTTTTCATCTTAAAGCTGCTGCTCCTTCCTTCTCGCATCCTCCTCCGCAGTCCCGGTCTGTGATCTGTCTCTGGCTCGCCCTGTGATCCACTTTTTCGGAGCCAGCAACCTGATTATGCAATAATCAGGAATTCGTTGGAGAAGCGATTGAAGGGCACGACTGAACCGTCCGACGACATCCTGGGATGCGTTGTTGCATACACTCGTGTAAGTCCGCCACCAATGCCCAGGAAGAAGTACTTTCGGGAATATAGTGTGAATGAGAAAATCGTGTACTGGCTGATTCAAAGTAGTAACGCGAACTTTGTTCTGTTTCATATGGTGGTAGATTTAATATCTTTTTTAGTAGGAAAGAAATACTTTACTGCAAAGATCTCTCAGTAGGAATACCGTATAATCGTATGGGTTACAATGAAAGAATTTGTGTTATTTTGGAATTATTCAGTTACGGAGGGAATAATTTGGAGATAGTATGAATAAAACGAGAGCGTTTTGCGTGATTCAAAATAGCAGTACAGATATTTTTTTCACATGACGCAAGATTCATTTAACAGTTGCTTTTTTAAAAAGCGATAATAATTTTTTTAATACGAAAGGTCTCACAAATATAGATTTTATTGACAAAATGTTGTTGTTCTCGAAATATAGCTCGTATTTCAGAAAAAACAGAGATCACTGTTTAAAAGGATAGTTTAATTTGAAAAAAGTAACTTTTTGTTAATAAACATTTTTGATCAAACTTATAGATAACAAGTTATCGCTGTACTATTTTTGCTCCAATACAAACACCCTGTTAGTCGCTAAAATCATCGCAAACTGAGCCACCGGTCATTACTGCCTTTATCGCCGGCGTTCGGTTTCCTGATAAGATTTGCTAACAATTACAAGGACGCCTTTGGCGCCGATAGTCTCAAGGACGAGAAGTGTCCAGTATGCTAATCGGAGTACTCCGAATTCGAAACGAAACGTTATGCTGTATGTCGATACGTACAAATTTTCAATGCGCAGAATATCAGGTGGAATTATATTAATGGCTTACAATTTACATTCAAACATAATAACTAAAGCACTTTGAGAACAGAGACAGATACACATAATGATGTGTATTTAAGAATGTGAATATCAATAGAAACATTACATGCTATATCTATTTTTGTAAGAAATCAGTCAATTTGTACTAATTTACAAAATTAGTTCACAAATACCTATTAACTCCTCTGATATTGTTGCAGTACTACTACTGTAGTAGTGTGTTTAATAAATGTGTTTATCTAATAGTTGCTTAAATTTGATTATTATATTAAAAATTAATTGGAACACGATAATAAGGTAATAGTAAATTATGATGTTATTTATTTTCCGTTCTATTCTTGCACCAACATCCTGTAACAGTCTTCGGCAATATTCATTTATTGCTAAATAATGTAAGCGAATGAACAGAATTTCGTGGAAGACTGTTCAAGACAGTACAAAGTTGAATTCATTTTTAGAAAATCGCACGTTGCAGGGAATTTCAAGAAGAAGCGTCCTACTTTTTAGGAGCATTCTACTTTTAAAGTAGCGCTGGTAAATGGGCATCATCGGGAAGCGCGAAGCATTGGACATGATGCCCGAGAGCATTGGTAGCGGAAGTCAAAAAGAAGAAGATGACACTAAAAAGAGGATTTGCCACGAGGACAGAAGATATCACTCGTCAGCTGATACTCCCATGGAACTCCCGTTAATTGTGCAAGCGAAGCTCGTGCCTCGTGTTTCGCTTCCGCCACGTGCATATCTGCCTGAAGACCAATACAAATAAATGTGCGAAAATTGAGGAAATGCCGTAAAAAATATGTACTTTGCACGAGATTGTTCCGGCACCATAGTAAACAAGTGAATTTTAATTATAAAAGCATTGTAAAGATGATCGCCATCGTAAGTGATATTCAATAATCCTTTCTGGATGAATCTGCACTTCTTGATTCACAATTCTATTTACGAGGGAATACATATTCATGTATCATTGATTTAAATTCACAAGTTTTGAAGCTGAAATTTGTGTATAAGTATAAGGCTGAATTAAATTCAGACCACAAATTGCATTCCCAAGCGCATACCTAAGACAAACAGGCAGCCTGAATTCTCGCCTGACATGCAAACTGCTGCATAAACTGGACAAAACCAACTACAAATTTATTGTAACACTTCAACTAGATCGATTCAAGAAATTCACTACTGCAGTTATGCACAACGTTATTGGACCATCCCGCAAATGCAGATCAAAGACAGAAAGAATACTGAACTCCTGCCTGTCACACAAACTATGGTAAAAAGTAGAACATAAAACATAAAACAGGACTGAAACAGGACTATCAACGAAAGTGCCTGTAAAGTTTGGTAGGGAAGATGCATACCAGCAAGTATTACAAGTTCAAAGTGTTGTGCATCGAAGCCGGGCGGAAATGTCAAATTCCCACTTGACATGCAAACTATTTGGAAAGCTGTGGAAAACCAACTAGAAACTTATAGCACAACCCAATACGCTAATAAAGTTGGGTACGAAGTTCACTGGATCGTGAGAATGCGTATCGAAGACAGGCAGGAATGCTAAATTCCCGTTTGCCATGCGTATGTATGTGTGTCTGTATACTTTGGCAAAAAGCAGAGCGACACATTCTGCTTTACATTCTTCCCATAAATCGGCATTAGGGGTCTCGTATTTCGATCGCCGGGCAAATAGAATTAGCATGCACACTTTATTTAGTGCGGCAAAGTATAGCCGACCGGTGCCGTATGTTGAGGGGCACACTCTTCTGTGCACCATACATGTATCTACGTATGCACGTGCGCGCGCGCGTGTGTGCGTGTGTGCCGAGGGACGAGAACGGGCGAGGAGACAAGTATTAGCATTGTTGAATGAACACGCTGTTATCGAGTTCCACATCGATAAGAATGCTTCTCGGTCTTACCCCGGCCGTTGGCCTGCGCTGGTTCCGCGCACTCGTACACCTTATGCGCACGCCGACTGTTTGCATTAGACCGTTTCTGCGTTCGCCTGCGGGCACACCCCGTACAGACTCTGCCAAACCCATTTTCAACCTGCCAAATCTTGTTATGGGTTTGCTTGCCAGAATTTCGGATACTTTATATGTATACTGGGAAGATGTTCCGGAGATTACACTACATATACATATGTATAGTCTCACCGCTGAACGAATTGGATAAAAAACTACTGTCCACTGCTGAAAACAGTGAGAAATCCACCAATCGGAAGCCCCAAACTTTTATACTATAAACGCTATTTCCCCGACCTGTTAATCCCATTGTTTCAGCGACCCTGCTACAGGGTTTTACGCAAGTCTTTGCAGTGCGGTCCCATAGAAATGAATTACAAATATAGTGTTTGATTAAAAACATGAGCCTAGCGATTCTTCGCAGTATTACAGTAGCCCAGATGTTGGTTATTCAAAATAACTTTTCTTTTCTTTTGATTTCTCAATCAAAGATTAATCTTAAACTTAAAAACGTTTTTACTACTCATCCTTTATTATCACGCAGCTTAATTTAATATTATGTAATTCAGTAATAAGAACGAATTATTAAGTGCTGTACACAATAAAGACATGACACGCGGTGCTTATACTCTATAATTTAAAAAAATGGTGTTAGAGATTTTATTAGTCATATAAATTTTGGAATAAAAAATTATATAGTTGTACTTTTATTATATGTATAATGGAATATAATCGAAGAATTTATAAAAGTATGATTCAAAATAATATATGAAATACAAGTATATTAGATACAATTCATATCGAGGAACTTGTTGATAATGAACTATTAAATTAATTAGACTCTTACGACTCAACGAATTAGACTCTTTAATAATAAAAAGCCGGAGAAGCTAAAAGGAAATATTATTAATGTGCTTTCATTTTCTGCCCCTGTGTATGTAAATCAGAATGGTTTGCAGCAGCAAATCAGGATTGTGAGCATACTATCGGGTGAATCCGGTGAATGAATTCATCAGAAACCTACCATTCACTGGTTTATGTATGTACAAGATTAGCATACCATTCATATCAGGGACGACGCGCATGTACCGTTAGGGTGTTTGCATTTTTATTAAAAGGAACAGTGAATTACGGCTGCACCGCGCCTGATGAATAAAGCTGCCCTTGCTTCCCGGGAATTTATAGGTGAATTTATTCCTGAATTCATCCCGCAGGCATCCAGCCATTAATCGGTAAAGTTAACCGGCAAATTGATTCAGAACTGCCGGAAAAGGAAACTGAGATGTACGAATGATTAATGCTTCTTGGAAATTTACTTTAATTTAACATCATTATTTAGAGCGTGTTTTATAAATTATCCTTAGGGGCATCTTTTGAAATCACTGCCTACTTATCAAGGTAACTTTGAATAATTTCTTGAGGTAATTCCCTTATGTATAATTATGCAAAGTTTAACTATTATATATAAAGATGTTTAAATTTGTCTTGACAATTCCAGAGCGAGTTTGCATAGGAAGAGTCAACTTTCTGCATTCCAGTTAATATGAATTATTACCAGTGTTGACAAGAAAGAAGCAGCTGGACCCACAATTTCGAAAAATTCTAGTTCACTCGCATTCAAAATGGCGGATTAAATGATGAGCTAAGGTTCAGAAGAATTGTCATGTTTAAACGTACGGATGGAGAAACAGGCGCTATAGAAATACTTAAGTGGAATGTTCCATTGACTTCTGTACCTCTACTAACTTTGGAAGAACCTGAATGCATGATGCTCGATGGCCCTAAGGCCCTCGACTGATTCGGCGCTATTGAATGTCCAATCGGAGGGGGTTGGGACGCGATTATTATGCTAATTCCAGGTTTCGTGACCGCTGTAATCGCCGAGACACTTTTCGCGTGATATGCCTGCATTATGTTAATGATCCCGGAAGCGAATGAACATTCAAAGATGATAATTCCTTGCTGTCAAGTCTGAATGTTACATCCTGCAATGTTCAAATACTCAATGTACCATTTTCTGCGAAAGCAGGAAACCTTAGCTGCACGCGTATCACCTGTATATATATGTATGTATGTAAGTGGCACTAGTTATACTCTAAGCATTTTACATAATGGTTGGAGCGAATAGGGTACTTCATATACAGACTGAAATATTGGTCCGGCCTTTTTCCACTTTTGACATACTATACCAACTTCGAACAACTTGAAGAGCCCACCTATTTAATGCATGAACTTCTTCCCCTTTCTCTCTATGAATAGATTCAAGATCTGGCCCACCTAGTTTGCAACGGGTGTGTAACATACTCCGCTTTCGCGTATAATCGGATTCGTGACCAAACCTATATAACGGATGACGCTTCTTCCGTGTTTTCACAGGAATCGATTCGAAACTGAACCATGAACAGTTAACTCTGTATGTATGTATAGTGAGTATGAGGTTCCGGCCGGCAAACAATAAGTACGCAAGTGCGGTTCATATACATTACGAGCAATATATCAGTCGTTAGCTGAAGGAGGGAAAGATTTATCGCACTGCTTTCACTGAATCTTTCGCAATTATAGGTAGCGGGTATTAATGAGGGAAGCGTTGCCCGGTGCACCTGTGCTCCTATTATAGGTAAGCACCTAAGGTAAGCACACCGGGCGCATCAATGAAATACCGATGGACAATGAAACACCTACTAGAAGCAGTTAATCGAGCCTCAAAGGCCTGCACGCGAGATACATTGCTCCTCTGTATTCAATTAATGAGACAAGCAGCCGCTCTCTTTCTCTCTGCCTCTCTCTTACTCTCCGCCTCACCCACCTTTCAGCGAAATGACAGCTAAGCCAGCACGTGCGCCGCGGCTGCACGTACACACATTCGCCCTGCAAATGAGGCTCGAGCACAAAAACGTACCGCCGCCGACGCAATACCTGTTCGTATCTACCTTTCCGGGGATGAAATTGATGAAGTGGTTATTCTACCCCAAGATTTTCTTAGATTCGATTAGTTAATGTTCATTTTGATGGAGTGAATGCAACTGTTACCTGAAGCTGGTTCGCTTTTTGGCCTCGAGAATAATTTGGTAATCTATTTTTGCCCAAGTGAAAAGTGTGAGGAAGTATGTATGTTGCTATAAACATTTGTTTAATGTTTATTAGCGTGTTTGCAGCTGATGGTGCAGCCGAAGATTCTTAGGGGATAGGAATCAAGTTGATCTGCAGTTTTTTAATGACCCGGTATCAGGAGTCTCGGTAGAGTCTCGCGCCAAGTAGTAGTAACGCAGGTATTATTATTTTCATATGAATATTCTTGATTTTAGGACGAATTTAATGTGACCAATATCTTTTACTTACAAGGAAATTCACGGGAGCTGCAAAATGTTTGGATATCGGTGTACTTGTATCCGCGATGAATACAAATCGCTACATCGGAGCAGAACTTTTGAAAAACTTCTCTGCATAGGTAGAAATGTAACGCTTTCGCGTTCAGTTAATGTCGTTCTGGTTCTAAGTTAGCGACGTGCGAATGTTTCAGAAGTACGTCTGAAAGCGTTTCTATAATTGGAGTATGTGTTAGGTCTTCTAATTAGGAAAATATGTTTTGTCCGTGTTAGGTTCTCGAGTCCGCTATTCGGAATGCGGGGCCAAAACTTTCCCAAGTGTATTTCTCGATCGAGGGAGAAAAAGCGCGGTGTTTATTCGAGATAGTGCTAATCCAGCCCGGTCTTTATAGCACTTATGCTCATTGAATTATCCGAAACTGGTTTGCTTCTTGACTATTGTCGATAAGCGTATGCAAAGCCAGATAATATGCAAGCCAACTCGCCCCCACTAGGCGTTGCGCTGTTTTTCAAGCAACGATCATAAAATTCTCGAGCCTCTACATACCGAGGCTGCGGTGACGCTTTAATCCAGAAAATGACGCCCGATTGAAACGCGCTCACCAACTTTATGGGTCAACATGTGCGAGTATTCACATGTATTTTTACGTGCGTATGTCTTTCGTGGACCTACAGTCAACCATTAAAGTAGGCTGCACTCTGTTGTAAATAGCAACATATGGATACAACCAGACCGTTACAAGTATGTAGTACTCGTTTAAGCATTCGGAAAATTACATGTTTCAATTCGAATACCTGGCACGAAAGTCAAAACCAAGTAAATTTCGAAATTGTTTTCAGCACCCTCACTGTAGATTGCAGTATCATGAAACTAAGGCAACTTGTCGCTTGTCCTCGCTTTCTCTGGGTTTCATTTGTTAATGGAAGAAAAAAGTACAATTGAAACTAATCGAGACAGCACTATGGTATTCGGACAGCTGCTGTAATTATGTAGTACATTTTGGCAAAACCGAGGGGAGGAAATCAATATTTGATTTCAATTCACACAAGGAAGTTGCTGATTTCTGTCACCGACTGTATCTGGGACGGCACCCTACAACCTCATACGGAATTCTCCAACGATAGACAGAAGTGTATCTTGCATGAAATCCGAAAAAATATGTCGTGTGAAACAATTGCGTATACACAGGCAGACATACTCAAGCACGCGCAAATGGATTTTTCAGTGGCGAACGGAACGCGGGCAACATTGCATAAATACCGATAGAGGCACTACATTTATTTCTATGATCCGATCTCGAGCAGGCGAACCGAGCCACAACATGATAAAATCGTTCCACTGTGTAGTTTGCTGCTTTGCTGGCTTTCTTTTCCCTTTTTCCAACTTAAAGGGATCGGGTTTCAGGAATATACACGATGCAGTCGACTGGAATTAATTCTTGTTACACATGCAAAATGTAGATGACGCAGAATCGATGAGTACCATTTACGAGTATGTACCTGAGGCCGAATCAGTAATTCAAAATCTTGCGAAACATTCGGTTGGCTATTTAGAAATATTCTATAAATGTATGTAGAATAAAGCATATTTGTGTTCTTAGCAAAAGACAATCTGCAATGGATGCAACAGTAACATTCCGCAATGCTTTCTACATATACCACTCACAACTAATTACTGAACTAAAATGTCTAATCAAATGTGACATATTTCCACGATGCTCTTGGCATCGATTTGTTACTCGTAAATAGAAGTCTATATGTATCAGGTAAGACCTTTCTGGCGATGATAAAGCTTTCCAAAAATTCAAGAGTCAATCGTATGATCCTACAGTGTCGCATAATTATTTCTAAATAGCTCTTAATAAAAACCGTGAAGTCTTTAAAAATATTAATTTTATTCGATTATTCGATTGGGGAAGAGTTTGTCATGTGGTACTATAATCACTATTCTCCCATAAGAGATTTAAAACAAACTTGTGCAGTTCTTAATAATCTGAGTGCGATTTGCTAATTTTTAGTTATTGTATCGTAAGTGCCTTAACAAAATTTCTAAATTGCTTGAAAATATTGACAACTCAGTGAAAAGAGAGAGAGAGAGTGAGAGAGTGATTCACGTGGTTCTGTAAGGCGATTGGTTGTTTCTTAACGGGGCGTAAATCGCGTCCACGGATGTTAATGAGCCGCGCTGAGGAAGATTCACGATTGGACTCATTGGCTGTAACCTCGCTAACGGGTCTTACGGTGGTAACGGTCTCGTTTCTCCTAGTGGTGCACTGCGCCACTCTTCCATGCATCTATCCGGCTACTAGGCTTGACGTATATACTTATCATCCCCCGTCCATCTCCCGACCATAGGATCGGGAGTTTCCGTCATCCTTCCAGTTTCCACGATCAACCCGGCTCTTCGGCAAATCTTCACGAGTATTGTAAATCAATTAAAACTGTGGTCGAGTTTTGGTCGAAAATTGGTCGAGTCTCCGATAATTCTAACCTAATGAGGCGAAACTTCGATATTTGTTATGAAAACTGGTAATCTTTTTCGACGCTTTTCCCGGATGTCAATTTTTGAAAGATTTCATGAAGCCGTTGCATTATCAGTTGCGCTTTGGCTTATTTCTCTTGGTAATCCAAATTTGTATGTGTAATTAGAAGTGGGTAATTGTTTGCTGCATTCCGTAACAACTTTCTCCTAACATTGAGTATTCCTGGCGCTGATTGTGACAGGTGTACAGCAATGCACTCCATAAATGGATATATTGGATGATGAATGCATGCACGCTCCCGTCGTTGCCACTGCTCAGCAGGAATAAAACCTGTTCAACGATCGGGGGATTAATTCTCTCGATTCTCCATGCTGTAAGATCACTGACTCTTTTTTTTAATGAGTCATTCGAATCGACACTGTGCAAGTGTCGAATGCTGATGATATACAAAGATATAGTGCTTATTGCGATCTACTTATTCTTGGTGAACTAGTATCACAAATCAGGATTTTAGAGAATTGATGCGAAACTTCTATTACTGTCTGAACTACGATTCGGTGGAATTATTTGTTTACAGCTATATGGAATAACCGCGTTTTGACTAGCAGCAGCATTTATTCATCATTGATCATCAATGTTGTGTCTGGTTATACATCATACTAGCACCTAAGGATTATAGAGAAATGGCCAGTAAACTTCAATAAAGTATTCCCGACGTTTACTAATGACTGCGTAAATATTAACTACCAAATACAATGGTAAAATCATTATTCAATCTAGACATACAATTTGAAGGCTTCCGCTTACTTAGATACAAGAAGGAAACGTTAAAGGGAAGATTTTTTAAATGAATCCTAACATTAAATCTCAAAGGCAAAGATTGAAGAAGGTAGGTTATTAAGAATGGAAGACTCTACTGGGAAATGAAAGTGAGTGGTTTCATAAACCTAGACGTAATGGTGCCACGAAAAGAAGTTCATCCAGTCATCAAGCTTTGAAGGAATACAAATGAGCAGTTGGTTCCCTTAGTCTCCTCCCATATGCCAAGAAGTTATGGTTCTAGCTTCCTTCAGACCTTCAGACACCTTCCTTATTCATGGGGATCAAAGGGTTACTGACGAGGATAATTACCCAATGAGCAATGAGCGAAAGCTTTCGAATTACCTTTTTCATTGATAGGCGCGATAATTTCTCGGGTAAGCCCCGTATAATCGTAGGAATGACGGCTAACCTTAATGAGGGAGTCTAACCTTAAATCACGTCCAATCTCAAACGATCGGTGGCCCTAATGAAGAATGCCCCCGCCGTTCTAGTAGTTACCTAGCTAGCCAATTATGGTAGGCTGCCTGGAGCCATCCTTTTTCTGAACCACTTTTTTTTACGGCCCGATGAATAATTGATTTTAATTACGGGCCTCACCTCGAAGGTGTAATTGATCGGATTTGCTGGCGAAACCCCCTAGATCGTTTAGATCTAATTCAGTGTAGAATGAAGTCAAGCACAGAAATGTAATTAGTCGTGCTGAACAGTATTATAGTAAAATTACTTTTTCAGTAGTATTAAATGTGTAAATAAAATATCTCCTAATTTGTATCCTGTTAGATAATATTACGAACAAGCATGTCGAAGAGAATTCTGAGCAATACTTTTTAATTGCATGAATGGAAATACATTTTTCAATAACAACTATGTACACTTTGATTGGGAAGCGATGATAGGCTTTTATGAATATTATTATGGCATTTCGCTATCATTCTCAGCTACAGGTATTACGTATGTATAGGTAAGGAGGACATTTTGGGTACCTAGATCTTTCTGGGCTAATTTAACTGATTGTATTGTAGAATATAAATAGAGTTATAGTTAATTATTAATTGTTTCGGATGCTAATGATGATTGACAATATACAATATATAAAAAGGCTCCGTGACTATAATTAACGGTCTGTTACGGAACAATTTTGTTAAGATTTTTACATTTTACATATGCGTCATTCCATGCCAAATCGATCACCCATTTCCCGCACGATTTTGAATCTTAATGACACTTTGTGAGCATGTTTTGCGGGCCAGACTGGAGGGGGATAGTCATCATTTTCCCAACTGCGAATTTGGCTGGAAAGTACAAGCGTTTGAAATTTTCAGATTTAGCCGTGTTTGGTAAAAACAGGGAACAGGGTCTATATATTGATTCTTATCTCGACAACTATAAGAGCTAGGATGATGATTTTTTTTTAATTTTCATCACAAAAGACGACGTTTTCTGAAGAAATTTTGATCTATATCGTAAACCTATTATTTACCTGTGAGAATTGTCTAAATATTTTTCATTTGCGAATTACAAAAAACAATAGATTTTTAAAATTCTGAATAAAAGATATGTTATTCCTTGTACTTTTCCCGATCGAACGAGACCTTTTTCATGTGTTTCGTTTTAGTATTACAGGTTCTTTTGTGGTTTGGAAGGCTGGAGGTGCGGCGCGCCTGGGCTAGAGCGCTGTGACGCAGGTATGCGCGGCCGTTTCTTTTGTATACGTATCATCCTGCAAATACTGTTGATTGGGTTTATAACGAGTCAGATAATGTTCCAAGAACGTCAATACAAAGTACCGATCAACCCATTTTCTCTGCAAGTACCTGGTCTATTTCTAGGTTTTTTGTAATCCTAGTAAAGGCCTATAAATAGGCCAGGCGCCCGCAGAAAAATGGGTTGATCGGTACTTAGTACGGTTTACTACATTAGTACTACATTAACTCGAAGCTGCCTCCTGACAAAGCAGCCGTGACTCCTAGATGATATTTGGATCACAGCACCACACCAGTCCCGAAAAGGCAATGGAAAGGAAAGCGAGCGATTTTATGGGATATTCATGCTCGCACAGGTGGCACACGTGACGATGAATATCAGGTGAGCGATGCTACATAATGGATAGGGCCCGCGTGGGCCCCGCTGTGTTTTATGGGGCCCACACGCGTGCGCCTATGCTGCGGAATACAGGATTTTCTATGCGACTCGACTTCCGTGATGAGATCACCCGGATCGCGAGCGCACGCCGACCAATCCGGCCGAGTTATGTCCTGCGAGCTGTATCAATGATCGCCTATTGACTTTGCTTGCGTAAAATATTGACTTGCCTGGGAAGAAAATACCCTTTCACTCGATGCGATTTAGATAAAGCGATGATATTGATTGTACTCATTTCATTAACTTCAGAAATTTATTAACGTTTGGCAGCGCAAGTTATTTATTACGGTTTGTTGAACTATTATTTTAATGTTCAATTATTCGCCTGTCCAATGACGCTCTTATTGTCTGAGATGTGCAATGTGAGTATAAGATGCCTATGTGTGTGAAATACTATACGCTTTGATTTAATTACCACTGCTGCCACTTCCATTGATCCAAAGTATTCTATTTCTTAGAGCAACAGAATACGTGCACAATTAAAAGTTGGGGCAACCCAAGGACGAACCCTGGCTATAATTATTTGAACCATTGGAATTGCCGAAGGGTCATCAGTTTCCTAGTGACCTGACTAACTTACTGAAGTTCGTCCTTATCTAATTCACCGGGCTGTCGGTGCACTCGTTCAACGGATCACTATAATCCCAACATTGACTACAGTCAATGTTTCGGGTAGCTGGAATATTTGGTCGAAGCTTTCGTTAGAAATGTAATTGCAAGTATACGAAACGATATCTGTACAATAATCGTTTTTTCACGATATACTTAGTGTTTTAATATAATTTAAGACACAGTTTAACGAAATGGCAAGGAACTCTATTTGTACGGTTATTCATTCGCATCTTTAACATAGTTTTAAGAATAATTCTGCGTTTGGGTTTTCTCTGTAAGTCCTAGATGATCGAGACTAAATACAAACTCTCAGGAGACTCGATGAAATCTCACGAAACAGCTGAGAATACTTTTCTTGAGCTACAGCGGTTTTCGATCGATACAAAACTTTCGCCTTAATTTCTGAAGAAATTACAGTTCCAAGGATTAATGTAAGAATTTTTTATTTCGATCATTATATACTTTTTCTCAAGTGCGATATCATTCCTTTCCAAGAGTGGAAAGCCTAGATCTTTAAGTTCTTGAAGGTCGCATAGAATAGAATTAATAGTATGATTTTCACTGTATCATTTGGCAGGAAAATATAGTCCTGTATCTTTCGTAATGTAGCTGACTATACTATGTATGTGTTATCGAATCGAAAGAATATAGTGAAAATCATACCGGTTACAGAATCTTCGGTTTAACACGGTAGGCTGGTGGGCAGTTTGGTAGATTAGTATCCCTGTCACGAGAGGAAGCAGTTGTTAGTATGTTCGAGCGAACCCATCGTGACCTCCTACCACTTTGTGTGGTGTGAAGGACCCCCGCGGGGATGTTCATTCTTCGTCTTCCCACTTTAAATCGGCCATTTCACTGCACCGATAATACTTCCTTACACGTGTACAGAGTGATCTTTCTTAAAAGTTAAAGTTCATCTCTTTAACATCTCGCCTTTGACAATAGACAATAGCTCTATTTACTGCAACTGAGCACACACTAATTGACAATTTTAATATGGAAAGAAACTCCTGATCTCGAACATTTGAGTAGTTTTCGTGTAATTAAACTGCAAGGGTTTATAAATCTGATACTTTGAAACATTTTGAATGTCTTTTTCCGGGATAAACAGAGCTTTACCGAACCAAGCCAGCATTATTAAAATTGAACAGCGTACTATATGTATGTTAGATGTGTCGAAAGAGTCGAAATGCAAAAGCAGGAGTGCGAAGCCGGGCTGGCAAACGAAACAGAGTCCGGAAAGTCGAGGAGGAGAAGGAGATGGAGGTGGGGAAGTAGGTGCTGTTGGACGCAGTGGAACACGACGGGCAGCAGACAGGGGCACAGCTACACTCCGCCCGGTTAACGAGGTGGAATTAATTTTTCCAACTGGTAAATACCGGTCCGCTCGGCTCCGATTCGATTAACCAGGAGGCGGAGTTCGTGAACGTGATTTCCGCAAATCGAACGGCACCGCCTTATCGCCGATCGCCGATCGCCGCGCTGGCCTAACAAATTTAATTTTCTCCCTCGGTCTTTTTCCACCTGCTTATCGTAAATTGTACTTTTATTATTTAAGTGTCGATTCGGGCGAGCGTTAACGCGCCGATAAGCCCGATTCGAACATGGCGTTTCTTCCTGAGATTTTCAGCTGTGCGCCCCGGAACCAACGAGTTTCAGAGCTAACCGAGCATGCGGTTGGCCATTTTTCGGTTTCTCCGACTGTTTCGCTGATGACGTGAATTATGGAGACTCATATATGCCAATGTACTTGTCAATTATTTGCCAGGTTGAGAGAAGTATGCCCGACTGCTTTTCGGCAAGGAATGGAATGACCATGGTGCTCGGGTTGATTGAAATATGGATCGATAGGAAATTCGCAGCAAACACGCAGTACATACGGTTTGAACGATATCGATGCTGGTATATGATATATGTATAAAAATTCATTCGTCGTACTTGGTTCCATGGTGTGCAACTAAGAATCCGGCATTCTTTCTTTCACCAACTTTTTTTGTGGTCGTGTACAAATTTCAACTATTCGAAAAAGGATCTTTAAACCCCAACAAATGTTTGTTGTTCACCAAAATTAGTAAACGATCACCAAATCTGGGACCTCAATCAGTCTTAAAGTGTTCCTCAGATATTGAGTTTTGTCACCAAATGATATCATTTGTGAGCAAAAAACATTTTGTTCAGTAAATTTAGCTGCCTCCCCCACCGCGAGTGGAGACGGCGAATGGGCGATAATGCATTTCCATTAATAAATATAAATAATCTCAATTGTGTTACCAATAGGAGTAAGGGTGAGGTTTAAATATACCGCACTGTCAGCCCTTTCCTGCACAGCGAGTAGGGAACGCGAATAGACATTAATGCATGTTTTTTTGGTGATAAATATACCAATTTGGTGACAGAAGTTTATTATTTGGTGAAACCTGTAAAATTAAATGGGCTCACGGATTTAGTGAGCGTTTACTCATTTTAGTTGACATTTACTAAAATTGCTAGTTGGACATATTTTTCTGAGGGCTCAAGATTTAATTTTGGTGATCAGATGTAAATCTTTGGTGAATAGTTAAGGCTAAATGGGGTCTTACATTTGGTAAACATTTACTACTTTTGGTGAGCGAAAAAATTTGTTGATTGCCCATAATATAATTTGGTACACATTTCAATCGAACGGGGTTTGAATTTTGGTGCACATTTACTATTTTTAGTGGACGAAAGCATTTTTTTGTGGTTAATTTGTACTATATTTGAGGACCATTTAAACACGATCCTTTAAAAAATACCTGAAAGACTGAGCATCATTCGGCAAAGGTGCTTTATTTTATTACTAATAGATTATTAGTTCGTGCAAATTAATCGGGTATCTAACCCACTAAATGAATTGCGTCAACGCCGAGACCTAGCTAAATCGTTGTCACGTATTCGAAAATGTTGATTTATTCCGTTTAATCAAAATGCTTGTAATGAAATAGTATTTAGCTGGTTTGTTTAGTTGAACGCCTTATTATTCAATCATATACCATTTATTATGAACTTTCACTGTGGTTGTAATAGGCAACGCGTCGATCATCACGCTACTATAACGTTGTATTTTGTACAACACGAGCTACATATATGAAAAGCACCCTATATATGTAAACCATATATAACACTTGGTGTAATTCTATACCCATAAAAGAGCGTAGGTACTATTGAAAGTTGCACGCTTTTCGAACTGTGGGAGAGCGTTTTTCGTGACAATGTCTTCGAGTGATGGACTGAAGATGCACTGAGATGCACTTTGGAGAATAAAACATGTCAGAGGGGAGTGGACGTGTCTCGGTCGCTGTCGGCAAAGATAGGATCAAAGAGTCCGTTGTGCGAGGCTTCGCCAGACGCACACGTTTCGCTCTTTCAAGATCACTGGGTTAAAGTTTAAAGACTGATACAGCATCTTTGGCTCATTGTGCGCTCACATAAACAGCATCGGGCTTGCGACTCGCATTCGTGCGTCAATGTGCTCCTTTGAATATAAGCGGGTTTATGTGACCCTGTGAAATCACAGTGTCCTCTCGTTATGCAGTGCCAAATGCTTTCCTGGTGATTGCTATCGCTTTGCTACAATCGATCACTGATTCAACATGGCCATTTGCTAGTGTCAACTCCGTAATTCCGAAATATTTATTTTCATAAGCGGTCATTTTACAATAATAGATTGGATCACATGAAAAAGATACGTTCGACCTTTGCCAGTGATTTGCGTTTTGATATGCAATACACTTTGTAAGTAATGTCGGTATGTTAATTACTGTATGCGATAGTATTATGATAGGATACAGTTGTATCGTGGAAAATGCTTAAAAACCACACATCTCGTATGTGAAAGAATCTAATTCAAATACTAAGAACAATCGCTGTCGCTTATACAAAGCATTAATTTCTCAACTGTAATTTAAATTGCAAGAATCGAACATTTCATAATTAACTACTTTAATTATTGTAGAAAAGGTTTTTAGATCACAACACGTACATCAACAACTTGCACATGTGTGTAGAAAAATTCGGTGGACAAAAGTCTTGCTTTCGTTATTTCCAAAAGTTAATCAAGTTATCATTTGGTTTACAAAGGGTTGATAACTCAAAGGATTGAATGTGGACTTACCGCGAAGCCTCGTTTTATATGAATTCTGTTAATGCACCTGATGTACTCACCTGGAACAAAAGAAACACGAAATTAATAATTACAAAGGCAATATGCAATATCCCCTATCCGGGAAGTATTATGTAAGCAATTATGTATTCGAAACTATAAATACACATGCCCGGTTATTTCATAGTACATAGTATGCACATTACTTAAAGTCCTCGCTGCAGGAAAACCGAAGAACTTTGTGTTGCTTATTGTTGCTATTATCCCGATATTGTTACATTAAGGAACATACAAAAATTCTCAGTAAGATACAGCAACAATTTCAATAACAAAATTTCGCGTTATAGTACTTCAGTAAAGACACAGCTTAACAGACAGCAATAAATCAATTTGTCAGAAACTAGTCCGGCAAATTAGTATTGGGTGAACCAACATTGAAACATAACTGACCCACTTCGATTATCGCCCGATCAGTATCATTCGTAATGATCTAGCGAAAGTAACAAAAAATTCGAAAAGCATCATAGCCTATCTAATACCAGTAGGATTTTTCTGGGCTAGTGATTACCGAGCCCGTATAATTGAAGGTTTCCAGTAATTAATTATAGCCCTGAATATCTAGTCACGATCTCCCAGCGTCATTAATAAGATTATTAATATCGATAAGTCGAGGGTCCTCGGCCTCTTCGCTTTCCTCATCTAGTGTACACGTAGATACCAGTACGAGCGTTTAAGATCGCCCACGTGCGTTTGCATTCCGCCGTAACAGCACTGTCGAGCGATAGTGCAAGTAATTACGCGAGAACATCATCGTCTCTAACAGAGGTATTTGCATAAATTCACCGTCAGTAAAATTAGAAAGACAGTCAATGGACGGGTCTATTGTGCTTAATATATTACACTGCAATTTTTCTATTCATAAATTACTGTTTTCGAAAAGGTGCTATATGATTATCCGTATTGTCAAGATATTATAACACGCGAAATCTAATTTCAAAGCTAATTTAAGCTCTGAGATGCTGAGTGCAAATATTCCTGTGTTAATAATTTAAACCAACGAGTCTTAAGACTAATTATAAGGGGAAGTAAATGGATTCTGCGTTCGTTTATTGGTAATGGCAAGTTAAAAATAGGAAGAAAATACATTCTACTTCCAGCAACTTCCTTACTGACTGTAAGTACTGACTAATCGCTTTCGATTGAGCGTCAGTCAGCCCAAACATATTTCAAGAGCTGTTTCCCATTGATTCTCTCAAGTACACTCGAGCCTTTCGTATACATATGAAACTTCAATTCTCATCAAGATACAGTAAGAATATGCTTACATTATTTCCACTACCAATTCAGAGGAATAGTACGGAGCTGCGAAAAAGCAATTTAATTATCCCCAATTGTCCGCAGATAGATGGCTCAGTAAGAAAATTGCCGTACTTTCTTTCGATCCTTAGATCGCCCTAATGAACAAACGACATAACAAATTGACAATACCGAAGACACAAATTCCCGGTTTTGTGTCATAATACCCATAAATAATAATGAACTTAGAACTCAGTAAAAATTCCTAACCACCAAGCCTTTATAAATGGGAAATGTAAAATGCAAGATACATACATACATATGTGTATACCGACGTGTCTTCACTCGTCGATTGAACACAAAAGCGTAGTCTGCCGAGATCTCGGTTGTTAAGGGATAATAAAGGACTGCCGGCCTGGTCTGTGGCGAGGTTCGGTGCCACGGGAGTATTAGAGGGCCCTTAATGGAGCCAAATTCGTGGCTTTAGGTTGGCCAGATGAAAAAGCGGACTCCCAATAATTCTGGCCCACGTGTCGCTCGAGAGGAACCTGTTAACCAGAGGGAAGGTTAACAGGTAGAAGATAATAAAAGGCACCGCTCTTTCTATAAGGACCTTTTATAGAAACTGGAGCTTAGAATCACTGCCACTCTTTGATCTCTTCATTGGCACGGGCCAGACGGGCAAACCTCAAAGAGGATATAACAAAAGTGTATTGCAATTGCGCTATACATATACCAAAAGTACTTAAGTCTAAAACTTTAGTGTTTACTGATTGCTTTATTTATGAATCCTCCCATGTAAAATAATTGAACAACCACTGTAGATACATAAGGAAACCCATAGAGGCTATAAATTAAGAACCTGCTCCTTCTTTTCCAAGTCGGTTAAACTCTTTACAGGCATGCAGAAGATGGGTTTCTTCCAAGTCCAATGTCCTTGGTAGTAAATAGAATGAACTCAGGAACTTAAGAATGCAATTTTGAATCTCCTTTGTCAAATAGTGTCAAGTATTATAATAAGGGATCTTCACAATAGCAACGCATTTCAAAGTGTTGATTAGTTATTACTCCGGCTCGAAACCGTAATTTTTCAGACGATCGTAAATAAATGAGTTGGCTGACAGAACAGAGGGCCAAAGGCTTCACAATTCCAAATGATAATAATATGAAGTATTTCGAAATGATCTAAATAACCGAACGCTCTAAACGCGTAATGCAATATTTTATAATAATCTGCAAATTAAAAGGTTTGTCAGCACTGAAACTGAAAATGGAATCAAGATTATGGTCCTCTGGTCCTGAGAGAAATGTTCAGCAGTGGAAGGGCGTAATTTGAAAAGTGATGACAGCTACACTGTCCCGGCACTCCCACTCCGAGAGTTGGAGGTTCCATTGACGAAGGATGAGAAGGACGAGAAAATGACTTAATATGAGGAGAGGAGAGGAGGTAGAGAGTACTGGATGTGGCCGGTGGCGTTCGACTGGACCACCCAGAAGGTGATTTGCTGCGGGGACGATCTATCTCGGGAGCCAGTCTATGCTTACTAAAGTACTGTACCTTCCTCTACGTCCGCCGATGCAGTATGCTTAATAGTACTCCCGATACCGCATTCCTAGATCCTGCCTAGCACAGAGAACTGGAACCTGTCCGAGGACCTACTGTCGCGATCCTGAGGCCCCAGGATCGCACATTCTAGGGACTTTTTGCCGGGCGGACCTTTCTAGTCGCTGGCGTAAAATACAGTGAGGAGCTTCGGGCTCGCATACCTCCACTTCCCAGCTACAGGCTGATTCTCTACTATGCACGTCCTCAATATAGAAACGTAAGTTATAAGTAGCTGGGCTCCCGTGGGAATGCTTTTGTCGAGTTAGGAAAATGCGAGCTTCATGGAGTTTCACGCATCCAGTTAGTCTTCGGCTGGTTCTCAATAACTTACCCTACAGGGCTTTCCAGTTGTAGGGTAGTGATAACGCAACAAGTCTTAACTCGAAATATTCACAGAGATGATATTCAGCGACGTAAAGACATGGACATTGTTCACACAAATTCGCTGACTGTGTCTGGCGGTGCCAGACGCAGCGGGTTTTTCTCTTAACGAGGCCTAACTTCTGTAAGATTGTCCAACCAATAATGAGGCTGCTGCGTGGTAAGAAGGCGAGAGAACACCCACTCATTAAAAGCATACAAGTTCCAGTACAGGGTGTATCAAATAAATATTGTGACTATCGTAGGATGTTTCAACACCCCCCGATCAAATTGGTTACAAATTGTTATTTTATCGTGTTCTACTCATTGAGAACACCAATATTGTTAAAGAGGCCATGCGTCTCCGAATTATAGTTTCATTCAAAAATGGTATTAAAGTTTACCAAGTTTTATTACTGAGTTCTTTAATTTGACCTTCAATTTAAATATCAAGACCAAGGTAAATTTTACGGCCACTTTTTTTTATGGAACTTCGCTGATCAGGTGGTGTGGAATCATCGTATAATAGGCGCAACATTTTTTGTTTTTAACATTCTGTATAGAAAACTGTGGGAATCTCCTGTATCGGCAGACCTGCGCGTCGGGCACCGAGGGAGGGAGGGAAGACGGAGCGCAGCAGTACGAGTTTGGGTTTTCGAAAAGGTTGTTGACAAACTCACAAACGAGCAGGAATGTGACATTGTTCAGGTGTGCGAAGTGTAAAAGTGAAAAAGAAACGATTGCGATTCGTGATTGCCGGTCGGACAATGATACTTGATTGGAGGTGTTTCCGGTTATTATAATAAAGAAGCTGGGGTCTGTCTCTAACCGTTGGTTCAAAACTCAATACTCTCCCCGACTTCTACAAAGGGGGAGGACATTTAGCTCTAGACTACAATATCCGTTAACAAGAATTGTTTCAGATTGTTTGTCTTTAAAATTTGTTTCAAATTAATCAATTGCTATGCATTCTACTAACAAAGTTTTAATTTTATAAATCATATGGGTATCCCGCTGTCACTGAGTTACAATTTCCCCTTTCTGTTGTCGTTTATTTATTCAAAAGTAAACGTGGCCCAGTAAATACATCTTGAATGAGTTTTTAAAGTGCACACTCAACTATACACTCTTGTTATACTTTCAATTTCATTAATGTCTAACGATGATGTATGTACGCTTAGCCTATATCGCTGAGAAAGAATAAGTCACCTTGTACAGCCTGCTCAAACGATTTTGTTACAAATGCCCATGTAAACTGAGCGGAGAAACTAACAGAATCGATTGCGCCCGGGGTACATACATAGTGGAAGAATTTTATACCATACTCAGAAATGTTAGAAATTCCCACTTATATCCAGAAAACTCCGTTCATTTTCACACATTAATGCCAGGGGATTCGATAGAGTTTCGGACTAAGTATGTAGTTGTATATACATATGTATAGTATAGCAGCGACAGCCGAGGATACTTTTCCCCAATTATAGCGATTTTTGATCGACACAAAACTTTTGCCTTGATTTCAGAAAAAGTTACGGCACCAAAGATTAATGTATGAATTTTGTAATCCTTAATCGATAGGTTTCTTTCGTTCCAATTTTTCGGAAATTCCAAAACGTATAACTAAATGTACCAAACCCCCTACTGAAACTCTCTTGGGTTCCAGGCATAATCAAAAGTGTCTGCGGCCTGAATAAAGAGAATCAACTTGTACACGAATCTTTAGATGCTGGCTATCAGACAACAGACTGTTAATTCAACCCGCTCTTCCAAAAGGTTTGGAACATTGCGCCGGCGGAACGAAGTCATAATACGAGTATTAAGTTCGTTGGTATATGTATGTACTGCACGCGGCATTACTGTCTATTTGGGTAGATGAGAAATCCGATACCAAGGCCGTTGCCGCGGCTTCTCATCAGCTGACACCGATCTCGGGCCCGATACCTTCGGCCCTACCGCAAGGCTGCGGTCGTTTTTCGTAACGCATCGTCGGCTACCCTTTAGGCTGCAGTTGCACTGGGATTCCCCAGGGCACACGAAAATTCCGTACCTCACACTCTCTGATCTTTCCGATATTTCCCTACGTCATAAACATTGTGACGGCGGCACTCATTAACAACGAAACATTAAACACAATAGTGCGACGGTGTAAATGGTGGATACAATCGAACCGACTGGAATACGTACAGTGCGATTCACATTTGACTTTAAATCGTCTTTGTCATACCCCACTTGTCATCAGATGTCTATGTATATTATATACTTATCTATTATAATCTTGTATAATGTATAAGTATCAGGAAAGTGTTAGAAACTATTTGTCTAAATTTAATATTGCCAGACAATTTATAGTTATGGGGTGAATTTAAAGCGAGTGAATCGAAATCGTACACTGATAGATTGAAATATTGCACGTGTCCGACTTCGGATGAAACGCTTTTTCACTTTGTACATAACTCTAGAATATTTAACTATCGTTTTACTCTATTCTGTAAGTAATGAACCAAACAAATCGAATGATAGGCTTGGCATTGAAATATGTCTGTTAACAAAATCATTGAATTACAATATTCTTGAACTGAGTTTGGCTGGGCAAGATTAACTCACGTGTTCGCAATTTAGACGAGTATTAAACAGACACGAACGTCGATCATAGCCTGTTAGAGGCGCTATTCAATAGGGAAGGGTTGTACTTAAAAATGAAAAATATTTGCGTTTAACGAGTTGATTCGTTGCAGAATCTAACTAAATCATAATTAATCACACTATCCAAGTTGCTATGAAAATAAAACGTGTTCTATCTGAAATCGTCCACTGCCAGTTTTGTGAACCTTGGTCTACTCATGTAGAAGTTATTGAGTTTGGGGAGGGATGAATTATCGAATTTCTGTCCCTTGCCTGAATATATGTTCAAGAATTCACTTTTAAGTGAAGCAGACATAAATTTCTAATTTCAGAATAAATTCTCAGTGTAAGGGCACCTTTAACCGTATCCTTATCTTACGCCCGCGATCGCTTCACTGGATTAATTCCTGCTGTCGAAGTCCGGAAAAAATGGCAATCCATGTTTCTCTTTCTCCTTTTTACAGGAAACTGACTGGCGCACCGTTATGGAAGCCGCATTCATTCTCACAATGCGCTCTGTCATCGCGAGCTAACTATCATGGTCGTTCAAAGATGAATCAATGTTCTTTACGATATTTCTTTCAGCACGTCGATAAGGTAAAGTTCTCTTAAATATTGGAAATTTGGGTTTTAATCGTTACTAAGCTCTTTAACTCGGGTTCGATAAATTGGATTGGTCCTTCTGTTTTATATACGAGGTTTCGTCGTTCTCCTTGTATGTTGCGATTTAAAACACATTTCTATCACTATGATTGTTGCACTGATTTTCGATTGGGAAATCGGTGGAACTCTGCTTCAAAAGTGTACAACTTAAAATCATGTGAAAGTGTGAAGAACGAACGGTTATTAATTAATTTTAATCACACCGTAAATTAATTATAGGGTTAAGGATAACTTCCTGCCGCATTAAATAATTACTTACTTGTAATAACTAAGGCGCTTGCAAATTACCCGAGTTTAAGAGTTGTATATAAGATTTTTTTATTATCATAGCTTCAGAAACCTGAACATAACTTCTTTACGACTTTTGAGATGTTCCAATTAGCAATAGAGCTTCTGAACCTTTACACCGTGGTGCATCTCGATAGGTCTTGAGATGGTATAACTGTAACGAATAGACTGTTTTTTACCACGTAAAATGGTAAATCACGCCCCTCTGTTAGCCATTTCTTTTAAGCGACTACATTATTATCGTTTTGCCTGCTAAGTTCCGAGCAGTTCGACTTCTTAATAGGACTACTGTCCCGTCCCATAACCGTAGCCGTCGCAGAATTGTATCCATTTCAATTAAGGGACACCCTTTCACGCTCGATGGGTTATCTGACAACGGTACCTCGCACATAGAGACTGGTTAATCCAAGTCTGGACCTTGAATTTCCTGAATTCCTGGCGTGGTCGCATTTATTAATTATTCCTTGATAGACTATATGTTATTAACCACCATGTACTGGTGGTATACTACCATATGTTAATAATTAAAATCAGCAGAAACCAGTTAAATATTAATATCCATCAGTATAACACATGAACGTACCTGATTATAAGAACGTGTGTTTTGTATTAACGAAATATTCAATACTCTTATCCCAATGCCTAATGGAATAATGGAACTCTACAGTTTATTAGTGGCAAGTTGCACATTAAGGATGTATGGGAGGCAACTATAGGTGGAATTTCAAAATACTAAGAAGAGGTTGAAATTTCGTGGAGAGGTTTATAAATCTATTCGGAAGACCCTGGCAAAAATTCAAAACATTCCACTAAATGGTTTAAAAGTTGTACCGTTCTTAAATGAGGATTAATGGATTTGTATTCGCTAGGTTACGCGAATATTACGCACAGGTTTGAGAAAACAGCTGTGCGTTAGTTAGCTGGTTAGTTAATGTTCATTCTATTTCTCGTAATCGCGCTTCTGAGTGTTATCCAAATTTTTAACAAAGATTAGTAAATGCGTCACAGACATGCTGTGAAAAGCGCAAAACTGTCTTGGTGCTTTTTCTATGGCTTTAGTCGACAAATCTTCATTAATATATACAACGCCAGAATTCTCAAACCATTTAATAGAATGCTCGAATTTTTACCAGGGTTTTCTGAATAGATTTATAAACCTCCCTACGAAATTTCAACCATTTCTTAGTATTTTGAATTTCCATCAGTAAAGTACTATATTTGTCTCCAGTACATCCTTAATTCAATCGGTGTGGTTTGTCTACGGAAGAGGTTGGCGCTAGAGCCGGGGGGAGGGGGGTGGGTCAGCGCACGACCTCGAATATTCCTTATACGTATACAGCTGATTGCCTGCCACCCCGCATTTGTTGACTTTCTGGCATCGCGTCAGTAGTGTTTTCGCTCCGTCCTTTACGCCGCATCGACACCGTGCGACTTGTGTCCGGTGCGGCTGCTGTTGTTGGCAGTCACACCTCACCATTTGGTGATTACTGTCAAGCAGCGTCGTGGAAGAAGATCGCACAGGATGTTCAACTTGTCGGCGATCAAGTCTTCCTTGAAGGGAAAGGTGCGTATTCGTAGTACTACTGCATGGATATTCTAAAAGTTATTGGTATTTTCCTCTTGGACTTATAGTATAGTTGGTTCTACAATAAAATATAATTCGTTTTCTTAGGTCTCTTTACATTCAATGACATGTACACTCCACAGATTAATTTGTTTGCATTTTTCCGTAATCGTATTTCCTTTGTTATTAAAATCGGTCAATGGGAGAAATTTTAAAGAAATAAAACTCCATTTCATTTTTATACTCGCAATTACGATATTAATTGTTGGAACGAACGAATATAACATCTTGATTTCCTCTAATATAAATGTAGCTTGATTAAAGTTTTGGAAAATCAACGTTAATAATTTATTGTGAATATTTGCAGCTATTCGGATCGACAGGGCAGTCGAGAGAGCCCACGCCCTCGAGCGTGGACGAGCTGAAATCCCGAGTTGCAGTGCGCTACTTTGTCAAGAAGTCGAGGCGTTTCAGCCTGCTAAACCAAGCCTTCCAACAGAAGATGAAGGACATCGCGTCAAAGATCGCTGGTAGGAGCCGAGCGACGCCCGATTGTCTTTTATACTTGGGCCTTGCATCGCGTAGTGAGCGGCCGCGGGACCGCGAAGAAAAAAGGAAACGGGAAATCCGGAAAGATGAATTCCAATTCCCGAAGCCACGCTTGTACGAGTGCGACTATTGCCCCAAGATATTCTTCCACAAAAAGTTATACAGGAGGCACATGATCAAACACATCAAAAGAGTTCTACGGTGCAACAAATGTCACACGGGATTCATGTCGAAACTGGCGAAGAAGAAACACCAGCTGACTTGCCGCCGCTAGGAACCAACATCGACCACTTCGTCTAGAACATATGTGATAATTTTGCCAATTCCCTGTGAGCACCTAATATTACTTGTAAGACACAGACATTGCTGACTACTCATCGATGTTGACAATTATTGGCCTAGGTGGTGAACGACACATGCGATATTTTTGCAATTAAAGTTTCACTGTAACTTTTGCTCAACAAATGCATCGTATAGTTTTACTTATGTGGTAGAACAATCACGTTGTCATTGAAATCGGGGAGGCTGATTGCTTTTTCGATATTTTTTGTGACACACTTAGTAATTCGTACATTGCTGTAAGAGATTATTTTTTATCAGTAACATATTGTTGCTTGCGGAGTTTGAGCAGGTTAAAATGCGTGCTATACTACATATACTTTGAATTGATAAGCACATACGTTCATTTTACTTCAATCTATTCAATTTAAATGTAGCACCTGCGAAACTCGTGAGCATCCTTATGCCAAAGAGATGTTGCAGTGTTCAAGTTTAATTTAGGTTTGTATTATTAGGCTATTTAGACAATTTTATGTTCCCATTCGACGCCAGGGTGATTTGTACCTTTCAAGATTTTTGTTTATGCATATGAATATAATATAGCGCTATAATTCTATGTATGTTAGTTCATACATTTGTTCCTTTTTCTACAAAATAAATATAACGCATAATGCAACATTTACGTACAGACTTTGAAACCAAGTGGCTTCCATGACCTAGCTAGGGGTAACTAGGTTGCCATTAGCACATCGTGAACAGTTTCTTTTTCGCTTTGACCATATTGAAGTTGACAGAACCTGACCTTTGTAATGAGTTCTTGCTTATGAGTTCATGCCCAAGTTTCTTTTGGTGATCTCGAATTCAATTCCAAGATATTGTCTTCTATTAGAATTCTTCTATCAACTCAATATGAGTCCTCTGTATTAGAGAAGACTTGCATACTATATTTGAAATTTGGTCTCGTTTGCAACTTTTCCGTACACATTCAATTTTTTGATTTGCCGCTGCTGTGACAAACACTTGCACACTTGATTTTATCGACAGTTTCGAATGCTTTGACTTCTCGCCACATTGTATGTGGGAAATCCTCCGAATATAGATCTTACTCTCCAAATCCTTCTCTGTCTGCCTCGCTCTATCTTTCGATTTCATTTTGTATAGGTAGAAAGCCATTCGTTCTTATTGGTGCTCGCTTTTTCAATTAGTTAATTAACCAGTCATTGGAGTCAAAGAGTCAAGTATCAATGATAAGGTGATGCTTTTGGGAAGTTTTGTGAAAATATTCAAAGTGTCTCCTTAAAGCACTAACACTGTAGGATCTCCTTTTACAGTAGGAACAGCGTAACTGTTTCCTTGCATGTCCGATTTGGTGTCTTCGGATTAAGAATCTGCTGTAGAATCTTTTCGAGCAGTAAACACATGAAAACACTTTCGGCACAGCAAATGACTCATCAGCAGTCCGTTCGCTCTGCAAGCAGACTCTGGTCGAAAAGCGGTCCACCTTTTGCTCGCGGTCGTTCTTATTGTCCCGAACTAGGAAAGCCCTGTAGTCATCGAAGGGATCGTTGTCGACGATTGCTCCTTCGTAGATCCGGCTCTCCATTAGGCAGAAGCCGAAGCTGTCATCGAATAATGATAGCAGCTGGAAAATTCAGTTCGGAATGCAAAGATGTTGTCAAACAATTCAAAAATCATTATGTTATGCATGGATTTACACTTAGATGCCGTGTTGTTCAAAGAACTGTGCAATCAAAATAAACATGTAAGGAAACGTATGTAATTTTGCACCATCAAAAATATATGTTTTGGTCAATTTAATTGGTATATGAAATTGAAAATAGGTTGAATGAACGAGAAAGTGCAATCACGACAAATAGACTTACTAGAAAGATTTGATACATGATTGATATATGAAAGAATCCTTAGATTTGAAATTAGATTTGAAGAAACCATAGATTTTATATTCCATTTCATCGACTCATTGACGAATTGAATTAGTTTAGGTGCGCATTATTTATATGAGACACAACAAAATTATCGACGCATGTTTCAAAAGATCCAATACACTGTGCAGGACATACACTGTCAGTTATTCGAAGTTTTTCTACCAGCGCTTATTTACTTAATTTCATATATTAGCAAAGAATACTTACATTCACACATAACAACGCATGGAAGTGTAAATAGTCACTTCGTATGCAATAAATACTAGTTCACATTGATTTTTCCACATTTTCTCGTTAAGTAAATCTTTGCATCATGTACTTCATTGGCTGTATAATCCACACTTAAGGAACATAGGATATACAGTATTGCCTCCCTAAATGTGAAAAGAGAGGAAAGTAACGTTCCACGAATTTACCTAGGTTCATATGCCCGCACGGTTCTTTACCAACGGGTCCTGGTTCTTTATCGGCGTGAAGTATTATAATCAGTGAAATATTCTTTGTGTTGCCCGGGACTATTATTTATGTAATCCAAACTACAAAAGAACAGAATGCACTACCTGGAGTGACCCACCGCCGACCATTTCCCTTATATTTTGAAACCACGGTGAATTCCAGGAACTGGTGGGAAGAGGGCCATGATATTGAGAGAGACAGAAATCACGACATTTAGAAAGACAATACTGTTGCACTTTTGAATTTGAAAAATTGCTCAACTATCATAATCATAAATGATTCGATCCGGAATTACAATTAGTTCGTATAATTGACGCACTGAATTCTTCTACATTTCTATTGTCTTTGAACTGAACTAAACTGACTTTTAACAATGCAACTCAACTCAAAATTCATTAGGTGAACGCGTACAAACTGACAAGCATATGGACACTCACCTCATAATCGATGGAGTATCTACTTTCCTTCGTCATGGTGCAGCAAAAACTTGTTCACGTAATGACAAACTTTTTTCACTGTCGTAAATATTAATTGAATGGCGCTTGGCAAGTTTTGTGTCACAACGTATCGTACTTCCGTGTCAGAGGCCAGTGGGCAAGTGATGCATCGGTACGGGGCCTCATTACTGTTTACGCCTTAGACTTTGACCATCCCCTTAGTGGCGCCGGTGGTGGGGGCGGCTTTGTCGTACCTGACTAATTTTCGGGGAAAGCATCTTGTCGGCTTTGACTTGTTTTGAAGGATTGCATTCTACAAGCCTTCCGAAAAGTCTTGATCCCTAAGCTGCTGGGTTCGTAAGGATTTCCGAGATGTAACAATGGGACCTCGGTTCAGTAGCACGTAAATAGTCGTTAACCGGTTTGGTTGCCGGGGAGTTGGCCATTATTGCAATACTAAATAGTCCGAGCTCTCCCCGGAATTAATATGCCAATAATCACTTGATTGTTATTAGGGGTTATTTTCTAAGCCACCTCAAGACCATTCATAACTTTCACTGCTTGTCACTGGAATTTCAGGGCTTGTGTTTCGTGTTCCGACAATGTCACACCTTCAACAACTGTATTTCCGACAGGCTCTACTTTTCATCAGTGCAAACAGAGTAGATGCGTATACATACTACTTACTGATAAATCAATTTGTTAATTCTCTTGTACAGGTCACAAAACTATATAGTTAAACAACGTAAATATATATACATGAACTAATTTGTTTGGAGCGTTAATATCAACCGATCGCATTAACAAGCGACAAAAAGTTGATATTCGACAAAGAAATTGGTTAACATCATGAAGTCGATGGAAAATCGCTTCTGAGATACCAATACTGTAGAAAATACTAAAAACAATAACTAAATTATACAAAACCAAAAGCACTCCACATTCTAGAAAGAGAGGAAATGTACAATATGTATTAGAGTGTCAGTAAAAATCATGGAAGTGTCTTTAAATGTTCAAGCGATCTAATTAAACATGTTGTTGGCGTGGTCTAATAGTTGGTCACATGGGCCAATAACGTGAGGATGACTGTCGGCAAATCGTCCCGACCGTGAAGCCCCGGGAGCGATCGTTGGGGCGATCGAAGATCGATTGGCATTGTCGGGCAGCTTGTCGGCGGTATGTAAGCGCATACGTGCACCCGGCCGGCAAGTGGGTCGTGGTAGCACTTAGCGAGTGGGTGGTACGAGAGTAATCTTGTTCTCATACATAAAACATAAAGAGCGGCATTATGCCTTCGCCCAGTATCATCTCCCTCTCTTGTGCTCGTCTGGCCTGTCGGCAACAGCGCTATCTGCCAGTGAAACTTACACGCACTTACCAACACCCCTATTTTTCCCCTTTAACACTTTCAGTCTATCCATCGCATAGAAATAAAAATGATAGATTACATATATCAATATAATCTAGCATTCCCATTATATCAATGCCTGCAACGCTTTTAACAATATAATGAAGAATTTCCAATGAGCGGTCATTAATGATTTAACATAGCGGAAAAAGATTGCAAAATTGTATTCCTGTTCCACAGTCCTATGTGTGCGAGATATCTTAAATTTGTCATATCATGCAGAGTAGTTCACGTATGTTTGAATTGACAGTATATTGGGTATACACTGTGGAATGTAGAATAATTACGAATAGTGGAAGAGAAGTTATACGTCTGGGAAACCAAACATTGCTTGATAAAGGGGGACATTCTATATTTGTATATTTCCGTTCTAAGCTTCTTGTTCTGGATTCGTTGTATTATTAGTAGATTATTATAAGTCACAGAAATATTTCCAAAGTCGAGACCTGTTAGATAAATCGCTTTCTGAGACCCCAAAATAGTAGACCGTATTGTATAAAAATCCTTAAGTCCGTTTAATAATATTTGATTATCTAGTAAGTTTTAATGCACGCCAATATTTCACAAGACTTTTGTTCGGTCCATGTATTGTATATGTATAATGTATATGGATAGTATAATATGCACGCACGTCTAATATAAAATGAGTGTACTGAGTCAAAGGCAGGCAACCAACTAATCGCGTGTACTAGAACATGTGTAAAATGCCTGCATACACATGTTCCTACATACAGCACAGTTCTCTCGGCACACTAATTTATGAATTGCACGATTTCCGCGAATAAATTTCAGCATGTCATCAACACTGTGCAATGTATGGGAAACTATATGCACCATGGGGAGAAGAGTGGGCTGGATGGAGAGAAATGGTCGAAGGCGAGGGTAAATTCCTCAGCGGCGTCAATTAAGTATCCTCCTCAGAGTGCCCTCTGACGCCTGACTGGGTTAGGACGCGCTTACAACTTCTTGTTTTGTCTTTCCGTCTACAGGAGGCATTCATTACTTCAGCAACTTCTACAAAAGTCTACCGTGGTTTGACAAATTCACTCTTCCAAGACAAATAATCGTTCAACTATGCAGACTTCGTTCAAACCAATATACCTTCCCCGTCTCTGTTCCTCGCGTTGGAATTATTCCCAATCCAACATGCGAGTGTTCATATCCGTGCCTGGATATATCCCGCATAATTTTTTACTGTTGGCTATGTAATGAAGGTAGATCTCCCCTTATTCGTAAGCTCAACCGCCTCTGTGATGTATCTTTATCTTTATCTTTAAGACTCCTAACATCTCTGCGTACAAGTACATGCACTTTTACCTGCGTCTACACAAATTATGTCCTTGACATAGATTATTCACCTGCTATACAAACTCTTATATATACTGTTTTTGTATATAACTTTATTAGACAATTGTATACACTCTATTGTATTGTATTGTATACATACACTACACTGTGATTGTATTAAGACTGACTATTGTATAAAAACTGATTGATTCTCACTGAATGATTCTCTGCTGATTCTCACTAATAAGCAAACAAACAAACAAAAAATTCCCAATACCCGCTTGAAGGCAGCACGTGAATGATTAATGATGACACTCGGCGAACTCCTCAATGAATATCTACTGCTACGTACGTACACACGAATTTGATGATGTCAGGCTGCAGTACCAAAGGATCTTCCTACCATAGCATGCTACTGAATACATAGTGCACTTTCATACATGATATCCGAGACAGCGCAATACAAATTATTACAACTGAATCAGAAGACTCGGTAGAGTATCGTGCCAAGTAGTAGTCCCCTCTCCGTATATGTATATGGCAGTCCGGCGCGCGACAGCCGAGGCTATATTATCCTGAACTCGAGCTGTTATCCTTAGTTACCAAACTTTCACCTTGATTTATGCGAAAGTTAGAGCCCCAAGAATTTATCTAAGAATTTTGTATTTCATCGTTGATTTTTCTGAATCCAATGAGCCAAGAATCATGCGGATTGGTCCAGTCGTTCCGGAGATATGAATTTCCCCTGTTTTATATTCTTGCTGCTAGTCAATTATTGTACTGTATTCTCATTTACATTACTGTAATGGAAATCATTGATATTTGATAAAATGATAACATGATAACCACATCGATTATGACTTAATGTTTAAGTCAGGTACGTGACTTACGTATGATATTTTGCAACAAATTACCGTGTATTTAATGTGAACCTACAACTCGGCGCTATCGTATCTATCTACGAGAGATAATATTGGCATATTTTCATGATTATTAATGTGTTCATAGTTTCTTTAAAACGACAACCCAAAGTCGGAAAGTTGGAGTTGAAGATATTTGGTAAGATCGAGCAAAAATTACTAGCGTAGTAATTGTATCGGGTGAATAACACCGGGCGATACAAACTGGCCACGAGGCTCTCACCTGCCGATACCGCTCGTTCGAAGCAAACACCGGTTCATTCAGCCGCTCCACCCACGTGCGCGCCCCATAGACGAGCTCTCGATTGGTGGGATGCTCGCTAGCTTCGTGGGTAGTCGGCTTCCATCAGATCGGTAATTAACGATACTAATAATAATCCATCGCTACTTAATATCGGCCGCCGTCCTTTCCCGCTCAGATAATTATTGCCCTGACGAATGGGCCGCTCGGCTCGGTTGTGGACAGTCCAGTGGCATGAAGATTTAATTACTAATGGAGTAAGTTGATGCATAAGTACTGCCAATTATGACTCTAACATAATTGTGCCTTCGAATCAAGTGAAATGAAATGAAACGAAATTTATAACAATCTAAAATTACATGCGAAACATAAGTGCCTGGAATTATACACCAATTTGTTATTAATATCTATAATAACATATGCTTAGATACACAGAGGAATTGTGGTTGAGTGTTGGGTGCGTCAATTTATTATTGTATGGTGAATAAATGAATTTATTGCATATTGGTATAAATAGACGCCAAGCATTTTGGTGCGCTTGGAATTTCTATTTCAATGAGAGTCACGCACTTGTGAACAAGAAAAAAAATAAAACATTTGAAGTAACACAGCACCGAAATAGTCTCTTCTTGTGTCATTCATTCATATTCCATATATATGTATGTCTCCACTTTTGTTTACGTATTCATGATTACAAATTCGTCTGTAGCCGAATGCCACTGCGTGAATCTTAAATCGATCAAACAAACTGCTGATCAGCAAGAACAATGTTATTATAGCACATTCGAACCTCAATACATGAATTAAGAAGCATTGGGAGAACAATATGAAAATTTCCTTAAGTTTCCCTGCGTTCGAAAATGTCATTGGCAAATGATATATGTCTTAGGCATCGAGCTGTAACCGACGTGGCAATAAGTAGCATCTCCTGCCTTTAAGACAAATGTTCATTTCAGGTTATGCTTGCTGAATTGCCCATTTAACAGATTGTTTTAACGAGGAATTTAATGATTGGTGTGGGGAACGCTTAAGCCGAGTGCGGTGGAGGTAACTGATCCCTACTGTACGAATATAATTTGCATATCAGATTATCGATCGAAGTAAATCATTGGTCATTGGTGCTTGGTTGTCCGGTAGACCTGCCGGAAGGTTCGCCAATCTACCTCGATCATATTGATTCCTGATTGTTCTCCATTTAATTAGGAACAAGAGACATGAAACATTTCATTTCAAATATCGAACTTCAAATCTCAAACTTTAAAACTTTAAAGTAAACTAATTATTGTTTCAACATATATTCTGGTTTTCGTAACTAGATGCGATTCCAAAATCCAATAGGAATCTTAAAAATATTTTAACGACTTCTTATAAATTCATTACAGCACATTGAAATATATGTATACATATAAATATGGATATTAAGACCCGTGATATTCATTCAAGGGTCCTAAATTTTGCTAACAGCGAAACAATATATCTATATGAACTGCGTGTTAATTGTGATCGATATACATATAGCGCTCGCATTCAATTCATTCTTATCAAATCTTTATAAATACATACACCATGATGTACTAAACAAATGATATTTTATTCCTTGGGTGAAAAATGTATAGTCGATTAATCGCTGCTTACACAACATATTCCTTGTTCCGTCGCTTTCCCTGAGAGGTGTGGAGATGTAAATGACCAAACAGGCTTCTGAAACATCGAGGAGCCGATAGCGACACGACTATCTCTGGCACGAGTCGAAAACAAAATGACGCAGATTAAACATCTAGTCATCCTGTTGGTTTAGGCTCCATAAACAGGTATTCGTTCACTAAATCTTTTCAGATAGTCGCGCACTCGTATCTCTTCCTGTAATGTCTGAGCGCTCCAATGTGGAATGACGAATGGTAGCATAATTAATGAGAGATTTATCGGCAGGAGTCATGCATTATACCTGTGCTTAAAACTGATGATATGTACAAAAATTTCAGCAAATTTGTCTTTCATTTCCTTTTTGCCATCTGAGTGCTTGATTGTTTTGTGAGTGAATTCATAAATGAATAGTTGAGAATTAACTGTACTGTGTTTTTGCCGAACTAATTTATCAATACTATTAAATTGAAGACATTGTATACGAAAGTTTACGTCCTCGACTGCTGGTATGCCTGTCAAAGGACAGTCATAGTGCCAACATTAAATTTCTTGACACCTTGTTCGGTAGCATTATTTGGGATTTCCCGGTAGGACCCTACGTACCCCTAACCCTAGACAATGACAGGTCCCGACAGGTGCCGACAGGTCTCTACAGGTAGTCGACACATACGCCATGGTGACCTATTATAGAGTTGCCTGAAATCGGTAGTGTTCCGAACCACCAGACCGTCACTTGCCCCGAAGAACCCTATGATCCACGCGCCGGAAGACAAGGTTCGGGGTAATTATGGTGAGTCATTGCTTGTTGATCACTGCTGCCACGCATGGTGACGCAACGCCAGGCCACTTGCCCCCATTGTCAATGCACCACAACCCCATCCCCACCATCCCTGTTCCCCTCCCGGAAATTCTTGTAGATCTGGTAGAATTTAGATTTCGGAACACTCCATGATTTCGCTTACGCGTGCTGCATATAGGGATTTAGGGATATAGGGAGAAGACACAGGAAGATTTACAGTCGTCTAGGAAACAAAATGCAAAGCTCACAGGCTGTTCCTTTGTTTCCCAACTTTTCTCAGTGAGCGCGCATATCGATTCACGCCCGCTGCTCCGTTCAGCCGCAATTCCTCGTCCGCACCGAACCTCGTCCCTCGTACCCCATGGCCTTTTACTTCCTCCTATCGCTCGTGGGCGGAATGATTTTCTAGTAACGCGGTACGTTACCACCCTGTAAATTAACTATCGGCCCAGGCGGCAGCATGCGTGGGCGAGCCCGATCGTGCACAGTTCTAATACAGGCTCAAGCAAGTATGAGCGCAACAGAACAATGTGGTAAACACAATTCGAAACATTTTCGTCAAATGAAGAACAAATGAACTTTATTCCCATTTTCCAAATTAAACAATTAAATACTTCGCATTCAAGTGGATTTTATTCTGGAACCATTCAAGTACGGGGTGTGTTTAATCGAACAATTGACACCGGTTGTTTGTCATTTTTTAAAAGAGGTCGATTATATTTGTTTAGACAAAATTAAAACTATCTCTGCGAGACTAAAATTGATTTGTTCCCCTCACGAATGGGGAGTATGTTCAGTTATTGGAATAGGAGCTTCTTTTTGAAACTGCCTGTATACGCGCTCTATAGATAACCTATAGACGATTTATACCGGGGAAGCAATCCGTTATAGCAAGAGTAAAGCCACGTGAGATGTTTTACGACGTGTCGGCGGAGTTTGTTTGATTCTGACGGACAATCTTGTTGCCGGACTACTGTTTTTTCAGTGCGAAGGATTGCCTTCCCCACAGGGGTTCTCAGACATTTTTCTGCTAACTCGTGTCTATATCTTGTCGAAGTATCCCATTAATAGATACATTCGATTAATTCTGATTTTTCTAATATATGCTCGCTGATACTCATTTTAATCCTGATTGCAAATAAATCGATGAGTTGCAAAACTTTCCGTTTAATATGGGAAAAATCGTAAATATAATATACCTCTATTCTATGTATTCGAAATTATAGTTACAATTCAATTTTTTCATACCTGGTAACATTCACCTCTCTTAGTAATTAAAATAATATTAAGTAATGTTAATATAACATTAAAATTCAATTTACCCCAGTGCCTGAGGCGGAGAGTGCCCGTTCTGCAATTAGCGGGACTCAGGTTCTATCTCAACACCTGTCATCGCTAATGTTCTATACGTTAAAACTTGTAGGTACGACCTTAAAAATTGTAAATCTACCGCGATTTGTAGGTCTTGGTGCCCCCCCCCCACTGTCTTATAGAGGCTCATATCCATCCATCGCGAACGGTGTGATATAGATGTAATATTTCTATATTTGTAAATATAGAACCGTAATATTTCGGTGTATTTATTCCAACATTCATAATTATATAATGCAGGCATCAATGAAGAATTGGGAAGCACTATGCAAGAAAGACAAGTAGAACCTAAATGTCACATTTGAATGACCACTTTTGTGGTAATACGTATTCTTATCTGAGATTCTACCTCTATATTCTGATATTCAAATGTACTTCATTCGAAAATCCCTACAAAATAGTATTTCATAATCGGTAGATTTCGCCATAACCTCAATTCTTGTATAACTCAGCGTCTAGGTAAATTCTAGTCTATTGAAACTTGTGTGGACGCACAGTCCGTTTAGTGGCAAAATTCCTTATGTCACGGTTTCCGTAACGCACTTAAACCGTTAGGTAAATAATGCGTGCTGTCCGAGCGGCGATTTTACAAATTGGTGAACGTAACGTAACCACTCATTGGTGGGACGGTATAGCAGGGACGATGGCTTGCTGTTTACACTGTCAAATTGTCGGTTGTAACTGTGTCGCAGAAGAGTGGATACGATCAGGCCCAGATATCTTAGGGGAAGTTATTCTGTGTCCCAGGTCCCAGGTGGTTGCCGCACGGAGGCATAAATCGCAATCCATAAATCGCCACGTAAATCATGCACCGTTGAAAGGCATTGCCACGAGCAACGCGTAATAGGTACTATATAGAAGCTTTATGTCTTATGGAATTTCAGTGTTCGGGTACAACAATGCAGCAGGGTTTCTCCAGATTGACGTTTCCCCTACTTTTGTAAGATGGATGACTGGCCCCTTTGGATAAATAGCTCGTTTGGGAATGCAGCTCGGAGTACTGATCTTACAAAGCCAGCAGATTGTTACTATTAAATATTGGCTGTTCAATACACCACTTGTTATTAATTGTGTGCCGTTAAAATAAAATTCCAATTGATAGTTTACTTACGAGTATATAAATGTTGATTATTTCGGAAAATCGAGCTTTGAGTGTTCAGTTGAGTATGCGTTTATGGATACAAGAAACTTATTGGAATTTGTAAATAAAATGAAGTTGATGCTGGATGTTTCACATACATTTTTCAGGAAAAGCCTGGTATGAAAAGGTTCATTTCCACATTTAATTTCAATATCATAAAATGTTGTCTTTTCTAAAGTATGCACTACACATCCATTTTGATTGCTATGGTGCGTGTGTTCGTTATAGAAATCGCACAAGCAATATATCGAGGGCCATATATAATTTTGTATTTTTAACAATGACAAACTTTTCGCGCTATAAAGGAAATACTAAAATTGATTATACATTCGGTTATTGACAAAAGCGATCGCAATATCTGTATTCAAATCAGGAGACTCGGTAGAGTCTCGCAGTATTAGTCCCCAAGTAGTAGTCCCCTCGCCATATAATATACGGCGGGCGACAGCCGAGGCTATATATTATTATCCCGAAGTGTAGCTGTTATCCATAGTTACCAAACTTTCGCCTTCATTTATGTAAAAGTTACAGCTCCGAGGAATATTTAGTGATTGTTTTCATTAACGTCGACTCAACGCAGGGTTTACGACGGGTATGGAATACCACCACCTGTATTCACATACTAACCCGGTATAAGCGGCCATAAGGCGGAGGGGAACACCAAATTTATGCTCATACTGGGTGGACCTACAATTTTTAAGGTGGATTCCAAACTACCCCCCGCGCAGTGCGTGAACATGCCGAAAATCGGCGATGACAAGTGTTGGGATCGAACCCGGATCCCGCTAATTGCGTGTTCCCGACGAATATTTACGTATTTCATCATTTATTTTTCTGATTCCAATCAGCCAAGAATCATGTGGATCGGTCCAGTCATTCCGGAGATATGAATTTCCTCTGTTATTTTTCTCGCTGCAAAGGCCAGGCGAATTAAAATTCATCATAATGATGATTATGGCACATCAATTCTTAAAAATGTTACTCTTACTTTTCTCACACAAGCGGGCGCCACTGCAAAGTGCTGTGCAGTGAATATGGTGCTACACATCTGCACCGACACATTTGCTATGCCATGGCAGGTTATGTGTCAATGATAATGGTTATGTGATGCAGTCTAATTTTATTTTATTTAAGATTCATTAATGAAAAAAACATACTGTACTTCCCCCTGACCCTATGATCCCGTGATTATTGCGAATTATGAAATAATACCAGGCTTTGTCAAGTGCCTGATTCACAAAGCGTTGTATCTGGTAATTTTTAAGTGTGTAGCATATGGAAAGCAGTACTTTGTTGTAGAAAACTTGAGTATTAACGGTTGTGCGCTCCTTGAATTATGCACTTGACAGTTTGGATACACAAAAATTGGATTGCATATAACGGTATAGCTTATCTAATATGACTTGTCAAGTTAAATCAAATGATTTACAATTAACCAAGCGACATACTCATACGCAATCCAATTTATCGCATTGATTTAGGTGCATCTTGACTGTTAAGTTCGCAGCTCAAGGAACGTTTGAGCTAAAGAGGTAAAATTATGTAAGAAAGCAATGACTACCAATCATACGTCGTTTGGGGTTACTAGCTATTGGTAATCAGTACTTGTTTATAGAAAACTGCAGCAGCCTTGAGTTACGCACTTGACAGTCAGGATACACTAAAAAAAACTGTATATGGAGATAAGCTATTCTTTCATACGCACGTTTAACTTTGGTGTATCTTGATGATGGCTACTAAGTGCGTAGTTCATGGAAAGCAGAATCGAAAGTGTTGCATTTCGATAAACAGGTACGGATTATCAATAGCTAACATATCCTCAAATGATATATGATTATTGCTTGCTTATGTAATTTAAGCCAAGTTATTTTTTATGCCAAGTTTTAAAGTTGGAGGTGCAAGTTAATTAATTAATTAATTAATTAATGTGTAGTATCTTTGATTGAAAACTTGGCTTTCTTGTGTGATATCTATTTCGTTTTTAGACAGTGTTATTTATCTACGTCTTTAAAGACTCACTGGGATTCATCTGGAATCTGGTGGTTCGAGGAATATGATCGAGTGCAACGATATCCGAGCGGATTCGAGTTCCCGCAGCTAAGTTATTGTAATCGGGTGGCCGCGCTTGTAAGTGTTGCCGAGAAATTTATAAACAGGTGTGTGCCTTCGTGCAAGCCAGTGCGCATTACACACACCTGGCCAGCGTTACCTAACTTCTGTTTGTAAGTTATCCACTGGTTTTTGCTTCCTTTTGAGCGTGCTTTATTATTGCTTTCGGACTGCGGCACAGTTGTGTCCGTGCTCTCCGGATTTATTGTTATACGGAAATTGTAAACGGAACCGACTCAAAAATCATTATTTATTGAATCTCGAATGTGCGGACGCACAAGTTTTGTCCGCGACGCTGATTATGTCGCAGTTTCTTCGTGGCGTGCGCTTTAAATTACCCAATATTGCTGGTTGGCTGATAAAATCATGACAAGACTCTATTTCACCGTTTTATTATAGATTTGAAGCAGCGGAAAGATTTCTTTTGCTAACAGAAATTATATAATCCAAGGTTCTAGTATAACGGCCACTGAATTAGAATAAGCCTATATTAAACGTCACAATTATCCGCCACTTCAATGCGCCACAATTATGAAGCAATCACTTGGTAATGATAATAACAGTAGTCCTGTCATGTACCTTTTGTCTGTTTGAAAATGACTGCTATTAATTCATAAAAGAAACTATAAGAAGATTTTCAGCTAGGAATGGATTTTGTGATAGAGCATAATTATTGTTTCTCGTACGAAGGGTCTTGAACAAAAATGCAACAAGTGAGTTAAATTGCAAGTGACGTTTATATTGAACAATAACACTCCTATAAGCTTCCTATTCTTCTTTTAAATAAAGCTATACCTGTGTTACGAATAATTATTGACTGCTCTGGAACACATTAAACAGACTATGCAACATTCAAAGCTTAAACATAAAATCCACCACTATTAGCTGGCTCACGAACGTAAAGTGTTATTAGGATAAAACTGAAGCGAGTCCATCGGCTTCACACCTGAGTTTCGCATTGGTTATCGGAGCAGCGCGGCGCGGCGGCTTTGGTTTTCCGGTTCGAAACACTAATTAATCGCGGCGCAAGGTTCATCTTACGTGTTTATTACCGGTGGGAATAGATTGGCTCGGCGCTGGAGGAATAGCTCGATAAGGGCGCTGGTTGGCCTATAAATCGGCATATTCCCCCGATCTGTTGCGTCCGTACACCCAAGATCGTTGGCTTTATCGTGGCTAATGAGAGATAAGTTCGATAGCGACTCCACCGAGAGCAACGTCACTCCACTGCGACTTCATAATTCAGCGCCCGCTGCGCGACCGTTCCGCAGGCCTTTATCGACTTAATGGCGCACTCGACGACAGGATTAGTTGTGCCAATCGTGTTCGCCCGATGCTAAACTCCCACCATTTTAACGGAATCTTGGCAAATCGCAAAGTGCAACATCCCATAGCGCATAGTGTATTTTCACGTTCTTCGGGGCGGTTTAGGTAAGCGAACTAAAGAGTTACGCAAGTCTGTAAAGGATAATGTTCAGGTTTCGAATTGGATATTCTAAATACGACGTGCACTAAAGCCAGGTAATAGAGCCGACGGAGATTGTGCACACTTAGTCAAAATGAGTTCAACGATATGCTGCCATTTTGTATTTACTGTGATCTATGATGAATCTAGTTTACACCTTTTGCAAAGCAGTTGAGTAAGTCAGTATGATATGATATTTGTTTCATATGATTCCATTGCTGAGAGATTAATGTAATACATTTGTTACATTTAACATAAAACTCGCAACTCCAAACCTTAACAGAAAGAAAATCTCACTCGCAATGTTTTGACTGTTAGTTGTGTTACAGTAGAGAAATTCTTTGGTTAATATTTGTAAGGATATTCATATATGTGATATTCATACAAGCATAGTATATTTCTAATATGCCGATTTCTAAGGTATCTTAAGTCATTAATTACCACGTCATTGACAAATTTGCCATGGGTATATTCGACAAGTGTAAAGCAACCCAGATAGCACAAAAATCAGATGCAGCTCAAGAAGTATTCCGAAAGTCTTCTCAGAGCAGACTAGAGTTCAAAAAGAGTTCTTTGTGGCGTCCATCCGATTTTTGTGCTATCTGGGAAACCAGGTGTTTGTAAACAGTAAAGAGTTTGAATTAAATTTTCCCGAGTACTTCTTTCTATTCCTATTTTCTTCACTGTGTATTATTCTTCAGAATGGATGGTTCAAATCAGTGGCATATGAAGTTTATACACCGTGTATAGCAAAAGCTTGCGAGGTTATGTGTGCTCGGATCACGGCACGTAGGAATGCGCAGCGCGCGCATTGCGCCTGGCAATTGCCAGGAACGCCGGCACAAGAGGCAGCAACTTCGGCCTTAACCCTTTCGCAATGCATTTTAGTCGATTTGCCGAACAATCTTCGAGGGCACGTATCGAATTAATCATTCTTGGGACCAACAGCCTGGCCGTTGTGCGCCAATTCCTGGAATCTCATTGGCTGCCGGATCGAGCACGAATAAATCTTAGTACGGATCGTGGAAAAATGAGCGGCGCGGATTAATACGCGATAAATGAGCCAATCTGGAAAGTAACGTGGCCGCGTGTACCTATGAATGGAATGCTGTGTACGAGATAAAGCGCGGCCTACCTCGCAATTCCAATGTATGTAGCCTACAGCACCGTCTAAAACTAGGGGAGCGTCCGGTACCGGCGAATCTGTACGATGATAATAGTAAACTAACTGAGAAAATCAAATAATAGTAATAAAAGGCGACTGGATTTATTGCTATACTATGAAATTGGCTTTTCTGAATTTGTCATGTGTTACGAATTCTACCAACGATAAAAAAAGAATGGGCAAATGTAAGTGAGAGTGTGTGTAATTAAGCTTTAGAAACAGTCCTACAAGAATTTTATGTTACTTTTAGTGTTATCATTACCTAATGGTATTATATGTATGTCACTGTAAGTCTAGAAAGTTCTATAAAGTCCATCCTTTGTATAATAAAGCTTGTATATTTAATTACACTTTTATGTTGTATTACCTAATTGATCATGAGACTCGGTAGAGCCTCGTGCCATGTAGTAGTCTCCTTCCCATATATATATGACAGTACGGCGCGCGACTGTAATATTCCGAAGTGTAGCTGTTATCCATAATTACCAAACTTTCGCCTTCATTTATGCAAAAGTTATGGCTAGAAAGATTTATTTGGAAAGAATCCAATGAGCGAAGAATCAAGCATCGGTTCAGCCGTTCAGGAGATATGAATTTCTCCTGTTATTTTTCTCGTGGCAAAGGCGAGGCGAATTAAGGGTCAGCTTTCCGTTTCCCTTCCCTATATACATATGTAGAAACGTGGGTTTGTAATATTTTTCTCCCTCGTCTAATAAAGTCTCTTTCCAATTTTATTTATTTAAACATACTATCATTATAAGTTCAGGACAACAAATGAAATTCCTGAAGCTCATTGACTACTAAACGGCGTACCTGTAGTTATGCTGTTAAACTGCATTAGAAATTCCAATTAGTAAAGTAAACTCAACTTGTGTCACGAAGCATCTACTCTGCCAGAAAAGTGACGACTGCAATATATAGCACGTGGAATTCGTTTTGGAAAAAGTCTCAGGGGTAGCTTAACTCAATGGCTAAATGAATTATCCAGTGAGAGGTTAGCCACGAGCATTGAATGATGGTGTATAGTTATTTACTTCGTTTACACAGGCTGTACAGAGTGCCCCAAAAATGCAAGCTCTCCTCATTATCACTCTTATGAGTTTAAGAGCGAAAAATCTCCCTTAAAATCTCCCTTATCTATCGTCAGGTTAATTACGCGAACTAATTACATAATTATTTAGATCTACTGGCTTGACTGTTCCGAATTACCTTTCGATCTATGTACATTGTATAGGCTGGTTAAGACTCTAATATTCGCCTACAGGGTCATTTCACGTCAACTGTCGAGGTTTATTCACACATGTTCGACGATTTTGATGAAATTGGCAGTATTTGTAGTTCGCAAAGAGCTGATTCCAACGCAAAAATCCGTTGCTCGCTAACTCAATTATTTTTTGAGTTACACGCACTCAAAGTTTGGGGTCAATTTTTTTTCAAAAATTGATATCTCCGTAAATACTGCAGATAGCCACATCGTTCGAGCGCCAAAATGAAGAGAAAGGATTGAAGTTTAATAAAAAAAATATTCCATTCAGGAACACTTGTTTGGAACTAATGCTAATGATAAAAGTTTATAACAAATGCTTGCCATTCCCACGGGCCAGCATCGATTGTGAAGAAAAAAAATCCCAGCCGTTGCTATAAGTCTCTCGCATGACCCCTCCAAAGGATTTTCAGAAACACGGCCTGGGGGCCGAGTTATAAATTTTTATTGCCGTGCGCGCCCGGTCAATCTGCCGGCGGTGCGCGCCGCGCTCGGCTGGCGCGCGGTTGCTAGACCCGGCACTCAGAATACGTACATTCAAAATGGTCATACCTGTTCAGTTGCTTACAGGATACCTGCCACAACACAATATGTGTCCACGATGGTACGTATCCGTATCCGGATTATGCGATTAGGAGCTGCCATAAAGCAATAAACATCGTTTCCTCTCTGTGTTACCCGGGCTTGGGACCGGCGACTGGCCACATTAAAAACGTGTTTTGCAGTACCCAAATGCAATTAAATTATTTCGAAATACCGACATATAAGTGAATTTTAGTTACGCGTGAGTTTAATCACTTGACCGTGTTTATTTTCTAAATTTGAATATCGCTTTATTAAGAGTGCAGATTCGTTAAGTGGTATAATCGCGTGGTGTTTTTGTGTTCCGGGTATCGATTTTACTTTAGAAAAACGGTCCTTGAGAAATTGATCAGTGATATTATATTCTTCATTAGTGCAGAAATTAAATGAAATTGTTTTAAAATGCGATGTAGCCCAATCATACAATTCACGGGGTTGACGACGTCTTTCGCGCTGTTACTTGTATCTGTTTTAGTCGGAGAATCTATCGATTGCGTGAAGTCCACGACTAGAATTAGGTTTTTATGTTTGTCAGCAATGTAGGACGCGATTAGATAGATCAAGAGCAATAGAAATTCCGATACCTGATCAAATTGAAGCAGAATCCAGTGCCGTAAATCTAGAATCATCCGATACGAATGCTGATTTGTTTAATATTCCAGCTCGCGATCTGATTGAAGCAGGACCTAGCTTCACGCAATCGATAGATTCTCCGACTAAAACAGATACAAGTAACAGCGCGAAAGACAATTCGTCGTCAACCCCGTGAATTGTATGATTGGGCTACATCGCATTTTAAAACAATTTCATTTAATTTCTGCACTAATGAAGAATATAATATCACTGATCAATTTCTCAAGGACCGTTTTTCTAAAGTAAAATCGATACCCGGAACACAAAAACATCACGCGATTATACCACTTAACCAATCTGCACTCTTAATAAAGCGATATTCAAATTTAGAAAATCAACACGGTCAAGTGATTAAACTCACGCGTAACTAAAATTCACTTATATGTCGGTATTTCGAAATAATTTAATTGCATTTGGGTCCTGCAAAACACGTTTTTAATGTGGCCAGTCGCCGGTCCCAAGCCCGGGTAACACAGAGAGGAAACGATGTTTATTGCTTTATGGCAGCTCCTAATCGCATAATTCGGATACGGATACGTACCATCGTGGACACATATTGTGTTGTGGCAGGTATCCTGTAAGCAACTGAACAGGTATGACCATTTTGAATGTACGTATTCTGAGTGCCGGGTCTAGCAACCGCGCGCCAGCCGAGCGCGGCGCGCACCGCCGGCAGATTGACCGGGCGCGCACGGCAATAAAAATTTATAACTCGGCCCCCAGGCCGTGTTTCTGAAAATCCTTTGGAGGGGTCATGCGAGAGACTTATAGCAACGGCTGGGATTTTTTTTCTTCACAATCGATGCTGGCCCGTGGGAATGGCAAGCATTTGTTATAAACTTTTATCATTAGCATTAGTTCCAAACAAGTGTTCCTGAATGGAATATTTTTTTTATTAAACTTCAATCCTTTCTCTTCATTTTGGCGCTCGAACGATGTGGCTATCTGCAGTATTTACGGAGATATCAATTTTTGAAAAAAAATTGACCCCAAACTTTGAGTGCGTGTAACTCAAAAAATAATTGAGTTAGCGAGCAACGGATTTTTGCGTTGGAATCAGCTCTTTGCGAACTACAAATACTGCCAATTTCATCAAAATCGTCGAACATGTGTGAATAAACCTCGACAGTTGACGTGAAATGACCCTACAACACCTTCTACGTGTAATGCTGGACTTTAGCATCGCTTATTTCTATGCCTTGATAAATACTTCCTGCATACCTATGGGCAAATGCAGTAATACAAATTGTTACTTAATTACTAAACTAGATTCAATTACTCCAGAAAGTTAAATAATGCTATAAGTACTTTAAGATCGGTTTATCAAATATGTAAGAACTGTAAGATCGGATTTAATGTATGGAATAGGGAGTGAACCCCCAAACCGCATATAGGTTCATATGTATAATTCATATTCATGTATAATAAGTATTTATAATTCACGAATAATTGTAATTTATAAATAATTAGCTTGCTTACGATTACTTGAGAGATTCTGGCGCAGCAGTTGCGGAAAATCGATGGCGGGTATAGCTAGGCGAGTTTGCATTGCGATGTACGCGGGATCTTTGCGGAGAAGTGGCCATTAACATCGTTGCCAATCCGCGCACGATAGCAGCTAGATAACGGACTAATGGAGTTTTAATTCCCGATTAACTAATTGCTAATGGGCGCTGCATTCTCACAGTCGAACAAATTGCCGGACAGGTAGCGGCGTTGCGAGTGCCTCTGATTGAAAGTGCGGTTATCCAGCGACTTATTTCCCACCGAGAACCTAGGATTTCTCTACTCACTCAATGCATTCCCATCCGCGGACCGCGGACCAGAGAGAGTACAGAACTTTCTAACAATATGTTTATTCGTTAACTTTATATTTGAGTTTTTAATTCTGCCTCACAAGTAGTTTTTGTCGATTGTTTAAAATAAATATCACAACAATTTTGAGGAACGTTTTTATGTCTTAGGAAGAATTATGTATGTACATAATAATACGATTAATTGGAAAAGCGTAAAATAAATAAAATAGAACTCCGAATTTGTGACAAAAATATACAATTAAATTCAGCCATTACCAATTTGTGTGAAGTGGTCCGAGTGAATACATATGTTTAATCTTTCAAACGTAAATGATACACAGGAAAGAGGAGGGCTAACTAATGTTATCATTATACGTGTTGCACATAATTCCTCACTGTAGACACAAGTAAGCTTGCTCTTGCATAAGTTTTTGTTGTTTTTCTTAAGAAAACCTTGGTAGGTATTCTAGCAACAGTAAATAGACGTGCGCCACTGTTACATTTCCCTTGCGTTTAGATTTACAGTTGGTTGCATCAGCACATCTATTGTAATATATACAAAGAAGATATATCTTCTATCCAATGATCTCATTACGCACTACTGTCATTCGCCCAGAGGCTTTTTCCGCCGAGATTTTTCCCTTGGAGTGAAATGTCCTGGCATTTGATGTGTCTCTCGTAATTGCTGTTGCCCCGAGATAAACTTCCGGCAATCCCAGTCTATCGGTGCTCCCCGAGATCGCCGATAATGCGAGATGTATGGACCAGTCGGGAAGGGGGAGACAGCGAGAGGAGCGAAAGGGAGAGAGATATAGGCAGGAGGCCGATGCGATCCTAGCCTTTGGCAGAATCGCAATTGCTCGTTTATCGTGGCCGGCAATCGAAACCGACAATGTCGATCCACGTTCCGAGGGATTCTTTATATCACGTACCTCGTAGATCCTTCCCGAGGCTCGCTGACAGGTGCGCATTTAACAGGAGTACACACACTTACTGACAAAAGTTACGGGACACCCGAGATCCCCATAAATTCCTCCTTTCATTTTACTACTCCGCCGAGTATGCCAGGAAGTAACTGTATTAATTTACACTGATGCGAGACTTATTTTTCGATTAGTATACTATTTACATTAAAGGTGGAGTGTATTATCGCTTTTTATACAATTGCCAAATAAACGGAATTGTTAGAAAACTCAAAATATGTATAAGAATGTAAGCGTAGAGAGGGCAACGTGAAAGTAATCTGCACCTCAAAAGTGTTCAAAAACCACCAAACGCGACGGCAAGCTGTGACCGAGAGCAACACTCTTGACTTGACTGTTGGTCAAACTCTTGGTTGGCTTATCACTAGTCTTGTAACAGCCTCCTGTAATTACCTATCAGCAGAATGGACACCGTGCGGCAAAAACAATGCTTCGAAACTCCCGCTCTTGCTTGCTTATATAAAATGATTTTTGGTTGGAAAAGGTCTCAATCACATACATACCGCGACATCGTTAGTTTACTGAAAAACACTGTTTTCAAACACCGTGTTAACACTCCTGTATAAAAGGCCTCCTCATCAGCGCCGTTTTTACTACTTTCACATATTCCTGATGTATTTAAATCATTCCATATAAGCTAGCAGAGCGGGACTTCTGAAGCATTATTTGGACCATTTGTATGCAGCGTCTTTACGATATCGCGAATGACCAGGGTCTAGCTCCTTATACGTAATGTTAGACATTTTACCTCATTTAAGGGTCGAGATTTTGTTAACCACTTTAGAAGATTACTCAAGTGCTTCAAATTTATTATTTATAAATAATTAAAAGAAGGCATAAATAAAATGCGAAAACTATATTTAATTAGACATGGACAAAAAAATACATTTAATAGTAGAGGTACACTTGCAAAAATAGCTGCTTGTATTTCACGAGCAAAGTTTGCGTACTGCGACTGCCGTAATCGTTCATAAACGATCAAGACACAGAGAGAGTGGGAAGATAGTTTCATTGCATGAATGAACTGCAGCGAGAGTGTGCGCCGCACTCGATATATTATCGACCCCGACGGGGAAGCTTCGATACTCCAGAGCCCCAGGTGTTCGGATTCACTATAATTTCACTCTCGGCTATTACAGCTAATCGGCAAAAAATCAGCAACGGCATTATTCGTCTAATTTTCGAGCCAATTGCCGCTTGGTGCAATAGCGAAATTGTAATAGCCATTGAAGAGTCGTGATGTGCATAATAGCCTGTTTAATGAGGCAAAAAGTGGAACACCAATACTGTGTTTTTGCGAAATCAGAATGTTGTACTTTTTTCGTTAAAAGCTCCCCCGGTTTTTATTGGATTTGTAATTGCGTACAAGCATCAGGCGTACCAAGTATTGTATGTATGTTTTTCTGACAATGTGGATCTTGAAAAGATGTTAGTTAAGCAATCCCGTCGACAAATGTACGAAAGCTTAGTGAATACAGCAACATAAAGGAATATCGTATCTCACATTTGAAACGTAAAAGAGGGTTTAACTCCCGGTTTCAGGATAATTATTATATTTGATTATTAGTATTATAATAAAACGTTTTATAGGACAACTATCGGCTAAACTGCTCCGGTTTCTTAAAGTATGTGTAATATTTTGAAATGTGGAAAAGTCAAAGAAATTGCATGGTTTTACGACGATTTTTAAATGGTGCAACGAAAGTATCATCGAACAGTACTGAACTTTAAGTACATTTATCTCGAAGCAATGCTTTCCAATCCGGCTGCTATAATTTCTTAATAATAATTTAGTAAATCCTTTCCAGATTTTGCATTAACATAAAACCGCAATGTTCTTTTACCGCCTTCACTTAACGAAAACCTTATCGAAAAAGTTTTAGATGGATCAATTTCTAATAAACAAACTTTAAATTAACTTGATTAACTTGGGTTAATTAAGTTTATAGCAGAAAACACATTACGTTTCCCATCACTGTGACGTAATGTATCCAACGCGAGTCCTACTTGGGTGTGCAGCAGTTTTGAGAATAATCCCCTTCAATACTCTGCTCACCATTTCCCAGAAACCGTAAAGCACAGGATCACTAATAAACGCAGAGTGGGCCATAACTTGGCGATTTGGCGCACTTCCTATTGGAGGTGCATGATAAGAGGATCGAAGAAAGATACACCCGTTACGTGTACAACCCACGCGCAGACGGACCTCTTAGACCCGTATGGTCAGGTGGGTGTACAAGGTGACTCAAAAATGCACCACATACTCGACTTCATCCGCAGACAAGATGCTCGGTCCTTTGAGACTGTGTGGTTTTGCTAGTAGTTTCTCAGTATTTACTTTACTTTAAGCTAACTTAAGTGCAATAGCGTTGTAATGTGTATTGTGCTGTTGCGAATGGGAATGTGTACAGTGTTTGCATGTGTATACGTACTAGTATACATACATAAGTGGTCGCGAACCGATTTCATTTTAATTACTTTCTAATAAAGTAGAACGTCGCTCTCAGCTTTGAAACAAAAACATATTCAGTTGTTAACTTGTGGAACTTAAATTATATGTTGTAATAGACAACAAATAAAGATTCACATGCATGGCAAATAAGTTTAAAGAAATATCCGGTCCGTCTTAAAGGGCATATTCTCTGTAAGGGGCGGGGGGTGTCAATAGACGTATTAGAGTAAGAAACAACGAATTTTATAACTAGGTGACCCCTATATTTCCAAATAATCACACTCGGCTGTCGCGCGCCGTAGGGGACTACTACTTGGCGCGAGACTCTACCGAGTCTCATGATTCCTGCCTCCCTCATGGTTAAAATAGATCGCACTGGTAGAATGTCTCGAAAATATATTTTAGCAACGAAGTTCAACTCTTTGCAATTGAAATATTGTAGGCCAATTCGCCCACCTGTTATATTAAAAAAATTATTGGTAATTGTACAGGAAGTAGTGAAGTATGATGTTGCATTTGCGGACCACCCTGTATGAGAACTCGAGGAGTGTGGAAGGAAGAAGCAACGGGCAAGAGGAGGAAAGAGTCAACCCGTCGGGGCTATCTGATGGGCCCGATTGCATCATTAGCCAGTGGACGTGCTCTCTCTCTCTCTCTGTGTCCCTCCCTCTCTCACCAGAGAAACCCTGGCATGGTGGAACACCAATTAAATCAGATAGCGACGACTTTCCGATATTCAGCGCAAATGACGTCTGGATGCGATAGCCTGCCAGTTCACTCGTTGGATTATCTTCGAACCTGATCGAAGAAGTAGTCGGACTCCCCATTCTCCGCTTGAAATTTATCGGACTCCTAACCTAGCTTGAATACACTTAAAATGCATGTAAAGGAGCCCGTAATTCAACTAGGATATACATGTTACTGGCAATTGTTTTAATTTAATTAATGCCCGCCATATGCACGCGGCCAAGACATTTCGTGACGTGCACAGATTGGTTGTTTCCGTATATGTTTGGCATGCTGAGAAAAGTGATTTAGTTCTATTGTTTTGTGGATACTTTCATACGAGCTAACGCATCTTACATAAGCAGTAGTAGTATTGGAAAACAAACAATCCACTAGAATAACATTTCTTTAAAATTATGCCCTCTCACTTTGTACTTCAAATGTGAATTCCAATTTCATTTTACCCATAATAGAAATGTACCAGTGTATTGAAACCAAACTCTTTACTCAAACAGTAAGATTACTTTATAAGTTTTAATCAAACTGCTATATTAACCCCTTCGCACCCATGGACGAGATATCTCGCGACGCGAAGCTGATCCTTTAAAGTTTTTGATGAGATGTCGCGCGACTCAATGCCAACCATTTAATGCTTTTGACGAGATATCTCGCGACGTGATGCCGAACGTTTAATGCTTTTCCCAAGTTATCTCGCGATCCGATGCCCATCGTTTAACGTTTCTAACGCGATATCCTGCCACCCAATACCAGCTTTTTACCTCAATACAGGAAATGCTTTGCGTTTCCTCTCTTATGTTCCGAGACCTGGATGTTTTACAATCTGGTTCTATACGTTCCTCAGTTGCGCATCGTATGGTGTAGACGGTCACGTTCGCCATGCTTCCAAGTATTCCACGTCGAAAGAAAATGTAATGAAATTAAGAAAATAAATAATGTTTGGCATTCATTTCTTTTTCCTATTTAGGAGTTCAAATAGAGTGGGCTGTAAAATATTTCGTCTATAGGGTGAATAGGCCAGCATTGATCGACGAGATTTCTCGTCAAAAACATTAAACGATCGGCTTCGCGCCGCGTGATATCTCGTCAAAAACACTGAATGGTTGGCATTGGGTCACGAGATATCTCGTCAAAAACGTTAAAGGACCAGCTTTGCGTCGCGAGATATCTCGTCCATGGGTGCGAAGGGGTTAAAACTTTCCGTTGGTAGATGCTGCAAAGATATATTCAGCATACTGAGGCCACGAACAAATGAAAATCATGAGAATAGAAAGGGTCCTAATGATAAAGCAACAAAAAGGTACGTAAGATAGTGTGCATCAGAAAGTGGTTTAAATTTTCTTACAAAAAAGCACTGGAGCATTCTGAATCGGCAACGTCGCGGCCAAATCCACCATGGTGATTCACACCCCGAAAGTTTTTGTCGCCTTGTGCGTCAGAATGATTTTAGCAGACTGCGGGAAGAAGTACACGTCGAGCAAAGAGTTCTTGCTCTGGCCGGAAACGCAAGGAGGGAAGATTTGCTGGTTATTCTGGCGAGAGGAGCAAGAAGACCCACGAAATGCCGGCATGGTGTGACGGTACGCGGCTGAAGCTCCTTATAGAGCAGTGTTATCGGTCCCAAGATCGAGCCTTGGCTTCGAGCCTGTACGCACATGCGCGCCGATTTAAAAAGGGTATGATGTTTTATCGTCCCGGCGATCAATCGCCCCGGCATCGACGATCGAGGATGGAAGCTCGTCCCTTTTCTTTCGTCTTCCGTCGCCGAACCAGCCGGGCCCATTCAGGAAACGCGTCCACGTCGATTTTGGCCCGATAAAGCGCTCGGTAGTTGGCGCTGTTCCTTCCTCGCTCCACATTTACAAGTGGAATCCCAGCAGGTGAGAGTGATCTCACTGAAATGGAGCCAGCATGGAGCTATCGGTTTTTGTGACTAGGCACAACCGGTGATACATATTCTGATAAAGACACCGCTCTGGTTGTTGCTTCGCTCACCAAAAACATCCCTGCTCTGATTTTCATGGCGAGTGGAACAACGGTGCCATGGTGCTCTAGATTATTTATCACAAGTCTGCGCACTTTCGCAAGAATCAAAACCATTCAAATAATTCCTAGTATTGGACGTTTAAAAAGGCGCCAAACCTTTGCATTTTAAGTACTCAAATTGATGACACTCGATTGACGAAGCAATTTGGCCACTTTGTATTCGTACCTGATACGAATTCTTTTTTAGTTCAGAACAGGGCTGTCCAGGTCCTGCTCCTGGGAGCAAGATCCTCCAATCAGACCTAATCCAATTGATAGAATGGAACCTTGGAGTGGAGGACGATCCACTTAAGAGTAACTTTTGGGAAGCACTGGTGTAGAATGTACATATTAAAACTGTTGTTTTCGGGCATCGTTCTTCGTTTTATTAGAATACAGCATATGCTCCGTGGATGAATGTTACTTTTGTTAGAGTTGTAATTTATTTAATTTATCGGCTATATTTCCCCAGGTTTAGCACCTCTTGCACAGTTCACGGCTCCACAGCCTATTGCATGATATTCTCAGGCGTACAAATCTAAATTCTTTGTTCATTCTGCTGCATTTACACATACTTCGTGTATACTCGGCAATTGTAGTAGAACACTCTCGCGGTGGTTATGTTGATTACTGCAAACCGATGACTAGTCGTTCAAGCACGCCGAGCGTACTTTTGCACTTCTTTCTCGCCCTTCTCAAGTTCGTCCGTTTTAGAAGTGCGTCCCGATTAAGAAGACCGCGCTAATTACATTTCAGTTCGATCCGCAGCCTGCCTGGCAGTTTCTATTTCGGTCTCACTCGCTCACCTTTCACGATATAACGTCTTTCGTGTCATGGACAACCCTATGGATATTCTCTCATACATCTGGCGGCCAATACTTATAATATGCTAATAATACTATTTTAATATAATTAGATATATAATATTCACGCTATGCCATAACATTTCATTCGAACACTATACTTTCCAAGAAATGCTTGAAATGATAATTAGATTGCGTAATTTGATTCAAAATAAACCTTATTTACCTCATGGACAGATCGTGTGTAATATAATCCCAATCAGCAGGCTATGTATACAGTATATTTCACGCGATATCTCTGTCTGTAATATTAAAAGTAATCGGGCGATTCTCTCTACATGAATTTGTAATATTATAAATTCAATATCGTAACGGATCCTTTGTGAATAATACACCGTTTTCTGTTTGCTAATATCTGTCGTTGTTGCAAAGTTACGATAATGCAAAGAAAAGTTGATGGGGCATGGTATGGCGGCGACGTTGTTGCGTAACTCAGAAAGTTCTAAATAGCCCAAAACGAATTTTACATGGTGTCTTGGGAAGACTCCACGGCTAATTTTTTCTGGCAAAAATTCGCAGATAAATAATTGAATCTAAATTGTTTAATGTTTAAACAACTTTTGCTTCGTTGCTATATTTATTTTATGAAAATTTGATCCTTTGTGAACAAAATGCGATTTTCCGTTTATTGATATCTCTTTTATTTGTAGCGCCAGAATTTTTCAAAGAGAGCCCGATTTGAAAAAATATTGTGTTGGAGTGTGATCGTCTAACGTGAAATTACCCAATAGTTAAATAAATTGCTACAATGGCACAAACATTCTCTGATTTTACTACTAAAATCATATACCATAAGCACCAAATAAATCTATAAGAATGACATACATAGAGCAATCGGGTACATTCATTACGCTTTATCGATATGCATTATAATATGGCTCTGTCTATGTATTGTGAACAGATCTCAGTTTAGTAACAAGTTTCATGCTTTTTGTTCCCGAACCAAAAATAGTGGTAGGTATATCGAAATGCGCGAGATTTTGGCTAGAATGGAATATAAGACAATTTAATTCCGTCACGAAAGCAATAAAGGCGTATGTCTAGTAAGTATAATGACTTTACAATACAATCAATACTACGGACATCGGAATGCAGTTTAATAAAAATATTTTCAGCAGTCATTCTGACATGTACTAAACTATAAGATGTCTTTGATCGGCGAAAGAAATAGTAACACATCTCTATTATTTATATAATATTTATGCGGAGCGTATGTATGTACAAGTACAGCGGCGTACCAATATGACTGAGGTTGTGTGAGAATGTAATAAAGACGTTAATAACAGTCATTCTATATGCCACACTGTTTACAGAGGTGTCGATGTCCTTTGGAAAGCGGCCTCAACGTAAATTCACCTTGTCGCCGCGGGATGTCCGCAAATTGACACTGTCAGCCATCAAGTGTTGTGCACAAGCACGACAGCCGCCATATACAGGCTCATGCAAAAATGTTGCACAGCATTGCAGTGACTGACAGGTTGCCACACAATTCATTTTTAATAAACAGTAAAAACTACCTGTTGTGGGATTCGCCTATACTGACACTACTGCGCCAAATATTGAATAGTTATTGTCATACTATGGTATATTAATCAAAATAACATTCCAGAAGTTTAGTAAGAGAAGTTCATCGATGTATTCTGAGCGCAACCATCGATTGCTAAATACCTGGATCAACAAACCTTATTAACGTAAACTTTGTGAAACAATTCAAATCACTCCAAACTGTTGAGATGTAATATCATAACACTCCAGTGAAAGTTTGCATAATGTAATGAATTTTATGTTGCACACCGAAAATTCATCTGACTTGATTCTCAAACCCAAGAGAAATATCGTAGAGCGTCTCTTTTCTGTATAAAGTTATCAAAATGTTCTACCACCCGAATACTATGTTATATTATTTGTTTGCTATCTCTCGATATACACACAGACTAGCTCATCGGGAAACCCATACAAACAATATAACAGAGCGATCTGGTAGTAAAAAAATCGGAAAACGTGATTCAGGTATGAAAGGTTTTACTGTGCTTGGTTCACCCTGTACACTAGGGTCGATAAATGAACGGGCAATAAGAAGGGGATGACATAAGGACGGTGTAGGGATAAGGGTATAAGGTTATCTTCTTCACGCGCCCATCGACAGCTGTCTCTCGAGGCAACCTTGATTTTAGTGAGGCGAGAACGGCTCGTTAATCATGACTTCGTTGCATAGGAATCCTATTACTCGCGCTGAAAATATACGGCTCGACTGATAAATGTGCCTTTGCGCCTTCTTGAAACTCAAGGGGACGATAAGTCAATTGATATGAAATATAGGCTTCCACCCTGATTTACATTGCAGGCTATCATTCTGAATACAATATCAAGAATCGCCAAGAAGTGGTCTGCGACGTCCCAATAGGTATCACATAGGTTGTAATTTATAACAAATCAAAGAATTCTCTAGGTCGATCGTAGATTCCTCTTGAAAAAATAAAACGCAAATATTATTAGCCAATTTAATTAAGCCAAAGTATCTTTAAAGTTATCGTATTTCGGAAGAACTTGTTAATTTGACTTATCTTTCTTTCAATTACGTACTAAGGACCCCATAAATATTGATATCCCACTGATTCACAGTTTATTATAGTGTATCTATTTTCCTAGTCTCGCCATTAAGAATTAAATATGTATTTATTTAATAAAGTTTTGGTGAACCATGTGTAATACATATTATAACCCTGAAAAAGAGCACTAGTTCCAGATTGAATGCTGAATACAAAAAGCTAACTACAATGTAGATACATATTAAAGTTCCACATACTATATGTAGTTTATTCCTAATGGCGCATTATCAAATCACGTACTACATAGAGCAATGGAAATAATTTGGATTATGTATTATAATGTACGTTTTATAAGTCTTAGAGGCATTTCACGTTTTATATGTGTATTTTAAATTATATATATAAAAATGGTCAGATCGATGACATAAAGCAATTTATGAAGTCTAGACTTCTTGAACAGTCACTTTCCAGAACTAGTTTCACATTTGAACCGGGCGAAAAATGCTAAGAGCCAACGAAACGTATCGGAAGGCAGCTCTAATGATAATATCCGAGTTAAACGGGCCGTGTCTGATCGATTATGTCAGTATTACACGATGCAGTTATATATCATTCTCGCTATCGCCTTAGGTTCGCCAGAAATTTCGCGCTAAAAAGCCTCGCCAGTGTGAACGTTGACCCAAATTCTATCGTCAGTTCATATTTATCCATTATATCCTTCATTTCACCAGTCTAACAGAATCTATAAATTACCTAGACAACAAAATGTCAAAAGTGTAGAGTAATCCTAATTTAACCATAAAGAAAGTTCAGAAAATCTAATATAATTTTAAAAGAGTGTAACAAAGCACTGCATTGAAGGAAAAAGAGTTTAACAGTGTTGTGTTACGATTATCGAATCCATGTGAGATTGATATAAGCCTAACCATGCCAAAACGATCAAAGCAGGGTTTTAAAGTTCCTAAAAGATTGTTGGAAGTATTTGGTGGACATATCTCGATCGATGAAACTATTTTAAAAGTGTTTTGCTTTCGTTTCGCACGTTGTTATGCAGCTTGAAAGGTTGTTGGGTGCATGAAATGTCACACACGCACCTAGGATGTCGAATTTGCAAAACAAGTTTTTTTTATTTTTATCATATAAAAATATGATAAAGATGTAATGTGCCTCTGGTCTCAACCTAATTCAAAGTTTAGCCTAGTAAGGCCAAAACCACTAGGCTTGAATGAATCACAACAGTATAATTAATGCGTATGAATTCAATAGTCCAATTTCATTGTATAAACGATCCCGGACATGCCCGTCGTATGTATATATTTATATATGTAATTATTTATTGCTTTCACACTATTCAACACTAACTACTGGCATCTTTTAGCATTGTGCAACAGAGGGCAACAACGATAAATAATATTTGTTGAAAGCCTATAGTGTTGCTCCACGAAGAATGCCAGGAAAAGCGTAAAAGTAAATAGAAGAAAGGGATGAGGGCGAACACGTAGCTGTCGGATGCCAGATAAAAAGAGAAAATACACTAATACAATATAGCACATTTATTTTATCCTGCTGGCAATACAGTATGCACAACAAACATAGCAATTCCCCTAAACGATTTTTTGCTTTTACATCCGCGCTCGCGTAAATAGCACCAGAGATTCGACGCTTTTTGGAGGTTCACTTCCGTTAATTGTTCTCTTGCGATTCATTCGTGTCCCTTAGCTATTTTGGGAATTTTAGGGGAAAAGAGAAAGTACTGTACATACATGTTATATGCCAGCTGGTAACATTGGAGAGAAATCGAGCGCTGCGGTTCGTCCAGGGAATGTTTTATGTCTGCGCCGAGGGCCACACCTAATACGCCAAGTTCGATATGCCGGGGCAAAAGATCAGTCGCGCTAATAGCGCTGGGGATTACACGCTTTTCGCAGGGGCGCTTGACAAACCGTGGCCAAACGTTCTCCACTCCGGATAAGATAAGGTGGATTCCTCCTTACCAGGCCTCATTTAATATCGATCGGGGGCTACTTGCTCGCACGGTGGAAAAATAACTCGGCCAAGTAATCAAGTTCCAGCAACGATTTCTTATCGCGAGCTACCGTCCGATTAATTGAAATGGTCATGGGCCCGCTCGCCTTGGAGCTGAATTATGCGCGTGGAGCAGCGCGCACTTTAGATAATTACCGTGCACCGCATTAGTCATTGGCTACGACCGTTTTAACGCTTTCCTTCATTAACAATAATGCAGAGTGTCATGTGCATAAATCGCCTCACGATCTTGTTTTATTGACCACGTTATTTAAACACTTTGTAATCGCATACTTTTGCAATTGAATTTATATAGGGTGATATTAATAATATAGGCTCCAAATATTTCGCATCAATGATGTTACATGTCTATATTTGGGGTCTAAAGCGAGTGATGAACCCCCAGGAGTAGAAATGTGAAGATAATGCAATGGTCCCAAAGCTCGATAGGTTTTCAGTCATTGACAGACGTTTATTGGTGTAGGTACGTAAGTATTAAAACCTAGGATTATACAAGGTTTTGTACTCAAAGTACGAAATTCTGCTATTTAACATGCTGAATTTTGGATCTTCATTCCCATATGCACACTCATTTTCTCACTATTACCATTCACTATAGTCAGGCCGTTGAGTGTATCTGATTGAATGAAACTTCAACTGTTCAAAACATTGAAACATACAGTAGCTAGAAGGTCCAAAATCAGTAGGGAGATATGTAGTGCGATTGGACGAGGTCAACAACCTAAAAACTAATTTCATAGGCCAAAAATCTGGCAAGCTGGACGGTGTTTCTCTGACTCGCCAATCCCGTTCTTACGTCGGCCTTACTGCATATAGTCCGTATATCATTGACAAATGCATCGTTGATTCACTAAACCCTCATTCTAAATTTGGTAAAACAATGTCTACGAATAACCAAACAATGTCATAACTATAAATTATAATCATACGACTGGCATAAATTATGGTTATTCATAGAAGAAAATGCGACCATTTGGAATTCCCAGAAAGCAATACCTGTACTCTATTAATCTTTTTATTATAATTTGCTATCATTGGCATGATTTTATCTGCCTGCCACTGGCCGGTTGGAAGATGGAGCGTCTTATTGGTGAATTTTGTATTGAGTGTTAGTGAATATGGCACTATATTATGGGAAGCACCTTTGGAAAGGTATCCAATAGTTGCAAATTTTGTAACGCCCTGTAGAGACACTCGGGCAAGGATTTCAATCAGTGTATATCAGTCTTTCACAAAGTCCATTTAGAGGTAAATAGCTAATGAAATACTTTCCCTCAACGTCACTCACGTGTGGTCACGGTTCCCATGATATTCTGGCTCACTCTATTTAAAGAGCCTGTGCATTCTGTAGTGACATGCGCGTCACTCTGTCAGGGGGCCCCCCATAAATCATGAGTTTGAAAGGCTGTCGCCCGAGAGCAAAGTGGATATCACAATCCCGAGTTTTCATATTAATTGACGCGTTAAATGTCGACCGTTTATGTAGTACGCACGTTTAATTGCTAAAAGTGGAATGGTTCCCGCTCCGTTTACATAAATATTTGTAGAAGTACCATATTATTATTCATCAGCTTTCCTACTGCTTGAACATTGTCAACTTTATACTAACATTTAGTTCATTTCATGGTGAGCGAACACTTTGTTCAACAATTACAGATCAGATGAGAACTCTAAACCTTTTGATCGAAACGCTATTTCTCGCAACTGCGATGTGAGTTTTTAAAAAATTATTAAATCAAAAAACTCGAAATATTATATGCTGTTGATGTTGAGAAGCTAATTTCATAAATAGGATAAATAAATATCACAGATAATTGACTAGAGCGTGATGTTTAATCAAGCAATGTACGAGTAAATATTCAAAATGACATTGCTGTATCTTTACTTACGACTTTGCTATTAACACCCAGATTTGGCACTAAAATGACACTCCCGCGAACTTGGGGGTGCGTTTGAATGAACTACCAATCACAGCTCGCAAACACCGAATTTTTGGAGCACGTGGAAATATGGAAGGAGTGGATGTTACTCACCTTTGCAGCCGTCAGAAGACAGGCCATAATGATCCTGGTGGCATCTTTCGCAGCGGAAGCCAAGGACGCCCTGGGCGCACCTGCACTCGCCGCTTACGGGATCACAGATCTCGTCGAGGGCACCCACGTCGCACTCGCATTCCCGGCAACCTGCAGTCACGTTCCCGTAGCCCTCGATGCAAGCGGAGCAGTCACGACCACCGAACAAAGCCCGACAGGGACACTGACCGCTTGCAGGATCGCAGGATGACGACTCGCTGCCCAGGAGATCGCACTCGCACGCTGGAATATACAATTCCCATCATTACCTTCTTCTCATTACCACCTAAAAATCATGTGGAGCCACAACCAGAAATATGTGGCCTAAGCTACGTAACACTCTTGGTCATCTGTCATTAATCTTCTAACAGACCATTTGGGCCAAACGAATATGTACATATCTGTATGTAGGGTTGAATCCATAGGTGGTAGTAATTTAAACAAGTGAGTCTGCCGGTTAACATAACATGTACTACCAAGTGATTTTGTAGCGGGCGCGTTATTTGGCCTCGATTGATTTTTATCAGTTAATTTTCGAGGGATAAATAAGGCTTTCGTGCCTAAAAGTATTCGGCGATTAAAAAAAATGGACATGAAGCCTACCATAGTTCTTGTGAATCCTTGGTACATCGCGTAGGATCCCTTATTTATCACCTAGCCATTTATTTTCATGGGATCAGAGATTTAGACAGGATGTGTAACTGATGGCAATGAATTTTTCCCAATAATTCCAGCAAAATGCTCGAATCCGACCTTTGCGAATTGCGAACAAAAACCTTTGAATACTAAATAAGAAACTAAACCCCACATTTTAAAACTAACCTTGACATCCAAATTTAAAACTATGAGTTTAGTACACAGTTGCTAAACTTTCAATTACTGAATTTGACTTGTAGTACGAATTTTCATTAGAGTTTGCAAATTATCGGTCGGCACATTGTTAGTGCGCAATATCACAGTACTGTTGAGAATTCTTCACTGGCGGAACGAAGTCACAATGCAGACATTAAGTTTATCCCTATACTGCTCAGCACAGTTGTCTATCTGGCGACCGTAGTCACGTACTGGAATCATAGCTTAGGAATGTTAAAGGTTATTGCTTCGAACTGTACGACCTTACCAGGCTAACAGGCCCTGTTATTGTCTTGCATCCGGCACATTTGATGTCTCTCGCTCTTTGTGCCGCCGCAGTTCCATGTATAATTGTTATTTTTATGTCGACAATAAGCGTACCTGAATTTATTACTGATTGTACGCGCCGCCCAACTCCGGTATTCCGGTGTACACGTGCATTGCCTGGTTTATTATTATGCTCACTAATATTTGCCTGTAAAATTACCTAATCTCTGTTCATTGTTTTAATTGCAGTAGTCTGCCAGTCATCATAGATTTCTTTTCATGGAAAATCAAATGTGGAAATAACCTAAAAAACTATCGGCTCACTGATGGTTCGTAGTGATATTCGAATTTAATCATTTCACTTTGAATTACTTTTGAATTACTTTGAATTAATTGCCTGCTGTATCTTTGAGTTCGTAATTTCCAAATTTTATAATTAGGATCTACTTTAAGAACTAAATGTCGCCAATTTGACTGCTGTCCCTAAATATTGACATAATGCATACTTCAATTAAATATGTCGTTATCCTAAATTGAAATAATATCACTGACCCCAAAAAAGTAAATCACGAGACTCGGTAGAATCTCGCGCCAAGTAGTAATCCCCTACCCACGACGCAGCGCGTGACAGTCGAGACTCTATTATCCCGAAGTGTAGCGGAATTCAATCGATACGAAACTTTCATCTTGATTTGTGAAGCAGGTACAGTTCGGAGAATTTATTTACGAATTTTGTATTTATGTATTATGCAGAATATAAGTCAGAGACGTAGTTTGAAACTTGAACGTCTTGAGAAATATAAGTTGTCAACTAAATAATTAAATCGAATCGACATCTTAAACTAAGATAAAGCAGCCAAATTCGAATTTAAATCTGTTAACGTGCAGTGATTTCGCGAGCTCGACCACCAATTGCGGCAAACAAACCCCCAACCACTGACGTAAATTGAGACTCATCTTCCAAGTTACAACGTGCCGTGTACATTTCAAATCCAATTGCCTTAAACGGCGCGGCGTCTGCCCGCGAACAATACCGCAAAACTGTCGGATTGGATTGTGTGGCCGAGTGGCTGAAGGGTGGCTTAAGGATCCCCATTCACTCACCTCCGCGGTCAGGGAGTCGCAGGATCCCGGGAATACGGATTACAAGAAGATTAATGGGATACTCACGGAGGCAATTCTGTTGCAGAGGATTCCCGTAATGATCCTGCTTGCATTTGTCGCATTTCCAGCCCTCGGTGTTACCGCGGCACTCGAGGCAGCGTCCTGTTTCCTGGTCGCAGGGTCCGCCGCTGCAAGGACACGGCTCGCAGGTGCCACCGGCTACCAACGGATTACCGAAGTATCCCACGTCGCAGCTTTTCAAACGAGAAGACTCCGCATGAATTAAATCTCTTAATATGCGCGGGAGAGGCTTATGGGATAAGGTGAGAGAGCCGGGACTTTGATAAAGAAAGTGGTACAGGGTTACTCAGGTATGGAGAGTCCACCAATAATATTCTGCGCGTCTCAGACACTGTACTTTCCAATCCAACTCGGTTAACTCTAGATTAGTAGCTTCTCTCTTGGTTTGTGTAGTTTGCAACAATGTCCAGTTATTGTATGTGTTTTTGAAAAGTATGGTTCCAATCGAAACGTTTGTTAACCGATAATACTTTTAATCAATACGAAATGTGTACCAAAAAATGTAGTATTACATTGTTGGAACCAGAACTAATCCAAGGTTCAAAGAGATTTATTTTCGGCTGGATGTTAACATGTCGTATTGCCGTCACTTTTATAAGAAAATGTTAACGATACGTTTTATTGAACTTCCCGGTCAAAGTGAATATGTAGAGCATGAGTATACTTATTAAGACGTACTTACATACTGTATAGACTTTCTAATAAATGTCTTTGCTTTTATCATTCACTATACCGAATTTGATGTCTGTTTGGCTTTCCTTCATTCTATTCGTAAATGTTTTGACGTGGTGAATTTAAACATACAAATCTAGTCTTAGCGATTAAAAATGCAGATTGAATGGTTGATGGATATTTTAGTACCGATGGCATGTTAAAGCCGAAAATAGTTCGGCGCCGTATATCATTCAATGCAATCCCACGTATTAAGTAACTCAGCAAATAAAGTTGTAGCCAAATTCCCGTCCAATTGGTAGTTATTTAAATAATCGCTTGTCCAATTTGCATTATTCGCGCTTATATTTATATGCATGGTTTACCTTTCACAATGGTCACCCATATACCCCTGGGGGCATTGAGTGCAGACGTATCCACTGCTTGCGTCGGTGGGATCATCAAGTTGGCAACTGGGACTGAAGTTATTAGACTCGATTTCTAGTGGACACGCACATCTTTTGCAGTCATTTGGCATGCCTCGCAAGGCTACACCGTAGTAACCAGGCGCACACCGATCGCATTTCGGACCAACTGTGTGATGCTCACAAATCTAAATAATAAATACATACATTTATTAATCGGGAACAAATAAACATGTTAAGAAGGTAATTATAATTACTTTATCTCTATTGAATATATGTATGCAGAGTAAGCAGATTTTTTACGAATAATTCCGAGGAGCCAGTTACGTGAAAGTTAAAAAGTGGATGATTGTGTAGACTTATCAAATATAAACATTTTAATAATTAAATACCGTTGTCAAATTTTCTTTCAAGCTCATCGAATTTATACTACCCATTGATGGTTAACAGAGAAGAAAAATTAACTGATGGTAAAGCATGGGCAAACGGTATTTCAACGGGTATTTCCTTCAAGAGTAAGGTAGGTCTCTAGCAGACCTTCTGCTCTCTACTCTATCATTTCGCGGTTGATCCTCCCAGTCGACGCAAGGTAGACCGTAGCAAATGATAAAGCAGGGATTCGACTCTGGCGCGGACTGGGTTACAAACTCAAATATATGTACAGCCTACTCAAACGATTCTGTTAGAAATGCCCATGTAAACAGAGCGGAGAAACTAACAGAATCGATTGCGCCCGGGGTACATGTAAACGTGATTATTAATAAACAGAAATTCAAAGTGCTGCGCAACATGTTTTAATTTTAACTGATTAAAAATTGTTCAAATGCAACATAACTTTTGCAATATTGTTTGTTCCATTAACTGTGTTATTGAATTCTGTCCTTTCACCGTTAACTATTTTTGCTACCAAGTGTTGCTCTTGATCTGCAATCTGTTATGTGATCAGAATAACTCGAAACTAATACTCACAGTGCACTCGCCCTTTCCAAGATCACAGGTTCCAGCGTGCCCGTTACAATCGCATTTAATGCATTCATGATGATTCCGGTGATCTGTTCCATTTCTCATCACTTTGACGTATCCCCAAGCGCAAGTTTCGCAGGAGAGGCCGGTATATCCTTCAGGACAGTGGCAGGTTTCTACCAGGCTCGCACTTCCACCGTCCATGGACACTTCGCCGATTGATAGTGCAGCTGCTTGAAGGCTAAAAGCAAAGACACAAAAAACAATGCTTTTCTTACTTCTCATTATTTAAAGACGGGACTTAATAACACTAAAGTCTATTACGAGACTTGGGCAGTATCCGATAGTTAAAATGTATTGAATTGTATATCCTTGGTAAACATACCTTCCTTCAATTTGTTCAGAGTGATACTGCGCGCGAATCATCAGGTACTTGAGGTCAGCGAGTACACGCATCATTTGCTCACGGGTGACAGGGTCACCCCGAAATTCCGTTCGCTTTTGCCGCGTGGGAATATCACGGATCTCACTTCGCACGTGATACCAGCCCTCCTCGCGAACTGCCACCGAGATCTCGGCCTCTTGGCCGCTGTATTGTTCCTCCCCATACGCGATCCGCATACCATTGTGCCCCTAAAAGGAAGAAAGTTGAGTTAGCACGAGGTACGCTTATGATTCATTCTATGCACGCTACTAAACCAACTACCAACTTAAACCTATCGCATATTGTTTTCGAATGTTTCCCTTTATTTTAGTGCATAAGTTTTAATACTGAGCAACTTTAAGTATGAAAAGCTTTTCGAGTTGACGATATAATAAAGCTAAACCATCTACATATCCCGTTAAATATTGCACTACCCTTAGGAAGAACAGTTATAACAATTGCAATAATTGGGATGTCGAGGGGATGAGTTAGTTGTGAGTAGGGGCTCTGTGGGAACTCATGCTATGTTCCTATGTTTGTTCCTGGACTTGTCGATCCTTAGGGTCTTTATTGTCGATAGAATATTTTGACTTCAGCTGCTGCTTCGAAAGCTACTTTGCTCTTGGAACAATTGCAGGGACTGAGAATCAAATGACATAGAGCGCCGCCGAGATAAAGCAACTGAGAGCCCACTGTACCTTGTGTTGGTGTCATGCTGTACAATACTCATAAACATTCAAGAATAAAACTGCGGAATCTTAAGTAGAATGCAGTACCGCAAATGAAATTAAACAAGATGTTTGCAACGGAAGTGATATTGGCTACCGCCACAAGACTGAGACTACTGTTCTTGGGTTGAATCATGATAAGCCATATCGGCGGACGATGGAATGGAAAACTGCAAATTCTGGGACTACGAATGAAATATTCGTAATATGGGATACTTGCAACGAGAATGACATTGGGTTCCGTCGTCGGCTTTCCGCTGGTGTCGCCGCGCATAACCACCCACGTGACGGAGTACGTGACATTGCCCCCGTAAGACGACAGCCGATTCCCGCTGTAGATTGAGGGTGCCAGCCAAAACGGGCTATCGTATTCGACTTCGAACGCGGCGACCGTCAGCCAGCCGCTGTCGGCGTCCACTGTTGGCACGATCGCACGCGATGCGTTCATATCCGTCACAAGCCAATTCTCCAACGTAGAACTCTGCAAGAAAGTAAGGAAAGTTAAACTGGCAAATTACTCCATTTTCATATTTCAATTCTCGTTTTAGATTTTAATCGGACCTATTCTCTCAATACGGTTACGATACGTCCTTGTACCAATAATCCAATAGTTCGGATTTTGTGAGAAATATTAGTTAGATTCATGTTTTTTTGGTGATTTTACTTCATCAGCTAACTATATCAGCACTGTATATGTTAACCTAAACAACGAGTATTACTTAATAAAACTAATTCTAACCCACTCAATTCAATGCTAACTTTCTGTATTTGGTTATTTTCAAACTTGGGAATGTTTCACTTAAGGCATGCTACACTTCTAGTCTTTGTATGACTTCGTTCCTCCAAAATCTGGCTTTCAGAATTTCAATCAACTTAACTTATAATTAATGACTATTTCTCGTAGGACACAAGATCGTTTACTCGAAAGATTTATTGCAAGAACTTCCACTATACTTTCGTGAATACGAGTCAAATCGATTTCGAATTACGGCATAATGTATTTTACCCACATTTTACCCAATAATCTTTTGTCAAGAAAAGCTTACTCCAATCAACTTAGTTTTGCTTCGTAAGTTCCATTTAAACCTATGTCACGTTTGTTAAACTTCTACTTTGGTCATGACGTATCCTTTCTTTACATTACGTATACGAACATAAACAATGAGAGCCAATAACAAACAACAAGGCAAAGTTTATTTCAATTAACAGTCACGATGAAGAAAGGCCTAATGGCACGATAATAAACCTCACCATGCTATATCGTAAGGTGGCCGCTGTGCATCTAGCAGCAATCCCAAAGCAGAAACAAGGGAGGCAACCGTCGAGGTTCGCCTTGGTCAATGCGAAGTAACCGGGCTTGCAGAGGTCGCAGTATTCCCCGGCAACGTTCGCCTTGCAGAGACAATCGCCCTCACAATCGTGAGACGGCAGAATCCCACGGGAATCGCAGGGACAAGGCATGCAGTCGGGAAACTGTCGATAACCGGCTGCACATTGGTCGCACTTGTGACCGGAGTAACCGGGCTTGCACTCGCAAGCGCCTGCTACCTGGAACAGAACAGGTGTTTCGATTCCTTTTCGCTGATAATTAAACTTAGAAATAAGTTGTTCATACTAATGTGTTTCCCTTTCTACCGTTCTCACTATTGTGTTTCATTTACCCTTTTCTTCTCTTAATTAGCATACTATCTTGAATCAACTAAAGAAATCTATATTTTATTCATTGCCATCCTTCTATTTAGATTTATTTATATTAAGGCGAATTAGTTGATCTGGGAGAAAATAAAAACTTTATTGTTTTAGCCATGGTTGTATTTTTCACACTGGAAGATAACATATACTGCATTTGTGGGGCAGAGAACTTGAAGTAATAAAAATCAGATTTTTTTAATCGACTTGGGCAAAAATAAGAATCTCAACTCGGTGCGAAAATTAATTCTTTTATACATATTTATTCAGCGATATCAACGGATGAAATATTTTCTATCTTAGGGGGGAAGTTTCCAAAAGCTCCCATAATTTTAGAATTTCTTTAATCGTTAAACAACGTATGTACATTAATAATTATGTATAATACGAGGCCATAAATATTACTTGCTGAAATTAATTGAAAATAATCAATAGCATGGAACTGCTTACTTTTCATTAAAAATTAATTTACAATTCGTATGTATCTCTAAACATATTCATTTACCCGATCTTTGTCTATTTCACAATCTGTGTCTAAGAAGTACATGGTAGGAAGTTAATTTCCCTGATTGTTAGTTATTGTTCAACGTGCGCGATATTCTTACCTTTCCCAAATGTGTGTAGGAATCATCCGGTGTACAGGAGCCGGTGCTGCCGTGAGCGTTGCAGTTACATGGCAAGCAAGGTTCCGGGGCATCGGGTGGCACACCGTTTGGTCTGTAGTAACCCACTTGGCATTTCTCGCAATTAATCCCAGCTGTGTGTTCCTGTAACACCAATAATAAGATGACATTCTTGAATAACTAAATGCAAAAGAAACGTTTTCTTAAACGTTTCTCGAAGAGGAACCGTTATAAATATTTCTAAGACCTTAGCAGAAACCGTTTTAATATTTCAGTTTCGCCTCAAATGTAAAGGAATAACAGCAATCATTTGAGTTCGATTTATATGTGCAAAGTTAGAAACAAACGCATTCGACACAATGTCTTAGCGTCACATTAACGCACTGTTCGCCAGGTCGCATGCTACACACGACCAGATCGCATGCCACGCTTTGAGGCATACAAATAAAGTCGACGATTTCCAGGATTAATTTAATTTTGCCTTTCAAAATTAGTGTTTGGAGTCGTCCTATTTCATGCGAAGCTCCGTATGTACACAACGAAACAGAATCTTAGATGTCAGGCTGTAAAACTTGAACAGAATTTTGTCAGAAGTACAAGAATTAATCATCAATCAAAAGTTGAGGCATCGAAAAGTAAATATTTTCGTAGTCGCCGTTTCCTGGATTAATAGTTGAATTTCTACAAATTCCTTGTTGCACCCTTCAAAATGGATGTTCTTAACATTGGTTTTATTCCAGTTTGCATGTATGTACGAAAGAAAAACATCCGAAATCTTACCGTGCAATTGAGGCAAACGCCCCCACCACGGTACTTGCCGCGGATGTCCATGGAGATCCTTTTGTCGGCGACCTCTTGATCGTATCTGCACCCAGTCGCATGCCCGTTGCAGTTACACTTCTCGCAGTGAAAGCCCTTAGCCGCTGTGCCCGGCTTCCATGGGATCTGATTGTACATCGGACAGCATTTCTCGCATCTCTCGCCGCACGTGTGGCGCTCGCACTCGCACTCCTGATGCTGAGAGCGGGAAAAGCAGATGATGGACATGAGTATGCCTCCCCTCTATCTCTTACGCATAATGATGGGACCTTACGATCCAGAGTGACGGCATAATTAATTGAGGATAATCGAGACAGCTTCCTCCTAGGCGTACATATATATTACCCCTAAGAAACACTAAAATGTAAAAAGAAGCGCCAAGTAGTTTAGTCCCTTATCCCTAAAAAGATCTTGTCTCACTAAGTATAACGTCGCATTCCACAAAATCCCTCACAAAAATAGATTTCCAATTGACCAAAAACGTAATTGACATCATTGGAAATGGAAAGCCAAGTCTTTATTCAAACACTGACCCAGAAAAGACCTTGCCGGACAAAAAAGTGTGGTATTCCGCAATTGTCTCACCAAAATTTTATAATTGTCAACGAAACCGCAACACTTGACCCGCCCGGTTCTTCGCAAATCCAGTGAAGAATCGAGTTTTATTGTGGTCCAAATTCTGTGTCGGAGTTCAAATGTCCCACCCCCACCGCCGCACTAAAGGGTGGCGCCAACCTCCTTAATATTAATAATATAATAGTGATTTGCGATGGTGTGGGGCAGCATTTGAAGAATAAGATCACATCCATTTGTGTGTAGGACTTGGAACTCGATTTGCGAAGAACCGGGCGAATTATAATTTTTGTGGGGCGTTTGCGGAAGACGGCACACTTTTTAGACACTAACTGCCAATAGCTAGCATACCTCGGCATTGGAATTGATGAGGCCCAACAGGTTACAATTATGTGCACAAACTATATCCTCATAAAGCGTCAAACCTTAGGGCCACAAAATTGGCAAGTATGTAGTGTATGATTCGCTCGATCGAAAGAGCAAAAATTTCCTGATAGATTGCCAATGACTAACATCTTCTGAGATTGCAAATATTGAGGTCTTATACTTCATAAGTTACATAAGATATACCAGCCATATTCTTGAACTCTGTCCCACTTCAAATTATGAAACTACTCAAGTGCATAGCCACCAAGAACTGCATGAACTACATGTCTGAAATTTCCTAAGTACTTTTAATAAGTAATTTAAATTATCACCCCATTGGGTTTCAAAATGTGAAGCCTGACAATTGAGCTGCACACTTCGGAATTTTGATACTGAAAAGTATCCCACCCAAGTGAAGATATCACTTACCTAATATTATTTATAAAGTATGAAAAACCAAACATTACTGATATCTAGCATACATTTAAATTGCACATTATTTGACTTAATGCTTTGCCAATCATATTAGACAAGTTATACCCTCAAACGCAGTGGCAAAAAAAATGCCGGCCCTCTACGGGTTACTACCCCTGTGGGCGAGTGCGTATTGGCGCGTATCGATGTGCAACCTCCACATCCGTATGGACCATGCAACTTCCACGCGGTACACCCTGGAATCGGCACACCCTGTATATGTTGGAATGGAAACGAAAAGCTGACTCTTGCCCTTTGCCGTGAGAAAACTAACAGAGGAAATTCATATCTCCGGAACGATTGCACCGATCCACATGATTCTTGGCTCATTGGATTCAGAAAAATAAATGATGAAATACAAAATTTGTAAATAAATCTCCCGAGCTGTACAGGGTGAATTTGATAAGCGCTATCAGCTTTTTATCATCGAATTATATCGATTTTTGTAATTAGTAATTGTCTCGGCGGCCGTGTAATGTAACCGGTGTCGCGTGGCTGCTTAGGGCCAACTGGTCGAATCACGCCAAATACCGACAGTCTTCCGATTAACCGGCAAGGGCAGAATGAGTCGGTAATAAGACATTTCTGCAGCACACTGGAAGGGAAAGTGTGAGCGATACGTAGCATAATAAACATAGTAAAGAGCGTGTCATCGGTGCACTCTGGCACGAAATCATTCTTGTTTTTCCTTTTATTATAACTATAGAGCAAAATATTGAAAGAAATATTGAGCGAAATATAGTTGCTTCAATTTATTGTGCAATAACCGTTCGCTAGAATCCGACATTATTAGAAATGGCCAAGTAAATATAGATACTTTAATAATAGGCAGTAACTGCCAATTATTGGACTTTATTGCATAAAATAGAATTCGTAAAATTCTCGAAGTTCAAAAGCGTCATGTATGATGTCTACCCGAGTGTACAGTATAGTTTATGAAAATGTCGGCGTCAAGAAGAGAGAATGATGGAGATGTCAGCGGGGATACGCATGTGGCATACTCATTTGATACTTCGGCATTCAGTAATGCGGTCGGGATCCTACCTATGCCAATGATCTGCCAATCTGCCCCTTTACAAAAACATATTGAATCTGCCGAGCTCCGCCTTGCCAAAAGCCGATTCCAATCGGATTCTTATGACGCGAGAGCTTCGATTGTAAAAAGCATTCAATCATCTCGCTGTCGGATATATCTATCGGCATCATTCCGCCCAACCCTAACCTCACGCACTAAGCTCTCACTCTTTTTTACGGACCTTAAGATTCTAACCTGTCGCCCCCTTCTCAGACCTGTGGTTCTTCTTAGCTTTCGAATGTGTGAAGCTATGAAGTTTTTAACCCTTTGCGGTTCGAGCTATATGCAACAGTGTCTCTGAATCCTATTTTTAAATTCAATCGATTTCCTTTCCAATGGCAGTTTTACTATCTGCGTGATATATTATTGCTTTTGTAACATGGGACTAATAGTTTTGTGTTAGCAATGTGTGGTGTTGTTGTGGTTGCGGGCAGTAAAGCTGCAGTTCAAAAAGTGATCTCGCATGAAAAGTATATAAATGCAATCTGCAATTGCGTTTCTTTGTCTCATAGCTGTATATTAACACTTTCACGTTCGCACATTTGATCTAAGCACGAAAACGTGGCACCACGTTGATGTCATCCGCTACGTGAAAGTGTTAACATAAGTACCAGGTTGCCAGTGCCAGATTTTTGCTGCATTCCTTGAACCTGGGAATTCATCCGAGATCGGTGCTTCGAAGCTCGTAAACCTCCGCCAATATAGCAGAAACACGACGTCCAAGGGGCCGCTTTAGCATTGGGTGATATACGATCTTGGGATACATTCGACGGGAAACACGGCACCACCGCATTATGCTGGGAAACGTAAGCAGAGGTATTTCGATCCCGCATTCCTGTGCCAGCACAATCTAATATACTTAAAAAAGTGTGAAATGGAAAAAGATTATGGGATCTCTACGGAATATTGCGCTATGCCATGGCACTAGTCGATTATATTGCACGGGCGGGTCACCGAAAATCCACAAGTCTCATACCAATGGTTTCTTATGTGTACTCACTGGAGGAACAATCAAAAGATCTTATTGCTGCTCATTGTAGTTGCTGTTTATTTCCGTATTAACCGATTTGATGTTTTATCCGCCCTAACACCTACACACAACCATCTTTTTTCGCCAGCGATGCGGATTTTGTCGGCGAGAGAGACAGCAAAGTTCGGAGTGGGACAACGAGCTATCGATGGGTGAAGCTTCCAGGAGCACATAGAACGAGGTGGGGTTAAAACCACAGACCGTTTTCGTGCATCTTCCCCATTCTGACTTTGACCGTCGATCGTCAGCTATACCTCAGTAAAGTAACAATACCGCTCGAAGGTTTATGGCGGTGCGCGCCTCGGGCTCGCCGTCGTTCGGTCAAGCGACTGTGAAGCCGAGAGCTTTTGGGAACTGCTCGCTAGTGTACAGACTCATCAGGCTGATGATCCCGCTATGCACTCGCGCTTCAATTTTAGTAGAAGGGAAGCACAAAAAATTACACTATACCTCAGTGGTGAAGTGAGTAAGGTGACACATTGGAAATTGGAGAATACCGGGTTCGATTCCCCGTGGTGCACTGCAATTTTTACACAGCAGCACATATTCAGAATAATAAAGTAAATTGTAATATTTCTTGACGACGGTTTTACCCACGCTTTACTGGTGTTATATTATTTCAAAACAAAATACAAGTTTTGCGCACTACTTGATTTTGTCTCGCGTCACTAATTTCGGACTCGGGACACGTTCTTGGGGATAAGTCAAATGGAAGAAACAACGTTTATTAAATTATTGTCACTGTCCGAATGAAGACGGGCTTTGCTCCTCAAATAATCAATATTCATCGTAAGCAATCTATAGGAAGGTGAGATTGGATAGTAAGAGCAGGTATCGCGCGAGTTGCTAACGATGATCTGCGACGCTTGTCTGGCCGTACCGCGGCGGGATCTCATTTGGTAAAAACTGGGTAACACAAGGCTCCGGGGCTCCGAGTGAAAAGTGTTGTGCTTGCGGAGTGCGGCCCGAGGTAATACAGACATATACATATGTACAAAAGGGACAAATAGAAATATATCGGCTACTGGATGCGGTCAAAAAAACCTTATTCTAAAGGATAGGTATACGTTTTCCTCTCTTCCTAGAGTTATGTGTCACGTTTCGTGGCTCCGCCTCTCTTCCCTACTCGGAAGTCGGCCGCCAGAGGCATGATCATCGGTTATCCTAAAATCAGATTTTCGACCAACGATTGCGTCGTTATTTATGAACCAATCGGGTTCAGATTTTAACCACGTACTAATTAAACTGCTCCGGAGGGCACGGTGGAATAATATCATTTTTGCTCAAGACTGTATCTTTTAAACAAAAAGCTTTCTTAAAAATTTGGCTCGAGCATGCCCTCGGCAATACTTCGATTAGTACGTAGTTCAAATTTGAAATCGATTGATCCATAAATAACGACGAAATTGCTGGTCGAAAATTCATGCTCTTAAAAAGAGCCCGTTAAGATTTTTTGACAAAATCTGCATGCTTTTAAGAAACGTGAAGGGCCAACAAAAAGTTTCTGGTTTGTATCTGTTTAGGTGTTTTGGATTTTGAAATGACTATTGACAATAGTAGTAAACAAGATAATACAGAATATTATTAATATGAATAAACTAATATCGGTTAAATAATGATGGTCCGTATTTTCATATTTAGGAGCAGTGATAACATAAATTTCGCTACTATCTGACTATTAGAAATTCTTGAAATATAATTTATTTACATCAAAATAATATAGTCTAATTCAAAGACATACATATGGCGAAATCTGAGCATGTTACTTTTGAATTTTTATTTCACATTTTATGAGAGGCAGTGGTGTAATTTGACTGTCCCAATCTATCCCATAGTCTAGGAATTCACTAATAGATTCCTAATAATAGATAACACCAGCAAGTTATAAAAAGGCGAATGCAAATGAATCTAAAAGTAATAATTTATTGCCATTGAATGTGGTTATAGTTACCAAGGGAATTATACGTATATCAGTTAAAAGCAGTGTATAATTTTTATATAGCTATACATACATATAATTACATAGTTGTGAAAACCCTAGGTATATGCTGAAATTAGTCCAACACCGACACAAAGTGGGCATCAGAAAAATAAACAGTCGGTTGTTAGTCTGACATTCAGGTTAACTGGATACACGTGCGAGCAGGCGTACGTGAAAATAAATGGGTAAGAATAATAGGCGGCTCGAGTGCAACGGCGTCTTTGATGTCGGCAGACCGAGCAATTTTTCCGAATACATTTTTTCACTCTGACGACATGTTGAAAGTATCGGCCTGCTTGATAGATATCTATTCGCTCAAGCTTCTATCGCAACAATCTCAAGGACAACTGATGTTAGGATCGCACTTTGTTGTATGTGTGTCGAAGTGTGCGGAATTAAATAACCATCTTTGGCATATACTAGCATGCAGAACGTGCTGCGGTATTGAGAAAGGTGCCTTATTGAGAAGTTAGCTCTATCCTACGTGCGCCGTTACTTGGGTAACACTTTGCGTGCACATTGACAATACCTTAATGTTGTTGTTACAATTTTGTCTTTGCCTTTGCTGTCAAAATCGTCTAAAAGCTTGAAATTCTTCACAAAACCATTTGTGTGTTGACTTGGAACTCGATTTGTAAAGAACCAGGCGGGCCAAGTATGGCGGTTTCTTTGGTAATTATAATTTTTGTGGGGCGTTTGCGGAATGCGGCACAGTTTTTTGTGAGGCAAGATTTGTTTTGGGATAGCGTTTGAACAAAGACTTGGCTTTCCATTTCCAATTATATCAATTACGTTTTTGGTCAAATAGAGGTAGAGGTGGTAGGTTCAATAGTTAGAAATATATTTTTCTGAGGTATTTGGTGGAATGCGACACTTTTTTGTGAGAGAAGATCTTTTTAGAGATAAGGGACTAAACTACTTTTCGCTCCTTTTTACATTTTAATGTTTTTTTGAGTTGATTTCACGCTTTTTTGGTCGTACATATTTTTAAGAATTGCATATAGGACTAATAGTGTATAAAATAAATCAGACAAATATAATCTCTTTCCTCACTCGGTCCAACTATGGCACTTGTCAAGTACATAGCCCAAGACCCACATCCACTGAATATTTAAACTAAAGATTTGACATTTTCAGAGCGAATACTAGCGTGTCCTTAAATTATTTATACGACCAATGCTGTATAAGATGCATCATTCGGTTGAATTGCAAATTTGACTAAAAAATTAGAACACATGATATCGCTTGCATAATATGATTTGTAAAGTATCAGAACCAAAGTTTAATAATCGCTAGGGTGCATTATTTGACTTGTCGCTTAGCCAATTATATTAGACAAGTTATAGTCTCATACGCAGTCCAATTTTTATGTATCGTGATAATCAGGTATAGCTCAACGAGTGCAAACCGTAAAGTGCTGCAGTATGCTAAGGGAGTGCTGATAACCAATAGCTAGTACAGCACCATAGGTTGTGTGCTCTTTGAACTATGCACTTGACAGTCAGGATACGTCAAAGATTGACCGTGTATAAGCATATCGTTCAATTAACAATAATTCAGACCTTCAAATTTACAATCATGTACACTAGCGTTATTGTCATATTGCGTCAAACATTAGAGAGGCAAAATTGAAATGTGTATGTAGGTCATGATTCGCTTAGGTCATGACAGCTTAAATTTGCTGAGCAAATACTGGTTATACACTTATAGCTATTATGCTTTTATTTTTAAGCTATATCCCTATGTGCAATATATTGTGGTATAATCTGACTGACAAGTGCGTAACCGACGAAGCGCACAACCTAAATTTGGTAAGCAAGTACTGATTACTAACCCTCAAATTACAAATGATTGGTAATGCTACACACTTGACCATTCTAACTAATCATTTGCATTTTGTTTTACTAACTGGTTATCAGCACTCAGTTACTAAACAGACTAGTTTGTGTGATATGCACTTGACACTTTGTATAGTGTATTTTACATATATTCAAAATAGTCACAGGATCACAGGAACAGCGACTGGGACAATATGCTCTTTTATCAATCGAATAAAGCTGTGAATCGCTAATAAAATAACATCGGACTGTGTCACATAACCAAGCATGGCAGAACTACAGCTTAAGGCCCTCGCAGACGAGCGTCAGATGCCCGTCAGACGAAAAGGCCGTCCTTTTTCGTTTGTCAGCGTGCGGATGCGATGCACGCCGTGGTACGACGCCCATTTTCTTCGCATGCCGATAAACGAAAAGACGTCCGTCTGACGCTCGACTGCAGTGACCCTTCCATGCTGAATTGCTGAAAGCTCTGCAATGCACTGCGGTGCTCTGTCTACAGACTGCAGCCTCGCGGCAGCAGCAGTAGCAGCACCGCCGGTGGCAGGATTGCATCTATTCGAAAAATGATGGAAACTGACTCTTAATCCGCCTGGCCCTTGCCGCGAGAAAAATAACAGAGAAAATTCATATCTCCGGAACGACTGGACCGATTCGCTTGATTCTTAGCTGATTAGATTCAGACAAATAAATGATGAAATACAAAATTCGTAAATAAATTCTCCGAGCTGCACCTGCTTCACAAATCAAGGTGAAAGTTTCGCATCGATCGAAATCCGCTACACTTCGGGATAATAGAATCTCGGCTGTCGGGCGCGGTATGGGTGGGCGCGACTATACTTGGCGCGATACTCTATACCGAGTCTCTTTATTATTGTAATAAGTCTATCATTTCGTAAGTCCTAATTACTTCGTGTGTAAGGTGCATATGCTCTGTTCAAAATTAGTATTTCATTAGGTTTACTATCTTTCATAATATTGGATTTTATAAGACACTTTCTGTGAGTCCAACTAGAGTTTAACTGGAATTTGTATACATTGCTTCTTTCTGGTAGCTACTCGTAATAACTTTGATGTGTCCATTCAGTCCATTCGTTTTACAAGCATTTCATCCTTCGCGAAGAAATAGGTAAATGTTGGTGAAGATTAAGTAGTTAAATATGATGAGAAAAAGGGAAAAACATACATTCACGCAATTCTAATTGTTTTGAAAGTCACTGATAGTTATAAATTGGATGAATTCTTAAAACGCCCCCCCCCCCCCCCCCCCATCATTGCTTAGGCGTAACTTAATAAAGGGTGTAGTGATAAATGTGTAACAGCGAAAGCTGAATTGCCTTATTGCCCAGATATAACTCTGTGTTCAATAAAACGATACAAACACGTATTTGAATCGACCTGTACGCATAAAATTTAAGTTTAGAAGGAGAAACCGTTTAGAAGGAGAACTGCGAATTCCCAGTTATTTATAACTTTCGCCGATCCATTCATTCTGTCAGGATAGCCATATAGAGAATTTGAATGGTACTAGAAATTTTCATTGACGTAAGATTAGACAACATACTTATTCACTAATCAATTCATTCTCCATTTCCAGGTGACTTGTATGATTCAATTCCATTTATCAAAATTGTAATTTTGAAAGGAATACTACCTACCTAATTATTAAAATATTATCGATCTATGCCTCATCTTAGTCAGCTTTTTGTATTGTGGACATTCATGCACATTCTTTTAAATTGTGTATCTCTGATAAATCTATTTCTCCAAACAGCAAAATAAACATCAAAAACCAAGATTAAGCTAAACAGTCTACATGTAGCATATTCCCATAAGAATGCAATTGTATATGCGTCAATCGACAATAATTTGGCACTGATCTATGAGTGAAGAAAAGTTGAGATAAGGTAATACAAAATTGACAATGCGTTAGTCGCACGAATGGTGAAATATATCAAAGATATATAACGAATGCCTCCTTCTTCCGGAAAATGGTATTTTCAAGAATAGTCAGCAAATTTAATTACACGATGTAAAGATTGAATAAAACGATTTAGGTATACTCTTGATCTAATTGAAAAGGGGATCCAAATGATTTTTAACATAATAAAAAGCTATCGCATGCAAGTCACGCTGCTCGGGGCTATTTAATAATGCTGCTCAAGAAGTGAATAATCCGAGCTCGAAGATTAGAATCCCACTGGGAGGAGGAGAAAAGAGGTAAAAATAGAAACTCACCCCATGATGGACACTGTAACGACACCTCGCCGCATGTCCCGAGCACAGGCATCTGCCACCAATGTTGATCTCCTTTATGGAATAGAAAGCTCTCCTTTTGTCGGCGATGGGTTCCCCGTTGCGTTTCAAGCCCTGTAGACGGAGCCTGACGTATCTTGCTTGGGTGAAGTCCTGAAGTGTCGCGCTGTGATTTAGCGCCCCCGGCCGACCGTTCACCAAGTGCGTATGGATCTGCCAATTAAGCCGGTTCGTTTAATCAGTGCTATGTGAAAGACGAGTCATGTCAGGATTTTGGAGGGCTATTATCAATTGAGAACATTGGGAAGGTGAGAACGTCTGGAAATATTTTGAAAAAAATTCTTTATTAATCATCTTCGTCGAAGTGGTTAATCGCCAACTAGCTTTAGTATACTATCTATGTATATACAAAAATTTCCCCCATTAGCGTTACTTCCGTAGAAATAAATGCATGGGTGTTGGTGGAGGACACTGAGGAGGAACAGTGTCAATTTAGGCAAAAATATGTATGGCTCGAAACAAGTGAATCATAAATACTGTGACGTGTGACGTGTAATGAACGAACCAGAGTTTAATTCCATACCAGCGAGTTAACAATACTTATTGTTAGGTTTCAAATAAAATTGCGACAGGTCTGGTAATATTAGCTCTTCGAGACCATGGCATAGAGGCATTATCAGGAACGGCTTGTGTAAATTAGCGGCGATTAGTATCTCAGAATCCGGCGGGCTTAGCTGGAACTGGAAGTGAGCGGAGGACGAAGTCGTAATGATAAATCATCCGCGAATGGTGCCGCGTTGTAAGAAGAAGCCGAGCGTGTCCTTAAATGGGCTAGGACGGCTCCTAATAAGGAACAATCAGCGGCGCGCTATTCTGTACAGGCGCACCCACGACACCCATCCCTAAGGCAGGACATTTAATGTCCTGCTAATTAGACGAGCCCTTTCCGTGTAATTACCGGGACGCTGCGTCAATAGTAGATTAGCCACATGTGCGAGTTTATTCAAATATTTAACTTTTAACGGACCGTGCGTGCTTCTCGAGCATTGCAGTGCAGTGCGTTGTCGTTCAAGTATGTCTCGCAGCCAAATCATTAGCTTAGTATTCAGCCGTAACAGACTATAAGGAAAGTAGTTTGGTTCTCAATGGGTAAATATAATGCTAGGAATTACTTTATTCGCTATTCTCAAGTTGAGACTTTTTTTTACATTATCTAAGTTCTTTTTGATGCCAAACTCGATGATGAAATAATGAGAATCCCCGGGGGAATGTGTACATAGAAATTCTTTAACTATTAGCTGTATTCACAGATATGGCGCGCGTAATAAGAAATAAATCTTTTTATTAAATAGCAGTCGTTAGTCAATAAGGAGAACTTATTTCTTCAGAGATATGTATGAATGCAGTAGTCTTCTCGCGACTAGGAAACTACGTAGTACTGAAGAAGAATCCTTATATGTATATTGCAGCAAAGGTTACCCACTTGAAGGTAACTGTTAGGATTTACGAAAGAAGTTCATAGCCGAGAGTGTGATTCAAAGCCAATTTAGCTTTCTTGGAAATTTGCTCGAAATTTCTAAACTAACCAAAGGGTCTAGAACTCGCAAGTATAGTACTGCAAAGAGAATACTCAGGAAATCATTCAATTTTAGGAACATACAGGGAGACATTCCGAGAGTTCTGGATCAGCTAAATTGTTTAACGTGTTCTGCATTTTATAAAAAACATTCGCAAAATCATTCAATTTTATGAGCAGACAAATGTTGAGTAAAAAATAAAATTGGAAGTTTCAATTCCTGCCTATTATCTATGAAAGATGCTCGGCTTGGGTACACTAGTAGTAAAAGTGAGGGTGTAATTATCGAGAAAAAGTATGGCGCACGTTGGTGCATCGGACATTCCTTCCTGAGATGGCCAGTCGTGACCGGCGATTCCGTGGTCTTCCGATTTTTTTGTGGTAACCAGAAGAGAGAACTCTCTTCTCGCTCCTCCCTCTTCCCGCTCCGTACAGGAGCGTAAAGGTGCGTACGTGATGGGGCCATATACGGCCCGAGTACGCCGTACATGGCCGGAATGTAGGGATCGCCGTTTTTTGTATCATCGATTCCTTCTCCCTTTCCTCGTCTCCTTCTCTTTCCTTATTCTTTCCGTGCCCCCCCCCCCCCCCCCTATCTCGAAAGACCGTGCCCGACCTATTGCTGGGGTTCCTAGTTTCAGCCTCTGGTTATACATTTTGTATTTGCGCGTGTTTTCTGATCAAATTTCTCCGAACATTTGCGTAAAGGTAACATTTTATAATTAAATCTTTCCTTTCCTTATTACATACAGTGAGTAAATATAGTGTTCGCATGTAGACAAAGTTCTTCATTTTTATTTAACTAATGCCGGCATCTAAACCGCGTTAACCGAGCAGGATTACTTTTAAACCTTATATGTATTTTTTATTAGTTAGTTTGTAGGCATAGCTAATACCAATACGCGTCTATAGCCCGAAACAGGATGTGACTAGCAATGTCTATCCATAGAAATTCATTAGCACATAAAACCCAATTTGTACTATAATTTTGTATGGATTTACAATTAGCAGTACATGTTGCGGTGATAGTGGTAATTATTTGCTTTTAAGCAAAAAAAATACAACATTTGCAACCGCGACAGATTGATTACTTGGCACGTTAATTCTACCGGGTCTCCTGATTCTTTGGTGACGAAAGTACAGACTGACGTAACAGTAGTCTGCTCTAGGGGATTATTATATAAAATTAATTTCAAATGTCAAAAGAACATGAAAGACGAGTGTATAATTGTATGATATTATATATTTATATTATATGTTAAAGTCAGCATAATTGTCTCTCTACATCATCATGTCAATCAGTATTATTTTATCATTTTTAATCTTGCGCTTAAAACTTATACGAAGTTATACAAGTTTAACTTTAAATACAACTCAGGTCCTGGAGTATAGCTTCTTAAGAAGAGGAGGAAGAGAGAAAGTTAAGGACAGGAAGATGGTTTACATCCTACATGCCCCTCAATAAAAATCAATCGCAATTAAATAACCTACCTGCCGAGGGCTCTCGAAGTACCGTGCAATTGTAAGTAGCGACAGGCTCGTTTGCAATTGAAGCAAACTTCTAAGCCGCGTTACGTTACGCGTGCGATATCTCGGCCTTATTCAGGTAAAATTATAGAGTCATGCGCGTGGAAAGTTTTGCATGTTGGCGCATTGCTAATGACAGGCTGCCGCTTTTCGTAACGGGACGAGCACTGATTGACAGCTGGGAAAACTAGTTGGACGAGTGTTGAACATCGGCTGCTTCGTTGCGATAATTGCCATAATCACGCCACTGATATCGACTTCCTAATGTGAACACTTGTTTCTTGCGGCGCCAATAACCGAGGCCGCCGGCAGGTTTTTCCATTAGTAATCGCATAGCTGAAACATTCCTGTGTCGGAGGCTTTGGATCATGACTTAAAAAATCATCGTTGAAGAGTATAAAAAGGATTATTAAAATACCGGATGCCGTTAGACTAAATCAAAGGTCAATCGGTTATGTGTGTTAAATATGTAGTGGTTTCTCGGTAATTACTAGCATTCTTTCCTCTTAGTTATCACTTCATTTATTATGGTACTATTCCATTAAATTATGACCATCAACTATCAACAATTCACGAAATATTGAAATTAATGTCCTGAAAGAAATGCTAAACAAAATAAATCTCATGTGTGTATGTTTGACTGTTGAAGATGTTGTACTTGGTTTTGTAATGAATTTAGTTAAAGCGGAAAAGAAACATTTTGTAGATTCTTTAACAGTAATCTTTAGATAACAAGTGATTTCAAGGTGATTCCAGTTCCCACCGTTGTATTAAAATCTAACTAAACTTTTGTGCAAAACTATATTTTGTCAGAGTCAAATTAACACTGTTAATCATGACCTAGTAGAATAATGAGGGTTAAAGAGTACCATACTCCGAGTGCTCGCAACAACATAAGAAAATTGATCACAACACATCACAATTTTATAATTCAAGATTCTGTAGTTCGACACACCTGACAGAAGTGGCAATGGAGGCCAATTGAGCGAGCTTACCTCTCCATTTTCCATGGGGGTCGGCCTCGAATATTGGCTGGTGCAGATCACTTCATCATCGCCGATATCAAGAGGCTTCCCCATAACGGGCGGCACCGAATACCGCGTCCAGCATTCCTCGTCGGTTGGCGCGTAATACTGCCAGGGTTGGAAACCCTCCCCGTCCACCGATTTCTCTAGCACCCATGCTGCTGGTCTCGGCGAATTCGCTGCTTTCACTATCACGTATTCTATCTGGTACACCTGTAAATATAACGATTCCCATGAAAATTAATTTAATTTACAGATCCTGTAGCAGCGACGTTTATTGTAATAACATATATCCTCGGATTGGGTGCTGTAGGGTTCAATTAATAGTTGATTATTAAGTTAACGAACTATTAATTAACTTGACTAATGATTTGTTTGCTTAATTAACAGTTAATTGTGAAATCAAATCAAACTTTCTTAAGTGTACGTGTAAAAAGTAAATAATATTATATTAATTCATGTGTCTATCCCTTTGCTTAATCTACTAAATTTCTAATATCGTAACGCAATTATTAGAAAAATAGTAAAACGGCGAATTTGTTATACTAATGTAAATACAATTGTTGAAGAACTGAGGAGCTGCGGCTACTTTTGCTGAAGACTCATAACTTTAACGATTAATTCTTTAAAGTATAGTATAAACGACTTTAATACCAGTGCAGTGTGTTAAATAGAAGACGCTAAATGTAAGTTATTAGAACATTAAGTATCCCAAAAAGAGAGAAAATAAACATACACCGTGCTTTTAAAGGTAAGTATTAGTATGATGGCCTTGAGATGCCCTTGCGTTTCCAGAACAAGCCCTCAAGCATTTCAATAACACCCGAGTAACCCTTCACATGTGCCAACTACACATTGCAAGCTCGCAATGCTCTTCCGAAACAAATGGGGCGAGACGAAGCAAACAGGAGCAAGCAGTAGCAACTTGTTGGCTGTTCCCTTATTTCGGCTAACAAGACAGTGGTCTCGTCACTCGACCCTGTCGTTGTCTGCCGTCCCGGTAATTGTGTCCTGTCGTTGCGCGCGTTGCATTGTTGGGGCCCAGTGGGACGCCCCATTCCAAAAACTTTCATCCCATAAAGACAGATCGCATGTCGGCGATACTCTCCCGCTTGCCTTCTAAGGACTTTCGAGACCAAGGGACCGTCCACTTCGAGTCCCAGGGATGCCGACTTCAATTATGCGGCCTACCTTTCTTCCATCGGACTACTCCGCATCTCCCACTCACTTGCCCCTATATGTAAATGAGCCCTTCGAATTAGAACTGAAACTATTTGTCGGACAATCCGGCTTTTCGAATACCTTTTACGGACAAGTCCAAGAGCTGCTTGTAGTTACACCCTTTTGTTATATGACGAATATTATTAGTGCGCTATGTTTTTATAGGGCTTGATGCATGAGTTACTTTTGAATCTAAAGCACGCTTGCTTTTTCTTGCTTTTTCTCTTAATAATCCCACCCTAACACAAATATTATATGTTATGTTAACTGTTATGTTTGAAAATACTGTAGGTTTAGTTAGAGTATATTTATCATTTATAACATTAAGGGAAATTACAACAATGCTCTTATGAATAAATCAATGATGGTTCGGTTGTTATATCAAAAAGTTCAAGCTCCCGAAATTGGAAAACTAGAGTTTCACAATTTTTCAATCAAACGGCACACACTCTAATTACATTTCAAAATAAATATTAGAGAAAAATAATAAAACTAATGAACGCATAGAGTTAATGGCAACTGGAGAACTGTTAATGATATTGTGAAATACTTGATGATGTATGTACAAGTATTACGAATTTCTAAATAGCAACTACTTGTTTCATTGGAAAGCAAGTACGAGACGGAGTTATTCTTGCCTAATACGTGCAAAATAAAATGGCCTTCCAGCAGGTTGGCCTTAAATGGCTACAGCAAAAAGTGAGCTATCTCATCCTCGATAATTCCCGCATTCCCGCGACCCGCAAGGTGAATCCAGGACGAAAATGAAGAAAACAGTTCTGCAAAGGGGGCTCGGCTTAACCGCAGACCCGCCCGAGAAAAATCTTATATCTTATTTTCTATACACAGTGCTCCATAAATGCAGTACACACTTGATATGTGTAAACTGACTCATAGAAATCCCCATATAAATTAATTCTAGTACATAATATATCCATTTCTCTTTCCCTTTGCACTATGACCAATAGATACATTTTAATATTCACGCCACGGCTCTTTAATACGTCTATTATAAACTGCTCGACCAATTGTCAATTCAGAATCGTTCAAATCTATTACTACATTTTCATATGCTAATGTTTTTCTTTACATTTCAACTAGCAATTTTGAAAGACTTTTTCAAATCTACAGTAATATATAATATAATTTTGAGGGCAATGTAACTATTGTTATGAGCCTGTCATGTGTCAGACTGATGTATCGTGCCATTCGATTAAATCAGGAAATATGATAAAATACCATTGAATTTTCGGCGGCGTCCACATTACATCTGTAACACGATCGTATTCAGATTTTCCAAGATTCTTATATCTAGATAAAAATTACAATGAATACTCTGCTCTACGTACCCAAAATAATCAATTATAAAAACGCATGTAAAGGGATATTTTGGAGTAATGGGACACTCTTTTCTTCTGGGCAAAAGGAGTTCAGGATTTCATTGTTAAGCAGGATCAGGTTTACATTTTGGGGAATTACAGTAAGCAGTGGAAAAGTTATGGAGCTGTTCTTCTAATTTTGTTATCCTAACAACCAATTCTCCTACCATCGGGCGTCCGGCTTCCATAGTCGAACTCTCCCAATCGTAGGGTATCACGAAAACTAAATAGAAGCGGTTAGGCGTCCGGAGGACCCCCTGTACTCTCCTCCTTGGAAGGCGACCGGCCTCTCCGGCCGTTTCCTCCATTCCAAGGGGCGTCCAGGTAGTAGTTCCCGTACTCTCCCAGATTGCCACGGGCGTCCAGGAGGTTGCCTTGTACTCTCCTCTGGAAGGCGACCGGCTTTACTAGCCGTTCCCTCTATTCCGTAAGGCGTCCCGGAGCTAACCTCTGTACTCTCCTGTGCTGACAGGTGGCCGAAAGCTAGGCTTCGTCCTCTCCTTAATTCTATCAGGCGGCCGTGGTAATTACCTCGTCCTCTCCCGGGAGAATTCAGCAGGAATGAATGAGCGTGTCTCAGGGTCGTATGGCAAATTCAGTAGTGTCTCGTTACACGCACTTATATAATGATTCGTGGCTGATGCCTAATCGAAAAGAGCGAGGCAGAATTCATCTGTACTGTCCATTCCCCCCCATTTATACTTCATTGTCATACTATCAAGGATCGTTTCAGTAAGTTAATAACACATAAAAGTGTACTCATAAATTGCTCTTTCCCTTTTAATGTGTCATACATGATTCGCCTAATTATGAATTGCGGATCCAATAAAGCCTGATTAAGAGACTCAGAGGAGTCTCGCGCCAAGCAGTACTATGTACATATTATGTAGTACAGTATACGGCAGCCGAGTATACTCATCCCGAAGTGTAGTGGTTTTCGATCAAGTCAAAGTTATCACCTTGATTTCTGAAAAAGTTACAGCTCCAAGGATTTATTTATGAATTTTGGATTTCATCGTTTATTTTTCTGAATCCAATAAGCCAAAAATCAAGGCAATCGGTTCATTCGTTCAAGGAATATGAATTTTGCTTGTTATTGCATCGTGCGGAAACTTAGACGGAGTTCCACCGCTCACCAGAATCAGAATCAGACCTCAAAGTAGTCTTTCAGGAGACTCGGTAGAGTCTCGCGCCAAGTAGAAGTTCCCTCTCCATATATATATGACACTCCGGCGCGCGACAGCCGAGGCTATATTATCCCGAACACTAGCTGTTATCCTTAGTTACCAAACTTTCATCTCGATTTATGCGAAAGTTAGAGCCCCAAGAATTTATTTCAGAATTTTGTATTTCATCGTTGATTTTTCTGAATCCAATGAGCCAAGAATCACGTGAATCGGTCCAGTCGTTCCGGAGATATGAATTTCCTCTTTTATTTTTCTCGTGGTAAAGGCAAAGCGGATTAAGAGTTTCATCGTCCGGATTAATACAATTCCTAAAAATGTTACTCTCACGTGTTTCACACGAGAGGGCACCACTGCGAAGTGCTGCAGAGCGCTGTGCAGATAACATGGTTTTATACCGACACATTGGTTATGCCATGACTGGTGATGTGTCAAAACAATGATGACGGTTATATGAATGTGGTACAGTCCGATTGTATTTTTCTTCAAAATATGAACAACCAAAAAGGCGTGAAATCCCCCAAAATACATTAAAATGTAAAGAAAAGCGCCAAGTAGTTTAATGATCCAAAAATGGAATAGATATCACACAAGAAAGCCAAGTTTTCAATCAAAGATAGCACACGTTAATTAATTAATTAACTTGCATCTCAAGCTTTAAAACTTGGCATGTGCAAATTTGTGTCAAGGTATATATGCTAGTAATATTTTTTGATTGGTAATTAAGTATGCACATTCCAAGTTTTAAAGTTAGAGATGCAGGTTAATTAATTAATTAACGTGTGGTATCTTTGATTGAAAACTTGGCTTTCTTGTGTGATATCTATTCCATTTTTGGATCATTAAACTACTTGGCGCTTTTCTTTACATTTTAATGTTTTTTGGGGGATTCCTTTTTCTCACACGAGAGCGCGCCACTCTAAAGTGCTCCGACCTGCGGTTTGTCCAATAATCGATAGACTGTCGATATCTGTCAGTTGTGAAACTTTGCTAAACTTTGTCAGCTGTCAAACGCGCCAAGCTTTAAAGTTAGAGGGGCAAGTTAGTTAATTAATTAATGTGGGGCATCTTTGACTGAAAACTTGGCTTTCTTGTATGATATCTATTTCCTATTTTGGACAAGGTAGACCAAGAGGGTATCTTTTATGTGGGTTATTAAACTACTTGACGCTTTTTTACATTTTAATGATTTTCCTTGCATTTTCCTCCAGGACCGTATTATGTGGTCACCCTCTAGCAAGTGGAGTGAGCAGCTTCTTCCATGAAGTCATTACGTGATCGCGTTAATTCCCCAGCTGGGTATATGGCGTTGAGGTGTGCATTCGAGACCGGTCTCGGCTTCGAGGGGGTTCAAGGGGCACGGCGTTTACCTTCGGTGAGGTTAGGTACGTGTAAATAGAAGGTTGGATTGGATGACCCTGCAAGAAAGCACGGCAAGTGTGCTTGACGCCGGCGAACCTGTGTCCTCTATAGCAATCCATGTATGCCCTAACCACACTCCTCACCTCGCTGGCAGAAAGTGCATTGTCAGAAAATACAAAAGCGCGTTCGAGGTTATGAAACCCTGTCCCGCGCGACAACCATGTTAATGCAATGTAATGGACAATTGAAAGACATGTAATAAGCTCCGAGGCGATCCAGCCACACCGAGGATTTACTCTCGGAATCTTTAACTGGCTTGTGATCCTCCGGGGGTTGGAGAGTTCTTAATATGTGGGCGCAGCGTCGAGACAGGTACGGAAATTTATTCACAGCAATTTAGTCTGCAAGGAGGTGGAGTCGTGCTAATGCCTTGCCGGGATAAATTTAAAAACAGATTGAGGGATCAAACCAGTACAAATTACGTTTTGTCGTGAAGATGGTAAATGTCGGACAAAATAAATACAATTTCCGTATTTAGGAGCAAGATATTTAAATTAAAAAAGTTAAATCAAAAACTTCAATTCGTGGTTGAAGCTATTGATTTAATGGAATTTTTGTGAATTTCAAATTATATTTTGTCGCCCTGTATGAACAGCTTGCTTAATCGATTCCGTTAATTTTTCCCACTTAAAACCTTAAGAGAACCTAACAGATTTGATTAAATAAATTGTACGTTTGTACAGTACCATTCCCATTTGCTTTCTCCTAAGGCTGAACATGTTGGTAAGTCCTAATGAACTGTGACTTTATTATTTTGTTATTGTTAGTGATCTTGTCGAACGAGACTAGATTCGTAATAAAAAACAATATGTATATTTGTATACGATACATATGTACATAGAAAGAGATAATCTGGTTGGGTATTTAGGGGCCAATTTCTGAAACTGTAAGAATGATTTACATGAAAATTTCGATGTTGTAACCTTTGACTTTACAGCGTATGCTAAGTGTTATCGCATACTATTACAATTGGGGTAGTCATAAAAAAGGGTCACCTCGCCACACACTCCAAAAGTTACTTCTTCTGAAGATCCTCTATCCCACTTCCGTGGTACAACTTCTAAAGGCAACAATGGAGTCTACGAATTATTACGGCCATTTAAACCTGAAAAACGATACTGTTACGAGAAACGATGAAACATAAGTGCACTGAGCGCACTGTGAATCTGGCACGGCACTGCCTGTGGAAATCATGTAGGTCGCGACTTTAGGAAGAGTAGCTGCCTTTCTTGTGTCATCGTATTCCCTTACTCGCAAGCTGAGACAATGCTTGGAAGGTTACGCCAGATCTTGGCCTTAACCCATTAAGCTTTGATAGTACGCTAACGAAACAATTCATTAACATTTTTGCTTTCATTTCCCATCACTAAATTATGATTTTTGACACTGTGTCCGCGAAAGGGGATCTCGCAGATTTATTCAAAATTAATTTAATTGAGCTATACCATTACTCCTTGCTCATGGAGTTATTTTTAATCCACACCCCCAAATTATACTTGACCATTTTCGCATATCGTACACAATTTTCATTTCTGGACACAACGGCCAAATTCTACCTACAGCGTCGAAGAGTTGTACAGAATTTTGTGATCCTAATGTATATACATATATACTACTATCTGCGAAGAGTATAAGTAGTTCCAAGAAGTACTGCAAGAGTTGCTTTCACAACAATACATGTATTAACAAAGTCTATGATTTAACATCTACTTAAGACTGCCAGTACTTGGTTGTATTAGGACTTAAAGCATCGCTTTGGCAGATCACATAGTGCTTTTCCAGCTAGGAGTTGGTAAAATTCTACTTTCGATCTATTTTAATCTATAAGCAAAACAATTCTGCTGATTCCGATGAAGATTAAGCACTTACCAGCAGTTAGCACATTATTGTTATGAAAATAGAATGTGAATGTTCAATGCTTCGACTATGCGACTGAAGCTAAAAGATTCATAAAAGGTTTTTCGAACTTGAAATTTACTAACTCTCCCAATTCTGTATGTTGCCAACGTCCTTCCGTATTTTCAAACATTGTTTAGAAACTGTATTACGAATCTTTAGAATAAAGTCAATCCAACTTTGGAGCCAGCGCAGCTAGTAGTAGTAGTAGAGGCTTCTGGCGCAACCTTTCGAGCTAAAGCCGGCAAGGGAGAGTAGCTTTGCCGAGATATGCTTTTTCCTCTGCGGAGATCTCAGGAGGCCAGCTACTGAAGGAATTCCCGTAGTGCGTGAACGAAGGGAAGAGTCCGAGTCGGAGTTGGAGAGACGAGTGGCCGATCAAGAAGAAGGAAGGCTCCCACGATCGAGCAGCGGGCGACGGCGGAGTCGCCAGAGCGCATCCACGAGTCCTTGTAAGGATGCATCCAGTATTAGCATCGAATGACAGAAATGGCTTTATAGCCGATCCCCGATTGGCTACGCGAAGAAACCCAGATAGGCCGGCGCTCGCATCTCTCATACGTGATGACTAAACCCAGATGCACAATATTGTATGACTGATCAAAGAAATAATGCGCGAATTATGCGATTTGCAGCTCTTTTTTGCACTTCGTGACTCATCACCAAAGTCAAACAACAACAACTACAGTTAAACAAATCACTCGAGCTACAGTGTACAATACTTTGTTACAATAATTACGGTAATGGGCTTACAATAATGTCAATTTCGGGTGAAAGAACAATATCTTAATATTTTAAATAACCCAGAAATAAATCGCATTCACTTGACTTTCAGCAAACAAATGACAATGGATTCATGAGTTAGTGTTCGAAAATCACGATGCGTGCCAAAGGCGGGGCGAACGTAAACGAAGAATGTAACCGTTGACTAGTTTACGTGTCTCAACAAAATTGTAATGTTTTGGCAAAAAGTGCTTACTTTTTTTAATGATTCAATGCAATTACAGTGATCTGCGTTTGGATCAATTGTCTCTCAATACAGTGAAAGTTTCCCTTATTGGATTATTTCAATATACGAACATTCTGTTGTATTACTTTATGATTTTTTAAAAAAATGCTAATACTAGAATGAAGGAAGAGCATCCAAATAATGCAACAGAGTGCAAAGCAATACAAAATTCGGATAAGACAACTAGCTTCAACTGTAGATGTATGTATTGCCTGAAAGCTGACGAAGAGCGTCGGCATTCGTGCAATCTCGCTCGAACAGAATTAACCACAGGCCAATTATCCGGCAAAACGAAACAGAAATTGCACTTGGCCCGAGAATTCCGGTGCTCTCGGGACAATTTGTACGGCGAAGGGAATGTTCCCGAATTAGGGGAATGCTTGACAGGCTGAAAGGACGCCATATGGCCTGTGGTTCATTAAGGGTGCCGACGTATTTACAGTCAGTCGTGCTGTACCGATTAATTTGGTTTGCACTCACTCCGGCCTTACTAGCGAATCTTAACAAATGAAAAAGAATATTTCTCAAAAATGCTGGGCGATCTTATTCAGGCAGCAAGAATAAGAGAAATATCAGTTATCTTCAATGTATATTTATTTGTTAATCCAAACAATTACATATTCTCTAAATGTGTTTGCACAATACGAAATGAGTGAAAATTTTGTAATTCTAATAAATTCCTAATAATATTGTTCGTTTAAAGCAGTTTCATTTTCAGTTTATACACTAATTGTCCCAATGTTGAGAAATGCCATAGGAATGAACGTTCGTATGCTCTATGTAGAATTGTTTTATTGTGCAAGACAATTAATCATTCGAGCCAACCTTATAATTATAGTATTGACAAGTTCTGGTAATTGATTCTCCGCTGTGAATCATGTCGAGCAACTATACCAATTGTCATTAACATACTTTCATGTTTTATTTTATTTTAGCAGTTAATAATTTTTTAATTTTGTAAACGATGCAATCCGTATTATCATTTTAATTAGTATAATTAATAATTCACCAGAACGTGTATTCTTATCTCGAGAAATACTATCAGTAATCCGATCTTTGGTGAACTGCAGCCTCAATTGAAGAGTTGAAGTACATTCTGTAATTACCAGCAAGGCCAATAGGAAGACCATGGGGTGAGAAAATTGCGAATAGAAAAAGTATATTGAAAGAACGGGGAGGTAACTATATGGGTCTGGAAGTGCGTCTCCCGGCCAGGGTTATTCTCCTTCCATTTTCGAGAAAAGGCTGCCAGGCCTAATCCTAGTAATGATTTACGTTATACTAGAAAACTCAGGTATATTCCCTGTTGAACAAGGTTTTTGCGAAGGAAACTTCCACGGAACTGTTTCGTTTCTTGGCCATTGTGAATAAGTGTGTTCTTCTTTTGACCCTCGGGAACGGGTCAGGACTCGGCCGAGCCTTAACAGCTTCGAGAACCGGCCATCCGGTAAATTTTCTTGCTCATGTGCCTCTCCCCGGTTTCTTTCTCTCTCCCTCGCCCAGCACCCCATTTACGGGTCTACGGAGATAGCCACAATGCCAATTTATTAATGGGTGCTCCCTTTAGCCCCAAGCTTAAATAGGGACTTACGGTCTTCACTCACCACGTCGTAAACGAAGCGACTTCACTTCGCGCAATACTTCATGGATGAAAAGTCGTTCCTCACTCTCACAAAAGATCGCTCTTCATTATAGGGGTAGCTCTACGGACAAGGTGAGAACCTTCGTCTTTTCTGAATCAGAGAATGCCAATGCGACAATTCTTTCAAAATGTACTAGCAACGAATACTTTTTGAATGTCATTAATAATTTAAAGATTCTACTTGTCTCAACTGACCATTAAACTAACTATACGTTTCGAAAGGAGTTCACGCAATAACACGATATGTATTAGTTTCACGAAAATTGTACTCAATCGACCTTAACGGCTTTATAGGCCTTAGGGGATGAAAAGTCGTTCATGATCCTCATAAAACGTTACATTTCATTAAGAATAGGTATATGCGAGATGTGTATTTGCATGTGTCATTAACTTAAATTATCAATTTCTAAGGAAATTACCAGTATACGTGCCAAATAGTTTTCAATAATGCATACATCTTTTTAAGAGTTTATAAGAACCATTGCTCTCTGCTCCACAATTCCACTTTCCTCTAATTGTTAACAAACAATAAACGGATATACGTGTTGCAGAATCCTTTGCTGAGCATTCTTATTTTAGCTATAACAATTGCTGGTTGAAACAAGTAACCCACGAAGGTCCATTTCCATTTCCAAAACCTATTCCCATTTCTGTGCGGCGTGCCGACAAGCTCTGCTACGAGATTAAATGGATTCCTGATGATATTAAAAGTCACTCTAGAACTATGATTGGGAGAGATGGAAGCACATGTTCCCGTAACTTTATCTGAAACCAGAAATCCAGTCTGTCGACGAATCCGACATATAGCCGAGACACGAGTCTCATAATCGGATTATGTCGTCTCGCATTACCTCAAATCCATCTGCAATTAATACGTCCAGCTTATACCTAGTAATTCGATCGCCCCAATCTACAGGGCGTACCAAAAGTGTGCAACAATCCTCATTATACCTTGTGGAAAATTGATTGCTGATCGGTTTTTCAAGTACAACATACTTGGGGTGTCAAGTTTTTATTTTTGGTTTGTTCGTTACTTTTGATCTCTAATTTATAGGTTCCTTCTACTTTGATTTAACAATTAATTAGTCCGAATAAACAATGGATGTTGTTGCATGCCTGGTCACCGAGTCCATCTTTAAAATCGAACTGGGTTGGCTAAAATCAATTAGGAACTGATTGGAACGCATGGGTTGGCTATTGCACTAGATCTTAACACATGCGCAAAAAGGAAGTCTAACTAATCGAATGCTAATATATCGAGGAATTAATACGCATTTGCTAACAGCGACAGTGCTTTTGGAACACTCTGTACGTGTCTGATTCTTTCACGATTGCGCGTATGTATCTGCTGAGGCGAACATGGGTAGCCAGAGATATGACACCCTATCAAAACAGCCTCAGGATGTGCCATGCGTCCGTTTTACCGTAAAAGTGGCGGGAAAAGATCGTAGAGGGTGTTACAGATACACATGGCCTAGCAATTTTGATATTTTCTTCTAAACAATAACATTTGCGGCAGATTTTAAAGTTTTCAGTGATTGACTCATTGATCGATTAATTGTCATCATGGCTGCAATTTATCTCTTCCACTATACTGCTGAACGAAACATAATAGAAGTGATGTGTCTCGCGTAGATTAAGTGCAATTATAATGCATAATTGGCTGTTTTCTTGCTAGCTTTATTAGGATTTTGGCAAAACCTTTCGACTGTGATTGCTATTTTCGTAAATAACATTAGCAGCGAAACCAGCTAATAAGTTTCTGCAGAAACACTGTCAATAACGCGCTTACAATTCGCATTCTACAAATGCATACCCGACTACGTACAAGTGTTTGTGTGTAATCTCCAGATTGGAAACTCATTCATTCACTTATTGTTAGTACGTTACATCCTGAACCGTACGCACTGAGGTAATCAAGTTGCAACTCAATTTCATCAGGCGTCGGTCCTTTGACAGCGTTGCAGAGTACCCGTCGCCGAAATCAGAATTAAATTGCACGCACAACTCGATTATACGGGAAGGGAAAGGCAAGGGGGCTGACAAATTTAATTCCGGCATGAGGGAGCACGTCACCGGACCTGCCCGTACACTCTCCCTCGGAAATAAAGTTTTCCCTTAGAAGTCTTTCGGGATCTTAATATAAAATGGATTTTTTTTTTAAAATAGAACTTTTATTACAATGGCAATGGGATGAGAGTGCTGTTGCCACTCCAATTCAGACACAATTGCGCGCTACCAATTTTATATAATTAGAACACATTCTTCTCCAAATCGCCACTGTGATCCATTCGTTAATTGAAAATGGTACAATCTTTTGAGCAATATTACCAGAGCAAGTGTCTTGAATAAAGCACGCAAACGCCAAGCTTTAACTTTTAACTGATCCGATATTTGGATTTGAATGTACCTTTGAATGACAAATTGGCTTCATGACATAATGATGTTTAGAAAACTAATTATATTACGGGGAGGCACCTTCTCGATATATTTTTACATTTTAATCTCTTTCTGGAAATTCTTTATAATGAAACCAACCTAAGAATATTTAATACATATATTACGATAAACGAGATAGTGGCCACGAATGATTACCTCTGCTCTATAAGTTTGCAAATTCGTATGTTAAAAAGAGTAAGAAATTCCGTTCGTGAGGCTCCCCCACTGGTCAAAGGGTTAAACTGGTATAGAGTCAGTGGTGTCACGAACTACTTATAGATAATTCATGGGGTCAAGAGTTAAGATGATTGCGTATGACCCAAAGTCAACTGGGAGCTGGTAGCTGGGAGTGCGTCGGAAGTGGCGTCGAGACGTGGACACCGCGCGGTCTGGCCGGGGGATTCTCGTGCACTGGCCAACTGCCAACTGGATATTCCTCGAGATCTCGTGTCCCCGTGAGCCGAGTGCGGCATAATCCAGTTGCCAACAGCCAATTTGCGCACGTGTCTCACGGAAGTGCGCGTGTCCCCGAATATCGTCGTCCATCGGCGAAATCCCGCCAACTAGCTTTGCGCGAATATCCAAACTCACTCAATTAACCGAGCGTGACACAGCCGAGCCCAGAAGTGTATCTGGCGATTATTAATATCAAAAATCACATGCACTTAGCAATAAATAAAAGCGAGGTCTAACGACATCATGCCTCGCAAATTATGGTTAATCTTAAAGTATATATGTTGCAATTGTAACTTTCAACATTCAGCTTTTAAAGTTTGTAATTTCTGAGAGAGAAATTAGCTTCTCCAGATTTATCATAGAACCCGTCGTAAAGGATGGTCCAATTTCTATTGGAGCATGTGTCTGACACCATAATCACAAAAAATACTAATTATAAAAAATAGATTAGGCTTTGATCTAAGTACAGTTAATCGATCTAATTAATTTCTTAGGCCTTCAGAAGAAAGTGCAACCAAGCCTCTCGATGGAATGCTTTGTTTCCCAACTGGGAAGAGTAAGCGACTAAATGTAACTCACTGGAGTTGGCATGCCGGCAATTCAGTGGTGAGGGAGCATCCACCTCAAAGGACGGATAATATCGCGTAGCGGGCACTCAAGGAAATTCGACTCCAGCCTGGGATGAACCGGGCGCTGCAGTTCCGAGATAACTGTGGATATGAATCCCATCGACTTCTGGATCTCGGATGCCAGATTGTTTCACATGAAATAGAGGCCTTTAGCCCCGTGAAACCTTAAACCTTTATTATCCTAAATGTAAGCTGCGCTATCATGTGCCTTCTAAAGATCGCGCAGATTGCAACAAATCTATTTTAAATGATCTCCCTTGTTACCTGCGCTGAATGGGATATATTGCAGCTACTTACTGCAAATTTATTGATTCCATGTTGGAACCCACGGGATAGTCTTCATATTTTAAGTATTTCGATCAGCTACCTTATTCTAGATAATTATACCTCACAAAAATATATTTCTAATTGACCAAAAACGTAATTGGGGATTTCACGCCTTTTTGGTCGTTCATATTTTTAAGAATGTGCACAAACCATCCGGACTTATCCTTCGAACTGCAATTTATTGCAATTCACGTATACATACTATCGTCTTCATGGCAACTAGCGCAACAGGGACGCGGTACCCGGAACTTAGTGCAGGACAAATCAGTTCTAATCGAACTAACGACATTTGAATGAATTGAACAAATACTGACGAATTATACTTGAAGCAATCATGCTTTTATTTTAAATTACAATGATTCGGCAGGTACAACACTTCACAAGTGATACCTCATAAGGCATTGAATCTCAGACCCAAAATTTTGAAACTATTGTAAACTACGCAGCTTATGAAGAGCTGAAACATTGCTAAGCAAACACTAACTGTCAATGGCTAGCATACCTCGACATTGGAATTGATGAGGCCCAACAGGTTACAATTATGTGCACAAGCTATATCCTCATAAAGCGTCAAACCTTAGAGCCGCAAAATTGGAAAGTATGTAGTGCATGATTCGCTTCATCAAAAGAACTGAAATTTGCTGATAGATTGCCAATGGCTAACACATTCGGAGATGGCAAATATTGAGGCCTTATACTTTACAAGTTACATAAGATATACCAGCCATCTTCTTGAACTCTGTCCAACTTTAGAGTATGAAACTAGTCGAGTGCATAGCCTCTAAGAACTGCATCAACTAACTATTTGAAATTTCCTAAGCAAATGGTGCCTGCCAATAGCTGGCATGCCCTTAAATTCCAGATAGCCCAACGCTTCATGAGATATATTAGGTAGACAAGCTGTTTCCTCACTTGATTGTGTTTCAAAGTGGGAAGCCTGACAGTTGAGCTGCACGCTTAGCAATTTTGATACTGAAAAGTTAGAACCCAAGTGAAGATATCACTTACGTAATATGATTTATAAAGTATGAAAAACCAAACATTACTGATCCCTAGCAAGCATTTAAATTGCACATTGTTTGACCTCACGCTTTGCCAATTATATTAGACAAGTTATACCTTCATACGCAGTCCAATTTTTATGTATCGTGACCGTTTGGAACCTAAAATGCTGAAGTTTGTTAAGCAAGTACTGAGTACCAATAGCTAGTATGTACACCCCTAAACTACATATGATTGGTAATCGTTGCTTTCTTACTTCATTCTAGCACCATAGGTTGTGTGCTCTTTGAACTATGCACTTGACAGTCAGGATACGTCAAAGGTTGACCACGTATAAGGATATCGTTCAATTAATTTATAAAAGATACTAAGTCAATCAAACAATAATTCAGACCTTCCAATTTACAATCATGTACACTACAGTTATCCTTATATTGCGTCAAACATTAGAGAGGCAAAATTTTAATGTATGTACGTAGGGCATGATTCGCTTTAGCTATAGAGCTTACATTTGCTGAGCAAATAGTGGTTATATACTTATAGCTATCATGCTTTTATTTTTAAGCTATATCCCCATATGCAATAAATTGTGGTATACTCTGACTGTCAAGTGACACACAACCTAAATTTGGTAAACAAGTACTGATTACTAACCCTCAAATTCCAAATGATTGCTAATGCTACACACTTGACCATTCTAACTAATCATTTGCATTTTGTTTTAGTTACTGGTTATCAGCACACAGTTACCAAATAGACTGGTTTGTGTATTACGCACTTAACACTTTTGAGATTTCCTATATGCAAAATAATCACAGGAACAGGGACAAGGACATTATACTCTTTTATTAATGGAATGAAGCTGTGGATCCGTAATAAAATAATAAGCATGGCCGAACTACAGCTTAGGGTCCCCGCAGACGGGCGTCAGGCAATCGTCAGACAGCAGTCCTTTCTCGTTTGTCGGCGTGCGGATGCGACGCACGGCGCGGCACGCCGCCGGATTTCTTCGCATGCCGACAAACGAAAGGGTGGCCGTCTGACGCTCGTCCACAAAGACCTTTCCCTGCTGGAAGCTCTGCAATGCACTGCGGTGCTCTGCATTGCTCTGCATCCTAGCAGCAGCAGCAGCCCCACTAGCGCCGCGGTGGCAGCATTGCGAAACCCACGTTACTACATGTATATATGTAGTTGTGGTCCCCTCCCCATATATACAGGGTGGAAATGTTCTTGTGTTCGGCGCTTCAGGGGGTTATTCTGCATGCTCGGGCAAGTAGATTTTGCCTTTAACATTTTTCATTTTGGGCTTTCGTTTTTTAGTTATAGTTAGTTGAACATTCAGTAGAATAGGCGTCTGGACAGCACATTTTTACCGGTGGGATGGACATGGCAAAGTATGTCACGGCTATGGTTTACTGTCCAGACGCCTATTCTACCCAATTTTCAACTTGTTCTAACTCGAAAACGGAAGCTCGAAATGAAAAATGCCAGAGACAAAATCTACTTGCCCGAACATGCAGAATAACCCCCTGAAGCGCCGGACCCAAGAAAATTTCCACCCTGTATATATGAGGAGGGGACTACTACTTGACGCGAGGCTCTACCGAGCTGCTGATAGATCATTATATAGAACATGATACACCTCGTCGATTTCAATGATCTTGATGTAGTACGTTGTCCAGGCCGTTATTCCAAGTACCTTTTTCTTATAGATGTTTCCTATACATATTTTACACACTACATATATGTATACGCTCGGCTTTCGTTGTAAAGATATTCACGAATTTATGTTTTGCGCTTGTGTTTCAGTCTTCCTAGATGCCAATTTGTACACAGACTTCTACGCGAGACGAGACACGAGACAAGGGGGTACCCCAAACACACAAAAAACACAAGAAGGCAGGAAAAACGTATGGATATAAGTTCACGCTTAGAGGCTGACTTTGAGCATTGGAAGTGTTTATCCTATCCCATCAAGAGTTGTTGAGAGTAGGCTGCACCTTTATTGACATTAATATCTCGAAAACTAAAGTCGAGCGGCGCGGCGGGTACATGTATATTAGGGAAAAGTTGCTTAGAATTATGTTTCTACAACATATGTATATCAAGGTCATTCAATTCGGTGACGTGTACCGTGTTCTATATAATTACCATAAATATTTCAGATGGGCAAATGTAACTAGTGAGTAAATAGCGTGCCTGCGCCCAAACGTGCACACTCCTGATCCGACGCATCTGGCTCCCTCTTACGAAATTAGTTCACGCGGCGGAAGTTGATTTGCTCCTCGCCGGGGGCAAATTGTAGTCGACGAATGCTTCCGCTTCTGAGAATGAAGTCGCCGAGAATAAGCGGGCCGCCGGGATACCTTTCCGTCTTCACACTTATTGCCCGCTGGGCCCTGCAGTTACTCGCCGACCTGCCCAGTCACGAGCACCTTTCGATCGTTTCAGCGCACTCCAGTGATTCTCCCATGGGGACCGAATGCAAGTGGCGCAACTGCGAAAATTGGCCGGGCGATTCTTTGAAAATCAATATTAATATTCGCTTCATGTGACACTTTTCGTCTTTCGATCACCAAAATGAAAGAGATTGTAACAATATCCGGGGGTTGTCTATCGATCTGACACTGAGATTCAAGAGATTCAAGAATCGAAAGTGACGACATATTGAAAGGTTCAAGAGATCCCTCAGATAAATGCTATAGTCAGTCCAAGAGTGACGAGCCGTCAAGTTTCGGAGGCTTATGACAACCTGGGTTTTCTCTCTAGAGCAGAGGAACGCGCAACAACTACTACGTTGCCTGCTTTAGGCATACATTCTTATACTTCAAAGTTTCTCGCAAGATATACATGCAGAATATGTATAACTCAAAGAAGAACTAGCCGTTGCTAACGGAGTGCTCTTTCACAAAAGTCCAAGTCTGCCCGAGGGATTACTCCCCAATTAAATGAGAAGAAAGTGTATTTAATGTCATGGAAGGCCGGCCTCCCTCCCTTTGAGTTTGACGAGTCCTGAGTTCTATAACCTGAAATGCATTCAGGCAGTTACTTGTGCTAAAATGTCAGAGTACAACAATCTTGTGATCTCATAATAGATGTCCCTTTCCTCTTTGCCTTTTCCTATTATGACATGTTCGTGTTGAAGAACAATATTGTGTACATACAGGGTGACTCACCCAGCCTTTTAATTATCCCCTTCACAGTCGAGTTCCAATTATTTCCATTATCGGTACAACTTGATATTATAAATAAATTTCAGTGCGTGGAAAAAACTCGGTAAAGCCCCCTTTATATTAAAATTACTCAACACCGTAAAGGGATTACATTTTCCACGGCCTATGTATCCATCACTAGCGACTTTGCCGAGTACCCTAGAAGCTATTTCACCGTTGATAGGTGCACATAGTTGTTTCACTGACCGTAAGCGTTATGTCTCTTAGAGTCGCACCGAGTTATTCTACCAACAGTGGTGGAAAGCTGTCTTATTAAGAATTGCAGAGAACTGTCTTGCTGACAAGTGCAAAGGGTTGTTCTACCGAGAATCGCAGAGGGTTATTCCATTGACAGTTATGCAGGGGGTCGTTCTGTCAGGACTTATAAAGAGTTATTTCACTGAGTATCGCAGAAGGTCGTAGAGAATTATTATGCCAAGTTCGGTGCAAAATCCGAAATGGGCGCGTACTGAAACGCCATGCACGATACCATTTCTCCTGGTTTCGTAGCCATTACTTCACAGCTGAACGTGTATTATCGTCGTAGGTCCTTTAAATCATAAAATACGAGTAGCGAGCGTATGGCGTCAAAGGTTGTTGTAATATACTTGCTCTAGCCGGATACGTCTGTATGCAAATAGCAACGAAAAGGAAACGCTCGAGTGCATTTGTATTGCGCCGATGACATTCTCAATGGGAGTTCCTCGAGTTTCATTCATGTCGATGGTTGGGAGCGCCGATGGAAGCTAGAGTGGGCTGAGACGGTAACCAGAGATGGCGCGTGTAATGCCGAGAGAATAAACTACTGCTAATGGAGCACGACACCGCGAGATCGTTTAAAATATTACTTGCTATAATAAAAACAACAGATAGTTAGCATTGGGTTGATATTATGCCAGGACCTATGAATAGTAAGAAAAAGGCATGGAAATTCCTTCTGAGACCTACTTTTTGTCAATAACCTCATAAATATTGACTGCGAGAGTCCATAGCGTTAACAAGTTTATTTTTCCATAAGGCAAAATCCAATCGCTTTTAAATCTATTATATCGCAATAGGAACTTATGCACGTTCTCCAAAATCCCTGTCGGAATAATCTTTTCCTAAGTTTTGCGAAATCTTCACATATTATTTGCTACAATAACACTACCTCATTATTCCTCCAGAAAGGCTACCTACACCTGACTCAACCTGTACAAACACCGGTGTATGGACGCATACTGCTAATCCTCCCCTGCGTGCTCACGTCGAGTGCAGCTTAAAAATAACCAGAAGCCGTGTAGTGCGGTGCGGGCTTAATTGCCGTGAAGTCGGTCGGCCCGACTTTCCATGCGAGCATGTGGACGAGCATATGACCTGGGGCCGGGGGATTCAATTCTTGAGGTCTATCGAACAATTCCCCTTGCAGTGCCGCTTGCAATTGTGCGTGTAAGTGCGTGCAAGTGCATTACAATCTTATCCGAAATAGATTTTCCACAAACAGTAACCGAACAATTTTTGTACCAACTATACTAATTATTTATTTATTCGTTTATTATGGTAGCCGTCAACTTAGGACCCTGGTGACCGTGTTAATTGCATACATCTGTTATAATTAAATTAATGCAAAATTGGTTTTGATCTCGATGCTGTTCATTTTCGATTACACTATAAATATTAATACTTTTTATCAAATTTCTCTCGGGTAGTTATGAATTTAGTGCACTGTCAGGGAAAACGTTCCACTGTGCAACGAGGTTTAATTTTAATTAAGTCTAAGTACGTGTCTTAATTTGCATTAAAGTTATTCCAGCCGAGAAAACGTAATTTGCACTTATTATCGTATGGTGCTACGCGTATATCGTTCCGAGTGTATGTATTGCCCATTAACCACATTTCCCCTTTTGTTGCTCCACTCCGACTTTGTCGACGAATTATTATTTCATAACTACTAATTTCAAGTACGGGCTGTGATCTTTCAAGTAGTTTGCGAGCTTTGAGTGGTGCTGTTGAGATCTCTCGACCTTTTATTACAGGCGCACGGTGGTGTTCCGGTTCGAAGAGGAGTCTGCGCCCGTTGATTTATCGGGGCGCGAGGAGCCCTCGATTTTCTCACATTTTGAGCCGAACGGGTTAGAGGCGACCGGTCACGACGTCATGCCCCCTCCTCTCCGCTCTATACGGATCCAATGGTACCTCGTGTACTCGTGCACTTTCCACAAGCGTGCATTATCTTTACCGTGAACCCCAGATAGTCTGACGCACCAAAGATATAATTGGCGCTACATATACCTACAGTCACGTAGGTAATCTACCTTGCCATTTATTGAATCTCCGAAGTTATACAATTTCTCGAGCATTTCAAGTGTATAATAATTACTAACAAAGAGTAGGTGCATTTAACGATAACTGGTATACTAGCACGTTTGTCTGTCACGTTCCCAATATATCAATAATTAATATAAATAACTATATGAACAATGTACAAAACCATGGTCATACTAGTCACACACATCAACAAAATCGTTAAAGGTTTTAACATTCTCCACTTTCTGCGTTTCGATCATCTAATGTTATACATGTTCGTGTATGTATGATTAGCATTTGTAGGAGAATACAGCAGTGCATATTAAGAATTCAGAAACAATTGAGCTTCTTAATATATTATTAAATTGTTATATTACGACTCATTTCATCCATCTACTCCGCATAGGAAATTCCAAAACCTGCATTCGTACTATGTTGCATTGAGTACTGTATGCAATTTCAATTGAACAGATTTGATATTGCTAGACGTAATAAAATAATTAATCAGCAATGACTGCAAATTCAAATCGCGTAAAATCCACCGTACCGTAAAGCTCATCCATGTGCAGAAGACAATAGTAATTTGAAGTATCTTGCGCCCATTGGTTTACACTTCGATGTACTTCGCTGTGAATATACTTGCAAATGTTTCCCGTTATGGGAAACCCGTCCCTCAAAGGAATGGATTAAGAGTCCGTGCAAAATTAGCTTAAGCGAGATGCAAGTGGAATCACCTGTGCATGGTGTTCAAAGGGTAAAAGGATGGCCGGAGCAAAGAAGAGGGCCGAAGCGCGGCCTGTAATTATCGCCAGTGGCCGTGGGAATTGAATTACGAAGTAAATTCGTGACAGAGAGAGAGAGAGAGAGAGAGAGAGAGTAAAGGGACCAACCGGACCAAAGAACCAGCGGGCGAAGACTGCGCCGCCTTTGAGTGGAACTGTAATATACTAGCAACGCTTTTCACCCACGCATATACTGACTGACTGTATGTGCTAAGATTCATGATTTTTCTGAATGTTAAAAACTATAATTCATATAATTCAATAATACAAATTGGATTATGTAAATATTCAAAATAAATAAAGCATTTCGTTATTTTTGTATTAGACACTATACGAAGCAAATTTGATGGAAGATAAACATACATTTGGACTTTGATTGGACCGTAAGGTTCATTTGAATAATCCCATAAATTATTTTTCAACGTTAGTGCATGGTAGTTCGATTCTTTATCAGCCTAATCATCACTTTATTGGTACACGTTACTCCACATTAGCCGGCAAGACTCGTCGAGACTACTTTTCCCGATTAGACTTATATTTTCATATATATAAGCATTTTCTCAGGTCTACCATATCCAATATATTGCCGCGCTCAATTGCATACAACAAGAAAAAACAACTGTAGTACCGCAGTGTGCATTTTATCTTATACGAATACATTTGTCCCTCACTGTATGTGTAAGCTACTTTACTTTGCTACTTTGCAAAGTAGCAAACATTACGTTTTATTACTTTGATAGTAAGCTACTTTATTATTATTACTCATCCGCATACGAAATCCCAATGCGGCGATGAAGAATAAGGATCCTTAATGCACCGGGGCGTTCGTGTTGAGGGTGGTGGAAGGCTGCGCAATACGTGTTTTACTGGCGATTACGTGAGCTCGTGCCTGTGCCTGTGCACCACTATTCTATCCCGGGGCGTCTCTCTGCTGTGGTCCACGGTCCGGATCGTCCGGCCAGGGAGATGATTCACCCGGTCTCGGGCGAAGACAACAAGGAGTACCAAGGCAGGTTGCCTCTCGAGGGCCTCGGGCAACCGGAGACTCGTTAATTCACCGACAATGAGGGATTTCGTTGAAATGGTATCCAGGCACTGCGAGTGCCTCCACTGAACTCCAATGACTCGCAGGCACAGAAAACCGTACAATTAGTGACGCAACAAACGCTATTCTCCTAATATTATTCGCTTGGCCATCAAAGACCCTTTTATAAGTAACAATCCAATTGATTTCTTGGATTTGTTCCACATTGCATGGTTCTCTGTGCTCTTGATCACATTCAAACATCACCTAATAACTTATTATTATCATTATTATTATTAAAATTAAAGTATTTTTGAATTCGCCAAAATACTTTTTGACAAAATGTCACTTTCTTGCGGAAATGGAAAATGAGTTATGTGAGGTTGCGGAAGATTTTGAACTTGCTCAGTCATTAAATAGTGAATAGGTAATTGTGACAGATAGTTCGTATTTACTTGGACACATCCGTGGTTATTAGTTAGGTCCTTTTATTACTATTGAATTTACTTTTTTAAGTGATGCGAACTGTTGTTGAATTTACTTTCTTTACTTCGTGTAAGAGATATCTGTCTGTAAATATGGACAATTTTCAAACACTTGCTGACAAGTATTGCTAAATCTACTGGTACAAGACCAGTCGTGATTTCAGGTACATCATAAACATAGCCAACCCCTATTATATACTATAATTTTAATCTATACGGATGAAACCCAAGCCTAATACATTATCTATCATTAGCTATTCTTTAGTAGACATAGTTAATTAGCATTTCAAATGTCATACGTTTATAATCTGCAACAGTATGACATTGAGGGCGATATTTACCACAACTAAATCGCCAATCACGCCGCCACAAACAGAAGTTAAATTTAAAGTCCTGCGACTCGAGCGATACACTTGGAATTCGAGACAACTATCTGTGTCTCTGCCGGCGAAGGCATCTCACATTCCCTCACCCACTGTCGGCGAGAAGATCGCCGAGGATCAGGGACTAATTTCGTGTAAGCTCTGATTAAGCCCCGAGGAATTTGGAGCAGTCCACATTGCAGTGTCGAGAACAACTTTGGCTATACATATCCGTACACAGTTCAGTTTGTCTCGCAAGTGGACATACTTTCGAGAATGTTTGATAGTAGAAAAACATTCATGTGTCAAACATTATTACATATTAATTGACAATTTTTCATTTGTTATATTAGTCATCTACGCCAATTACCTTAACTGGTTCGAACCCCCGAAGAATAACAGTGAAAAGATGCAATAGCAGATTATTTACAGACCTACTACTTACTATTTCATTCAACTAAACTGCAGACATACATTAGCTAATTATATATCCACACAGATAACAAGACATATTTAAGAAAATAATATTATTCAATGTTAGTTAAGAAGTATAAATTGATACTAAAGAAAGTCAGCTTCTTCGCAAAGTAACAAATAAATAGTAAATAATCAAAGAATAAAACCTGCATATAAATGGTAAACAGTAAAATGTGTGTTTTTACTGTTGGTATAAAAGTATATTATCAAAGCGTTTTTAAATAAAAAACAAGTGCCGACACCAGGTAACAAAATGTCAAGTGGTACGGCAAAAATGAATGACATCGTTTACTAATACATGCATGGTTGATACTAATTAACGTGTGAAAAATAGTAATTATAGTTTTGTGTGATGCTGTTAATAGCGCATACTGGTCAATATTTTATTAGTAATAAGTAACAGGGATGTAATGGTGATTAGGTACCGGTGCGTTAAGCAAATAAACAGTGAAGAAGGAAAGCACGCCGATCATAAAATTAATAAGCCCAATGAACGTTAACGAGGACGATAAATATGCTCGGCGCGGTCCGCTTACTCTCCGATTAGCATAATCAGCCTCGATACTTATGTACAGACAGTAATTTAAAAATCGTTCGATCCATCCTCGGACACTCTCTACTTTACCAAGAATTTGACATGTTCGGAAATACAGGGTGACCAACAAATTTGTTGTCCCTAATACGAATTGGCCAATTACGAATTGTTACCGAAACAGAGTAGTTTTAAAGCGGGCAGCATTGCATTTAAAACTCGACTTTCTTATGCTTCTTTTCTAACTTTTGATAATCTTCTTGATTTATGGCGCATAAGTTTGCACTTATATACACTTAGGCGCCTCAATTTTTAAAATTAGTCGATTGATTTCGATATTGATTATGGGATTTTATTTTGTTGATATCGATGTGTAGAATCACACACACACATATTCACCATATATAATTTTTTGGTAATTATTTACAAAGACATTTAATCGCTTCTATCTTTTTTCTATAAGTCCCCCCCCCCCCCCCCCACACATATTTATACATATAGATATGTATATACGAAAATGCTCTGGAGAATATGCTCTCTAACGTATACGAAAATCATTAGAATCGGTGGTGAGCCACCTTTGTAAATAATTACCAATTTTGTAACACTGTACATACTTATTTATTAGCGTTTTAATCATAAAAAACCTTGGTTTAATAGCACGTACAATTTAGAGAAAAAAATGCTCAGAGAGCGTGCCCATCGCCGAGATTCCATTCTGTCTGCATTCCGGGATGTACCACGTGCCGGAACGCACTACTTTTCGCGGCCACTCGAAAATCGAAAAAGGTAAATTGTACTTATGGCAGTGAAATTCCACTGACACACCAATTACCGAGCTGTCAGAGTGGCCGTTGATCGTTCACGCATTAATAAGTGGCTCATTGTCCGTTTCGTAAGGCTAATTATCGACGCAGTACCGCTTTTTCGATGATGCACACCACTTAATTAATCATTGAGTGGAAATGAGCGCCTGGCCAAGCCGGTCGCGATTATTTGCCAGAGGTATTAGAGGCTCTGGTCTCAAAGAATTAGCTTTAAGCTGCTGTTGCACTGCGGCATCATGCACTACTTTGAATGCGTACTTTACTAATAACAATTTCTGACTGTTTTTATTATTCTTAACATTACTGGTAGTTGACAACTTAAAAGAAATAATGTTGCACTAATATTACTTAACGTAATGTTGCGTTTATTCTTGGTTCATTCGATTGCGTCTGTGACGTATTAGTTATTAATTATACAATTAAAATCACTGTCAGAATTGTTCTGTATGTTTTCATTGGTTAGTTTAACAACTTAGACTTAATTTAATATACATAGTCTTAACTTACGTTCTATTTCCTTTAAGTTAAATAGATATGTTCTTCTACTTACTCAATGCTTTACATTTGTGATTTAGAACAGTTTTTTTATTATTTTTTAATACCCGGCATATTTTTCTGGCTGTTAAGATTTCTTGCATACAGCATGATCTCCAGATTTTAGCTTCATATCTTTAATTTTACGAAACTACTTCTTGCCAAGATAAAGGCAACAATCCGAAGAATGTAATTGTCAGTGTTAATATTACACCTAAATTCTGTGGTGCATCATTCAATGCGAACGGTTTCAACAGTTCTTCTGTTTGGATAGGTGAATTCGTCCTATTGCCGGTGTAAGTGCGCCTTTACCAGCCGGCCGCCCAATTAAGGTCAAAGAACCCGCACACGCCCAATTACAAACGGAGATTTCGCCTATCTTATAGTGTCCATTATAGGTGACCGCCCGACCGAGCTTTATTCCCGTATTAACGTATCAATTACAGATCCGCGCGCCCGTAATTAAGGCACTCGAACGCACACGTGCGTTCGGATAATAATTATGGCCGGAGAACTTTATGCTCGAGGAGAGAAAGAAGGAGAGAGAGGGAGAGATAGAGAGAACACGGCACATGGATAGACAGACGGACGGAGAGAAAGAGAATGGGGCGAGGTAGATTCACGGGCGCATTCACGCAAGATGAGTTTAAGTCCCGCTTGATTGGGATTTATGACCGCAATATTGATAGGTTTGAGCGCAGCTCGTAACCGGAATTTATATGGACCGAGTTATTCCGGATTACAATCACAAAGCCTTAAAGAACCGGAAGCACCAGAATCCTTTTTAATTCCGATTTTGATATTGTAATTTAATTGGTTCATCCGTGTGGAAGTAATAGAGGATGTAATGGCAGTTAAGGAGATGTTTGAAAGGAAATATTGAGCTGTTTATTTCCTGTCGCATCTTGGTTAGCCTTCGCTTTAAATGGATGCGTGTATCTTGTATACAAGGCGAATTTCACTATATATGGATATTTTAGTTCGAAAATGTTAATGGCATTCTGCAAAATTCGGCCTGGATAATTGTCATCCGACTCACTCTGGCCATCTGCGTCTGTCATTCACTCTGTCAAGAATTACGAAAGACGTGGTGTTTTACAATATAAAAGATATCTCAATAAATAGTTGGATCCCGAAATTTAGATATTTTTGATTTTCAGTGCTGTAAATGAGCGTAAATCCCCTGACATGCATTTCATATTCTAAACAAAAATACTTATTTTACTCTCGTACACGCATTCATACAGTTATTAATTTTCTTATTTACTTCCTTCACGCAACGGAAACCGCTTCTGCCAAACTAACACTTTGGCAAGAAATAATCATTCATGGAAAACCTTTGCAACAATTCATTCAATCCAACAGGTAGGCCATAAGTAAAGTTGGTCTTCTAAACATCATATTCGACATAGATGTGCATACATTCGGGCAAAAAAACTCGATTTTGGAAATAATATGCCGGCCCTATAAAGGTGAAAGACTATTTTCTGAAACTTGTGGAGTATTCACGATCGAGCCGAGAACTCGCCTGGCACGAGCGGTATTGTATACGTGGGGTCCACGCGCAAAATTCCTGGAACAAGGAAACCCCGAGAGTGCCCTTGTCCCTTTTACCCTACTCTACTCTCCCGTTCCCTCTTTCAGTTTCACCCAATCCATCGTTCGCTGGGTCCCATCCCACTCTCTCTCTTCCTCTCGTTATGTTAGGCTCGGCTGTCGCCTCGCGTGGCTTTAGGCCTTTGGAGTGCCGGCACACAGTCGGGCCCACATAAATCCGCCCGACAATGCAAGCACTCGTGGCTAACGAGGGGGAAAAAATGGCTTTACGATTTTTCGGAAGGGATCAGCGACCCCCCACCCCCTCCTCTTCCTGCGGAGCCTTTGTATTCGCGCCGAGGAGTCCAACATTTTCTCGGATCCACCAACTTTAGGGAGTACATATGTAGAGGGAAAAGTGTGGGACCCCTCCGCCTCCAGGAATCCCTTAACCTTCTTGGGAATTTGATAATTTTGATTTTCTATCTTGGCGTGGGCCGTTCCGGTCTAAATAACCACAGCACCCATATTGTCCGAATATTCCTCATAATAGTTGAACTGATTTCTCGTTCCACGCATCATTTCAACTACATTCTATATATTGGATGTTTATGTATTGAACTTCTCGACCCATACAAATTTCATGTGTTTCCGACGATTTTTCATTCATAAAGACATGTGAGTGTACTCATTTAAAGGGGTAAATTAGATTCTTGTATATTGGAATCGTCTTTCATAATTAAAGTTCGTTTATTAGATGTAGATATACGAAGAGTTGTACTCATGAATGCCAGAAGGACATATTTTCCATACAACAACCTTATAGATATGTTAGTATGTAATCACTCGTAGCATTAGAATAGCAGAGCTCCCTGGTTTTGCAATAATTCTTCGATGCCGAGGTAATTTCCAACACAGATATATGTTAGTTAGAAATGCGCGCGTAGGAAGATTGATTTAAATGGAGAAATATAACTTGCTCAAATGTAGCCGTAATCGATACAAGAATTTCGGATTGCATGGAGACACTCAGAAAGTCATTCCAATCTACATACAATGATTACGATGTAACAATCTTATAAAACTAGGCATCTTACTAATAATGGCATGCTATAAGGGGTGTGTTTGGTACCTGTTTGAGATCGAGCACAATCGTCACAAACTCGTACTGGTCGCCCCTGGCAAGAGTGGGACTCTGCCACCACCTCGAAGGATTCGGATCTAGGATGTTGCTGATATTGTGCCTCTTTCCGGGATCAGGACTCCTGGTGTCGCATACGGCACATCTCGATGATTCCGAGGGTTTACAGAAAGTCTCGGGCCCTTCCTCGCCGCAAGTCGCGTTCACGAATATCTCAGCCTTTGCGGCGACATTGAACGTCGACGGGAAGAGACCGCTGGTCTTCAAGGCCTTACTTACGCCGAAGGGACTCTGGGCTGGACCTGAAATGACAAGAACATTTCAATCGTCAGTCAATGTCGAGAAATTCGAACTTAACCTTTAATGAGTTATTTACTTCATTGTCAAAAAGGCAGCGTTCACTAATTTACTAAATGAAAAACTTCTTTCCCTGTTTCTGTATCTGTTCCGTTTATTTGGTTCAACTTTTTAAACATCCAACCGGAATCCTTATTCTCATTATTGTTCTCATACAAATATATATCTAATATTATGTATAATGATATGGATACAGTGCCAGTCAAAGATTTAAAGGTAACACAGTTATTCCAATCCATCCAGTCTATCTAGAACTTGAGAGTATAGACTAGAAAATAACGAAAGGTCTTGTGTTGCTACAAAATTGAAGTATTTCTTCGTGAAAAGACGTTGATGTAAGAGTGCTAATGAAACTGTTTTTTGGTCAGACCTGTTGACATTGGATATTGTGTTTCCTGTATTTAATGAAAACGTCGTCTATTGATACTTGCCGATGGTTGATCATTTTATGAAAAGCACGGGCTAGCTACTGCGGCTGCTTTCACAATTTAAAAAAGTGTATAAACATTTCATTTGTACGCAATGACAGTTTACAAAATGTTGTATGCTAACAAACAATTCATCCAGATAAGTAAAAACTAATACTCACACCGAAAGTATTCGAGCGTTTTCAGCAATATTTATTTAATTCATCAATTTTGACCACCAATCAGCATATATGTAGCAGGAATTTTCGAAGTCACCTTTTTGTACGCCGAAACCATTTGGAGTGCAGCTAACTAACGCAGATGAAAACATGTGTAACGTATATGCTGCAGGCCTGGCTCATGTTTCCACTTTTTTCAGCATACTATCTTAATTAACGGATCCACTTTGCACCCTGTCAATCTGGTGTCCAACGACTGCTTAATCCGACGTACGACACGTCCTTAAAAACTAGAAAGTACCAAGTGGCAACACGTGACGTTCTCACGACTGAATTCCGGGAGTCGGAATACCTTAACCTTATCCCAGGAGATTCAAGTAGCAGAGGTATTCGAGCGCGATAACTTAATCGTCTACTAAAATGGCATGGACATCTCAAGCAGTCACCCACTGGCGTCGACCAACACAAAATATTTAGAAAATATTTTTCTAATTTTGATCTTAATGGGAGAAAAAGACTGTTATGATTTTATAAAAATAGTAGGCAAACTGAAAAAGAAACATTGTACGCGAAGTACACCTTTGAAAATTCCTTGCCCATATGCACATTGTAAGAATCAGTATTCGATAAACTTCATTAGCCCCTTAACGCGTACCCACATGAATTACGTCAAGCAGATCGCATAATGTTACAAGAAAAAAAGTGGTTAATAAACAAATGCCAACAAATTGCTCTTAATGCAACAATTGGATATAATGCTAGCAAATTTTATAACGTTGCGTTTTACTTTTTCCCCAATTGCGTATTCAACTACATAAATTTGTTCCTTTCCGGAACAGTAATTACTTTTTGTATTAATTATGATTCAATTGCATTATTAAACTATCTAGCAATGCAAAATCTTATGACAAATTTACGGTTATTTGGGGTAACTTGATTTGTCGTAAGCTACTTTTTCAAGTTTAAATATTTTTCGTGGAAAAGAGTGACAATGACGGAAGTGTTACGTCTTAAAAAACCGTCCTCCACGAAGAAGTGTAAAGGAACTGCAAGTTGGATATGAAGTTTGCCAATGTACCATTCTTCAAAAATTTCAACAAATCTGTGTGCATGGGTACAGTGCGAACGGATGGGTAATTGATACCATTTGCGTGGAAAGGAAGTGGAGTTTGGTGGGAACCGGTTGGGCAGAAATTTGGGCGACACCACTGGGGTATACGTTTCGATTTCGTGAAGTAAAGTAGGAAGAAGTTATGGGCGATTAGTCATGGGACCACCGTGAGGATGCGAAGGCCCAGCGGCATCTGGGTCCAGGCCACCCCAGATGTTTTGTAAACACCTTATCGTCAACACGAAAGAGTGCTTCCTTAAGTGAAGTTCACAGTAACGTGCCGCCCGCTTATCGAACTCTGAGATTACGTTCTCCTTGTTTTTCCAAATCGAGATAGAATTTTACACTAATGCAATTGTCACATAATAGTATTACTTATTCGAATATCGAATTACGAAAACGACACAAATGCTTTTAAGAATTACAATTAACTTGTGTAGATTTGACTAAAATTGTTACTAAAAGCCCTGCAAATGTTGAATTACTGCACAATTCTTCCTAAATCTCTGATAATTGACATTTCAGTAAGCTATCTATATACATATTATCTTAGAGCATATGCATGAGAAGACATTTATTGGATCTTAGTATGTATAGTGTTAACGCGTAATATAAAAGTAATTGGAAAAATATACAATGAACTAGACCATGAAATCACAATAAAATCATGTCATCACGAATGTATGTTTACTGTAAAAAAAATCCTGTTTCCCACAATCCATAGTGTGAGACTAAAAAACGTGTAGTATCCAAGTCGATGTCTCCAGGACATTCCCAGTCAATTACGATTGGAAACTCCGATAAGTCGAGACATTGTTAGTAGTAGAGGAGGCTCGACAGAGGAAAATCAAATTTATGGGTCACTCGGAATCCCTCCGGGTCGAACCTGCAGTCCGAGCCATTCCTAACCTGAAAACGCAGCTTCACTGGGGACAATGAGCGCGTAAAACGCTTGAAACTAACCGTGTCGCGAGTCATGAGTCAGAGTGCGCCGGCGGTGCCTCGTATATTCCATTTCTATTAATGTTTTTGATGATTCACTCGAGAGCGCCGGCGGTAGCGGCAGCTGGAAATCCTTTTCTCCGATTATGCTCGTAAAGTTCGAGATTATCAAGGTGCTCGATATAAACGATAAATCAGCCGAACAACACAATCGCTTACACCGTTCCCGTGTCCACGTTCACAGGAGCGCATATGATTCTTTGCCATAAAAATGTGACCGAATAATATCTATTTTAACTTAGTCTTTTTACCTATCCTCGTTTAGATAAATTAAATATCATCTCATATCATCTAATAGCGTTTTATGTCACAATAATTTATAAGATATAATACGACTAATCCAACACAAGAACAGCAATAACAGCGATAACCCGCCAATAGACCTATTGCGGATTTCTTCGTATTTCGAATTGGGGAAATCATTAAGGTGGTTTTATAAGAGTACTTTTACTGTTAGCAAGACAAAAGATGCGATTGCATAAACTAATTTATTAGCTAGCCACTACTGTAGTATAGGTTTCCAATTTTCTGCTCTTGGTATTTGATGAATATAAAGAATCTTCAATAATGCATGAATTATAAATAATTTGAACATGACGGTCAAAATGGACAAGCTTCGAAATGAAATTTTCAAGGGCTGATTCTGAACTGGTTCCCTCCAAAATTTGCTGTCACGCGGTGGCATGACTCCTGGTAAGTACGGTTGAGTCTCGGTAAGTCTCGGTGAGTCTTCGGTCCTCCTTAACTCGACTCGGCGTACGTTGCGTAGGTTTTACCCACGAACGCGGACACGTGCGGCCGGAAAGATGGAACAGGGTTATTTCTGTCGCCATCAGTCACTCCTGCCGGCTTAAGTCTCTCTGCGAAGGCACACACACACATACAGACTCCCTCAGAAATGAAGGACCTCGTTTACAGTCATCTCATTTCAATAAAATGGAACTGATCTCAACAGGGACTCCTTCCGGAATTCTTTCTTGTACAAATGTTATCGCTAGTTGGAAATTGAAATCATTTAAAAAATATTCTTTACGCAGAATGTGAAAGTTGCGTCATTGCTAGTATTTCAATTCCAAGCGACAAGCTACGGACATTATACATATTACATGGCAGGTGTATTACCATACATTACGACTGTTCATGTTTATGACACTTTTTTAATGTGATATATCTGGAAGCACTCGTCCATATGTATTGGAATTATGAAAGATCTCTTCTGCAAATCCATATTCATTTTCATTCATCTGTAATATATGTATGTATGTACCAACATTTTACTTGAAGTCCACCTAATTTTAAAATGCATTTTAAATGCATGGAGGCTCATTTTTTAACGGTAACTTGGCAAATTCAGTTTACATTACAGAGAGGGTAGAGTCATTCATAAGATTTGGCAAAACGTTTGTCAAATTTATCACAGATCAATACCAATTTACAGAGTTATGTATGTAAAGTTACAGAGTGCTTTCTTTTTAGATTCGGTTGATCGCATTAAGATATTGTAGTGGCGAGGTAGGATTTTTATAGGTGGGTTTATATGTATAGCATATAATATATGTATAGCAAAGTTTACTAGACAGGAACTGCTTTCATGAGAGACCCTGTACACGTGGACACGGCGGATTCAGGAGGCAGGAAGGAGTAAGAGGAAACACGGTGAAACTGTAAAGAGAAGCGAGAGGAAATCCCTCCAGCTCAACGGGCCAGACACAACACAATACAGGCTACCTCCCGGGTGCTGCTACTTTTCCGACATGGGACAAGCCTCCCTTCTTTGGTTGCCACCAACCCAAACAGCCACTAATGCCTGGTATTATACGAATAAACCGTTTGCTCGCATTGTCTTCCACACCATTCCAGCATGACATCTTCAACAGCCAGTCGGGTCCACTTGAACTCTCAAATTTCAAGGATGTTAGGACCATTTTGTGAGAGATCACTTCTGGCAGAACACGTTCTATTCGAAATGAAGGAGGTTTCTATCGCCATTTGGCTGGCTTCGGACACGTTGGTAATTATAATGTAACGACAGATAAGACTTACATTGATTACTTTTACACGATTACTTTTGATTAGCGAAATTATTACTCGAACAAGTATAATCGCTTTGCAGTTATCATTGCTATAAGGAAGGCTTTCTAAATAAATGTTTACCTTTGCACTGTGCACGCTTTCCAATAGAAAAAAGTGGAATAAGTATTTTAGTTTTTCGACGATATACTCGGAACAAGTCTTTAAAAATGTTATATGTATGTAGAATGACTGACGATCTAATTTTCAGAATTCTATACTATAGGACGAGGAAAACTTGAAAACGGGTCTAGCGGTTATGATAAAATTAAGTAATCTACCGTTTTTGGGGAGTGAGAGGCTACTTGATTATAGAGGACTTAAAAACACAAAGTTTATAATTCCAAAGTGTAAACTCCAATAACTTAAAAATCGGGTCAATCATTCTATAATTAAATAGAACTGTAATAGCGAGCGCACATATACCCAGTCAATTCTTGCTCCAAGTATACATGCTCTAGCCCGGTACGCCTGCGAGGAAATAGCGCCGAAGGAGACGCCCGAGCGCATTCGTATGGGTCCGATGACATTCTCAATGGGAGTTCCTCGGGTTTCATTCATGTCGATGCATGGGAGCGCCGATAAAGACGGGAGTGGGCTGAGACGGTAGCCAGAGATGAGGCGTGCAATGACGAGACAATAAACTACTGCTACTGGAGCATGGAACCGTTGCGAGAACATTTTACATTTGATTTGCTGCGATAGGATTGCTGTGTACCAGGATTCAAGGATAATAACAAAAGAACCATAGAAATTTCTATTGAAATCATTCAGCTTATCCCTTCCTGATAAACGCCCGAGTTTTCACTATGGGAGAACATACATATCACGTGCGACTTTATTGGAAAACATTAATCTGCCGGACAGTTGGGATTTTCTTTCTCAAGAATTCAGCCACCTTTATATCAATTATATCGAATAAAATTCAGTCGAAACTGACGCGAAAGGTTAGCGCATTTATACGTGGTCTATTACCACGTATGTATTCGGCTTAGTTCACTTACAGGATTAAAACAACATGTCGATTGTCGTTCCGCTCCACGGCGCTACATTAATTATTGGCGTCCAATACCGGACGGACAGTGCGTAATATCGCAATTTAAAGGTGCTGACACGAGTGAATGACTGTTGCCCGGCACAGGGATAATGACACGTGAATGCGGAATGTCCTGCGAGTCCCTACCCACCGCTGTCTACTATGTTAATTATGCGGCGACCACGTCGCAGGAAGAACGCCTATATCGGGGAGAGATGTCGATGACTACTGCGCACTCTCCCGATCGAGATACATACAACCATGTTAATGAACCTATCACAGAGATGACTGGCTGCTTTTCACGCTGCATGTGAACACGTGTTACTCTCTGGTACTTATAACGGCTTGACACGTTTCTGATAGATCGAACTATATGAGCATTTGGGCTCGTCTCCTACAAGTTTTTATGTTCAAATGTCTGTCATCAGGTAAGTTGCTTAGGAATTCAAACAACCCAAATTATTCTATCGTATAAATTAAAAGGTTTCAGACTAAGTTTACTTTAAATATTCCGAGAAAATCATATAATTTTGTTCTAATTCTGATACTTTCTTATACCTTGAGTTTGCTTCAAAGTCTCCTAACATTTCACTTTTCCCAATCGCCAATAGACTATGGGAGCAGGGTTAAAGTGTTAAGTTATAGTAATTATAAACCACATTGAAGCTGGAACACATAACAAACAAGTAAGTACGTGAATATTTTGTCAGAACCGAAAATGGAATTGTGTGCATCTTCCATCCACGGAAACTACCATCTCATAATTGAAATTAAATACTCAGCAAATAGAATGTTAAATAGTTGGTGGTTGAAGCATATAGTGAAATAGTAAACCATTGTATACGTAGAGAGTGGAACCAGTTGAATTATACGCTGTAATCCACTCCCAGGGGCTATCGTCAAAGTGTAAGGTAAGGGAGGCTACTTAAGACGTCACTAAGTCAACAACTGTATACACCTGTCTCTGAAAACAGGTCCCCGTCGCTCACGGTTCGTATCCCCAGGCACCTGTAAGTGCAAATTTTTCCCGACCTCTCGAATTCCTGTGGGTCCTGTTAGTTCTGTCAAGGGCCTGATCCCAGTCCCCGCTTCGCTTTGGGAAAGAAGAACCCTGGCGCCGTGGAGGAAGAAAGAAAGTCCAAGAAAGTGCCATCGTCAGGTAGCCAGGCATTTCAAGTTCAAAGCCAGCGTAAAGAGGCACCGTCGAGAGGAGAGAGATCTCGAGCAATATATCCTGAACCCGCAACTCAGGGCCGGACGAGGTCCGAGCCTCTGTAATCTCCTCATACCATATACGTTTGCCGCTTCGTCAAATTCGTGACTTTTCCGATTCTTGCGTTACTCATTTGCTATCAAGACCAAAGGAACCGTGTGTATTCAAATATTTTGCATCATTATTATTAGAAAAAATTGTAGCCAAATGAAAAGTTGTATTGTTTATTTTGAATCTTAATGACAATTATTCCCAAAGAAGTTAGCCTCTTGCCTCATAATTTTCCTAATGCCAATACGCAAATCTACCCAACGCCACGAAGAAACCGGTAGATCTCGCACTTGTCATGTTTAAATTATGGTCTGCTTCAACTTTTGTCACCGGTAACTTTTATTGCAACATGTATACTATTACATGCATATATACTATTACAGTTCTCTCATTTGAATTGAAGGCGCAAAGAACTCAAATCCCACTTTTCCTTTTAATGGTATCATATATAAGATGTAAAGAATAAAGAAGTTATTTGAGTTACCAAATAACTTAGTCCATTGATTTAAGCTACTTGAATATTTTAACTTGATTAAAGTTTATCGGCTTAAGGTTGAGTAAATGAAATATTTGGTCTTGAGAACCAGAGTAACTTAAATGATGCAAACAATATTTTACTTTCAACTTGCAATCGGGCCAGAGGAATGTTCAACCTGTTCAAGTTGCTTTAAGACAGGAAACTTGAAAACGCGGGCGAGACTTTAAGTTGAATGTCAAGCTTCAAACAGAAGAGGGTAAACGTGAAACATGAACGTTTCCAAGTTGCTCGAGCATTCTGAAGGTGCCTGAGCTCTCCTCAAATGATGAACTCGGCACAGCATTCCGAGCTCGGATTTTCGTCCACCCAGTATGCAGTTCCAGTCGCGGCATTTCGCCGCTGATTTACGCTGGCGTCGCCCTCGAAACACACAGGTGCATTGGTGCATTTGCAAGAGGATGCGAGAAATCGATTATATCGAAGATGCCAAGGGGGCGCGCGCATAAGTGGCGCCCCGCGGCGAATATCGGCTCGAAAATGAAAAGCTGTCGGTGGGCCGTAATTAATGCCGCAGAACTGTTCGCGGCTCGCCGATTAATCAGACAGCCGTTAATCTCGGAAACCGCCGCAGATTAACGAGCTGCAATATTAACCCTTTGACTGGAAGCCAGTGTACCGGCAAGTCCACGCTGTTAGCGTTGCGGGAACTTCCTCGAAAATTATTCCACACAGTCTTCATTTTAGTAATCGTTATTATTGGTTTGGTACACACGTACACATATCTGCTATATGTGTAACTCATATTGATATCAAAATGTTTTGATTTCATAGTATAGTGTTGGATAAATATTGTATAAGTAAAATAAATAGTTTTATTCAATACTATATTTTGTTCGACGTTTACCGCGTCATATGGATATACGAGGAAAACGGTGGAGACAAACTGAAATTTTTATGTTAGTAGCTAGATATTCGTTCATTAATGAAATAAAATCAGCTTTTAACCTGATGTGCGTTATGTACCATTTATCCTACGATTCGATTAAAATGTCAAAGTTTGAATTACAATGACCGTTCGTGAAGGCAGGTGTCCCATTAAAAACTATATTCGTACGAATTCCTAATTTCTGACACGCGTACATACTAAAAAGTACACTTCCAATTTCGGTATGAAAATGAATCGCAAGATTTCGATAAAAAATTACAGTCTCTCATAGAACAATATGATATGACATGAATATTACAAGAAATATTCAAAATTATTGACGGTATTGTTAAAGAAAGCTAGCCTCGGAGTAAATGTTGTTTTCTTATGAAAAGGAAATTGCAGCATATCCACCAGTACCGCGGCACTTAAACTATATATAATTGCGTGGGTAAAGCAGGATCAAGATGTATCAAACCGGCTATTTATTTACTTATATCAGAGAACATGGCTGACAATCATTTTTTATGTTTCGTAGTACGTACACGTAGTATAAGAAGTACCTCGAGCAACTTTTTGAGTTTAGCAATTTAGAGGGTGATGGCGGGTGTGTGTGTATGAGAGTTGGAGGCGCGCTGTTGTGTTAGGTAGTGTTCGCCTTAATTGCGGTCGGCCGACAAAGGGGCTCTGATCCACCGGGATGACTGGTGCATTCCTTTCAAGTGTCAGCAACCTATCAAGCCGCTGACGCCTCTTTACAGCGAAACGCTGTAAATCTGTCGCAAAGACGTGCGCGCCAACTTCCTCGAGGAAGCCACAGTCGACTGACTTTTCCACTTTGACGTTCTGTCGATGAGAATAGCCAACGGCTCTCACTCTTCCACCACACCCCGGATCTCCATTTCCGAGGGCACAATACCGCCCAATTAGCAAAGTAACCAGACGAAAAGAACTGAGGTCGCTTTCAACGACGTCACTCTGACACACCTCGGGTTCTTCAGCAGATGCTGACCTTATGCAGAATCTGTTGTCGAGTTCACAGTTAATGAAACAACTGCAGAATAGGCAGAAACAATTGCGTGATGTAAATCTGGCGTTACTCCAACGTCGTAATACAGATGGCTCGCAGGATCGCAGACCAATTTGTCGAGAGGGTCAAAACTTGTTCTCAGCAGAGAGCACGTTCACTGCACAAGTATTTTTCAACAAATTTAATTTCCAATGATTCCAAGTTTTAATTAAAAGTATAACGCCAAATTCGCCGTTTCATGAACGCCGCTGTATATGAATTCGTCCTAAATATTTTTTTAACTTGTTAATAGCTAAATAGTTGAATTAGCTTGGAAATGCAGCGATCACTATCTTTCTCATTTAGACATGATGAATGGAAAACAAACATGCGATCGCTATACATAGATCCGATCAGTCTCCTTTTAAAATGAAAATAGGCAGTGCGAGTGGTAATAAATTATGTTTGGAGTGTATATTAGAGATTATCTACGCGGGAGCTGCCACTTACAATGTGCGTGACATGTGTTTTCAATCCATCTCTCCACACACTGCATAGCCGAGCACTCCAACTAACCCGGGTGCTAAGGGCTGTTATAAATGTTATAAATACGAAGCAGCTCCGTGGAACAACTTGAACTTATAGTCCTTGACATTAGACGTGCACAACGTGTCAAGCGAAGTAGCCAGAGCCCGAGAAATGGTATCCAGTTGAACTAAGTGCCCATTTCAGAGGAACAACAATCATTGTAACTCTTGCGAATAATCATTGTTAATGTATGTGCACCTCAGAGTATTTTCGTATGCTTACATTGAGAAATATCACTCTCAGGAGTGACTCTCGTGAACTGATTCCCAAACGGACACTGAGGTTAACTCACAAACATAGTCCGATATTAAGAGCAGGCCGTGCTCGGAGTATGAATTTTCGAGTGGCCGTTGCGTCATTTTTTATAAACCAATTGATTTCAAATTTCAACTACGTACTAATCAAACTATTTCTGGGTGGATGGTCGAGCCCAATTTATAAAAAAGTTTGTTGTTTCAGAGATATGGTCTTGAACCAAAAAATCCGGCTCGATTATTCTCCCACGAGTAGCTTCATTAGTATGTATGTACCCCGTGCTCAAACGATTCTGTTAGTTTCCCGGCTTTGTTTACATGGCCATTTCTAACAGAATCGTTTGAACCGGCTGTAACGTGGTTAAAATTTTAAATCGATCACTCCATAAATAACTTCAGACCAGTAATTTCTTTATTTCCAGTATTTGGGAGAAAATTAAACCAAATTCTAATGAAACGGAAGGGTGAATTTGATGCAGCCCTTTTCAGCCTTTTTGTCCCTCACTGGATCCGCTTTGTGCATCGCCTGACTAAATAGGAACTTGCTTTCATGGTTTATTCACCACATGTATGTTACACCACACTAAATATGTATATTACCAGGAGGATAATATGTCATACAAGTAAAAATCCTAATAAACATAGCAACCCGCGCAGTGGCTCAGGGGGCTAAGTGTCCGACTCGCAATTAGCGGGACCCGGGTTCGATCCCAACACCTGTCATCGCCGATTTTCGGCACGTTCACGCATTGCGCGGAGGGTGGTTCGGAATCCACCTTAAAAATTGTAGGTCCACCCGATATGAGAATAAATTTGGTGTTCCCCCCTGCCTTACGGAAGCTCATACCGGGTCGGTATGTGAATACAGGAGGTATTCTCTCCATACCCGTCGCAAACCCTGCGGGGAGTCGACGTTAATGAAAACAATCAACAATAAACATAGCATTCAGTAGCATTCAACTTAATTGCTGAACGTATGTTTTATGAAAAACAGTCATTACTTGACGCAACACTATCTTATTCATTTAAGTTAGAAGTATAGAGCCATGAGAAGGGCTAAAAATTAACAGTTTTTAATCATAAAAAGCTGTTATGTTCTTGTAATCTACTATACTACATTGTATGTCGCAATAAATTGCAATAGGGTGTGCAGTATGTAATATCATTAAACTGATTATTCGCTGGAGCTATGAGGGGAAATTAAGTCCGGCTTATTCGCTAGCAAAAAGGTGCGACCGTTTAAGAAGGGGAGAACGACGTTCCGTCGTCAATTAAAGCTGTTAATTGCACGCTCGTCGGCAGTCCGCTTACTTTTAATTACTGTATCAGCCACTTGGCACCGATAATGCGAAAGGCCTTCGCAAGACGGTAAACACAAATGTTTCGATTTGTAGATCAAAGAGAAGTCCAGATCAAACTTTAAAAACCTTACATCCGTTACCATTTTACCATTACACAAATTATCGAACTCGCGATTCGCAGACAAAATTCCAAAATAGTTTGAGCTTTATTGGAATGGAGTTTCCATGTCTCTAAAAGTGAAGATGGTTTTTGCTTTGATCGTGCGACTGTTGAAGCAAGAGAAAGGGAGGGGAACTGCTATGTTAATATATAAAAGAAAAAAAATATACCAGACTAATTGAGAACCGCCTCCTTTTCCAAGTTAGTTAAAAAACCCACAACCTGGACTTACACCAATTTAAAAACCAACAACAGTTTTTGAGACATATTTTCAATGTTATCCTGTGCACTGGCATTCGACTCAATAGGACAATTACACTATTGGAGCGGAACTTTGTAGCTTCAACCACTTCTTTTCGACTGTTTCTCTTGTCACGTTCTCGATCAATTGAACTTCAAGTCCTGTCGAACCATAACTATAAAGAATAACGTAAGTAATAAATAATAAGTATTGGACTCTAGCAATGCTTAAATTTCGACTGGTCATCGTAAAGAACCTGTAGGTTCCCTAGCGTATCCTTTAAAATATCGCCAAACTGACAAGGGTAACGACGAATTTCACCAAGAGAGCAGGCAACTGTTTGAAGCCGCCGCAACCCATTGAGACTAAAAACCCTCATTACTGTCAGCTGTTTAATGACGAGTTCGATAGGTTCGTTACGGACATTATGTTTTTCAATGACGTAAAAGTATTGAACTTCCGCCGAGATTGTGCAGTGCAATTGAATTACTGGTACGTGTGAATGAGGCTTAACGATGCTTGGAGTTGCACTCACCCCGAAGGCGAGGAGTGCAGTCGGGTTTATCTGTCGACTTTATCGGGGAAACGTAACGAAAGAGCATCATTAGGAACGACACCATCGATAAATTGTGCGCGGCTTCGTACTCGCGCTTGATCCACCAAGGCATCACACGCTGTCCCGTGCCAACTGTGATACTTTAACGACGACAGCATAAATACAGGGTGAGTCAGAAGTGTGGGACGGTCGACGATGGATGCCGTAGGTTCGAGGTGGAGCCAAGCTTCCTGGACTCCGGTTAATATGAAAATCCGGCTACATTAGTTTTTAAGGTTCTATTTATAGCTGGTTATTCTGAAATTACTGATTTTCATTCAACCTTTTTAGTGTTTGATTCACTACGGAGCACTTTGTTAAGCTATGAATATTTTTTCAAATCGATTAATTGATGGTTGCTCGCAAGCATTTATATGTATAGAAAATACATAAAATGTATAGTAAATTCCTCCAATCAACACCGAACAACTATTACAAAGCCGACTGCTCTTGAGGCTATTTTTACCAATTAATCCGCACTGTTAAAAGAGAACACATAAAGACTTTAGATGCAAGTTTTAGATGAATGAAATTTTGAGAAAAAAGCACAGGCGTCTGCCGTTTCTACATAATATTAAATAAAATATTACATCGATATAATCACTAAATTGATATGAATTCACTGCACGTATTTCGTGTTAGTTGAACCACCAAATGTGGGAAGGCGTCGAGCGACGACGACAGTGGCGTTCGTAATGATCACCCCGCGTAACCTATGTCCGCGCGCGCGCGCGCGCGTTAAATGTTATTTCCCGAAAGAACAGTTAGGCGAGCTCACTTTTTCCGATTGGCTCACTTCCCGCGCGATTATTCATTAGCTGGAATATGCAGCAACCATAGGGGTGAAAGGGTGGAGGGGGAGCAGCAAGACGGTGCAATCAGCAGGACCATAAATCGTGAGGCGATTGGACGCTGACAGCTGTTAATGCATTCGCAGCTTGTCAATTCGCCCGGCAATGCGAACGCACCAGAGATAAGAGGCGAACGCCAGGCCACACGCCGCTCTTATCTCAGCAATCGCCGTGATCTTATTTACATTGGCTTTGACTCGACTAATTAACGTGCCCAACGATGTTTCGGTATTCATACATCTCTCATTGTCCGCACTCTTCCTCTAATACGAAGTTTGAACTAGTATGTCAAAATGGCATACTATTGAAGTCATTTACTAGTTTTGCTTGGTTCTACTTATAAACACCAGGGCGAGTCTTTCATTAGAGCCCTGAACCATAATCGAACATTATTAGTTAATAAAGAGTTTTTACCTCTGTGATTGAGCATGTATCCTGTATATACAGGATGCCAATCTTGATCCGTCGTTAATTTAAACTAACTGTACTCGAAGCTAGAAGAATAGCATCCAGTTTTTTATCTAAAAAGATTATTCAGTAGCCTGGTAGACGATGGGACACTCAGTCTCGAATTTTTAATTTATCATAATTACATGCCTATATTTTTTTTAACCTAAAAAAGGTCGAGATTTAAATGAATAGTGCATGACTACAGGTTAAAACGATTGGATTCACCCGACGCAATGTTCTACTACAGAGAATGGGTCACTTATAGGGAATGGCTTCTGTTTTAAATTGCCGGCCACTTATGGTGAAGATCGAAGCAGGGCCAGTGTTAATTGATAATTAGTCGATGGAACTCCTAAAGAGGGAGACGGTTACGCTTTTTCCCTATCGAAATGTACACTCAATGCTAAAACCATTTGACCAAAGTACAGTGCGATTCCTCTCTCGAAATTGTACAACCTTTATGCTAACTTCAACCTATGTGTATAACTATTCCCGAAATAGAAATCGAAATATGATAAATTATAAAGAGATGACAGTGCATAATGTATGACCACAAGCGTGACTTTTCTTAAATATGCAGTTACCACCTATTAATACACATATGGAACAAATAGCCCTATGGTAAACATGTATATCTTAGCTGGTTAAATAAAATAACTATTTCAATTAAGTTATATATTAATGCAATAGTTATAATAACGAAACTTAATTCGACTATGATTTCATCAGTTGCTCTTTCAACCCGTAATTGCAGCGACCAAACTTCCTTTCAGCCGAAACCTGATTCGTCGAAACGGTATTATTTTTGTCGAAATAGAAAATATGATTAAACGGTCTAATTTATTTACTATTAATTCAAGTTCGGAAGTTCACTATATGATAATTGGATAGGTCTTATTGACATCCGTTCACTCGATAGTGAAGTATGACGGTGGTAAAGGACGAAAAGGTGACCTAGGGTGCAGATATTTTCGCTGTAAACTGTACAGAGTAACAGACACTCGGCTCCCTGACCGTAGTTGGCAGCGGCTGGCGCGGAGAGTAAGTACTGCGGGCTGCCTTAAAGAGCCTTGGCCTTAGCCGTCGCCCCTTAAAGTAAGCACGTTTTCTGGCGAGACCACGGCAAAAACTGGACGCGTTATTCTCACTCGACAAATGGAACGTTGGGAACGTACACTCGGCCCAATAATCTTGACGGGCCCAATAAAATGTAGGTGGCGCAACCAGTGCCGCGTGCCTACACGGTCTAAAGCCTTTGTGAATTATGCATTTAAACATTCAAACATTTTTGGACTTAAGATAATTACAGCCACTGGAAAATTCCCTTTCTGCACCTACGTTTGTTAGTTACGGTGAGTTAGACGTTGAAAATAAATGAAACGATAGCCGAAAAATCTGTCCAACGGACTATCAAATGTCATTTTTTATGAAGAATCAATGAGGGAGATTGGCATCATCTCACGTCATCCCACCGTACACTATCCCATCGCAGTTCATCCCGTTGCACATCATCCCAATCGCAGTTTATCTCAACACACTTCATCTCAGTACCATTTATCCCAACTTTTTTCCTCCCAAAGCAGTTCATCCCAGTCACACATCATCCCAGTAGGCTTCGTCCCAACTCTTTTCGTTCCAAAGCAGTTGATCCCAATCATAGTTCATCTCATTCACATTTCAAGCCATCGGTGTTCATCCCATCCGTTTCCCGTTTTGCAGACCCAGGGTGTCGTATATTATATTGTATTGCATAATTATTTTGAAACACGGCTCACCAACACAGTTAAAACAAAGATTTTTAACTGTTTTGGTAGGGTTAACGCGAGGTCGTGTTGATACAGAGGAAGGTGTGGAGGGTATTTGTGGCGGGGGGGAGTGTATGTTTACGACTCCTATAAATATCGTTAAGAGTTGGGATAAAAGGTACTGGGATGAAATGTGATTGGGATGAAAAGAGTTGGGATAAGTGGTACTAGGACGAAGTGTGTTGAGATAAACTACGATTGGGATGATGTGCGACGGGATGATCCGCGATGGGATAGTGTGCGGTGGGCTGACGTGATGCCGACCCCAATATGGAGCATAACCTTGTATAATAGCTGTGAAACATGATTTTGAATTATGGGAATGAACAAGACATAAAACAATTACCGTTCATTGTCAAAGAGTTGTTCATGGTACAGTGATCCGAAAACAAAATTAATGCGATCGTTAAGTTTCTCCGTACAATGCTCGCATTAGAAAGACTAATCGCGAACATAACCTAATATAATAGCTGTCATGCATGAACCTATCATTGAGCATGTCACGAGCGTTTTGAACGGACAATTACCCTGAAATCAATCACCCGTAGAACTACCTACTAGACTTGAAAGAGAAACGCTTGATCGAATATCATTCTAGCGCCGGCTTCAGTCTGATGACAGGCCAATGATTGCGCAACTTCCTTCCTGAGTAGCGTGTAATGTGGACTCAAATGATCTTAACCCACAAAAAATAATATGTCGGAACGATGCGTGGATACTGGTTAAGAGATGTCATAATGTTAGAATACTGTTGACAAATATGTACTGTTCACTCATGTGTCTGGCGAGAAATATTTACAAAAAGTATAGCTGCGTCGAGAATACGTTGTTGCATATTATAATGATTAAGAAGTGTTTATAGCGCAAGATTAGATGCGTCTCTTTCATTATATCTTTGACTTCAGCAAATTGATTAGTTATTTGCATAAATAACTCATCGTGTAGATCCTATGGATCTTAAACCGTCGCTCCAGAAAAGACTAGAAGATTGCGGGATGGAGGGGGGGGGGGGGGGGGGTGCGCTCCGATCCGACCAGCCGCCTGCTTGGATACCGCGTTGTTGATTGTGGCGGCTGCTGCTTGGCGTATTTAGCAACGATCGACACCGTATGAGAATCGCGATCGCGAATACGCTCGCCAATTCCTGCTCAACGCCTGCTCCTGGACACCTCTGGGAATGAAGCGATTGGCTACTAAACCGGTCACCTTCCTGGATGCACGAGGAATATCAGGATAGGCAGAGTACAAGGGTTACTCCTTGACGCCCTGAGGTGGCGAGAAAATGGCTGAGAAAGCCGGACGCCTAGCCGAACAGGAGAGTACAGGAGTATACATACAAGAGGACTGCCTGGACGCCCGCTCAACTTCGAATCGTTCCGTAATACCCTACCAAGGGGAGAGTTTGGCTTGTAAAGCCGGACAACCGAGGATCGAGTTGTTCATGTTGTTGCTAAGAGCGCCAATGACGTCACAATATTCACGTATTATGGCGCGTTGATTTTTGCCAAAGATGTGATTGTACAATTACTTCCTCTCCTCAATAAACCAACCATATGTGTTCCTCAGCATCCTGTCTCCAAAAAATCAATTTCCGCCATTTCCTGAAAATCCTAATTAGCCTGGATTGCACTCACCCTTTTTCATATTGAGAATCAATAGTTTTGGTACAGTTTTCTTGTTAATTTCAAGTGGCATCTGCCTTGCGTGTTTGCTTTCCTTGGTCTATTTACTCTGTCGCTATATATTCTGTAATTAATTAACGTATAAATAACATAAACTTAACCAATTAACTTAAAATAAACCTTGCGTTAATAAATTCTGAGATTAAAATATTTAGAATTTCTCTTGCAGTAACCCAGTCAAAAATGACGTCAAATATTTTAGTTTATTTTGCTGACTCACATATTTACGTACAGATTTTCACGTTTTTATCTAACTATCAGTATGAACTGCAATCACTCACAAGGTGAGGAAATGTACTGGCCGGATGTGCGGTTGAACTAAACTACAGAGTGTCGTTCGCTCGTAGAGTCCCATGAATTAGCGCCTTTTTTTCTACAGCTGCGAGGTCGCCTACTCTGCGAGACCGAAATTGCAGGCGTCTCGGCGTCCGGCAACGCGTGGGTTCCCTTTTTTCTCGAAGAAGGCGCCAACCCAGGACGGACACTCCCGGCGAAGGATAACTGCTCCTAATTTCACGCTGCGCTCGTGTTCCCTCGTCACAAATGATTCAGACGCCCGAAAGAAATCTGGCGACGCCGTATTCGGCCCTACATATGCTTCCGGGATCGAAACTGACGTGCTTGATAACTGTCGGAGATTCGGTTGATTTCAACTTAACTAATTGGGCTTTGTTAGCACACTTGTATTTTTTATGCATTGATTTAACCTATAATGTATTAGGTGTATAATGTACCAAGTATAATAATGGTTCCATGTGCCATCAATTTCAATTTAAAGATTTGAAGTAGTTGCCATCAAATACAGTTTTCCAATCAATTGACTGAACACTTTCTGACATGCAAATGAGAGTGTTATTTAACAATTCGTATTACTTTAATCTCGAACGGTACACAAATTCGTCTAACAATGACATGTGTTAGCTATAAACAGCAGGTAGAAAAAGCGACATTTTAAATGTTAGTATTGAACTTGATCTTACGATTTAGAAAAAAAACCACAGGGTTACTGGCAAGTGTGCTATGAATTTTTAAAAAACATTCAAGATTATTGGAGTTTGTATTAAACAAATACAACACCTGCAAAATTGTCATTTTCCGGTAAAATAGAAATTCTAGCGTTGTTACGCTATGCAGGTTGTATCGGTATATCCATATCATCACCATGAGATCGTGAAAAAGATAGGCAATTCTTATACTATACGGAATGCCTTCTGGATAATTTGTAGTACGACAACTACCTTAGTCAGACAGTAATTAAAATCGTACAAATAGTTATAGTCTTCCGGTAAATCAGCGCCTTCTTCGCAATAGTTAGCCCTATGTTAAAACAAACTCTGACGAATACATTTCTTCGGAGTAGCAGGAGTGCAAATGTACTTTCCAAATTCCCGAGCTCAAGATAACAAGGCGCCTTTATTTCCATTTCCATGTTTATTTCCAGGCGCCTTTAAATATCCATATTTAAACCAGTTTTAGACCAATGATGAGTGCCGAACTACTTACTTGTGCGTGTAACTATCCTAGCTAGGAAAGCAATGTAATGGCAGCTTTATTAGAGATAGTTGAACGCGATAGTGGCCCAGTGAAATTCCGCGTTCCTGGTAATTTCTCGGTTAATATGCTCCGGGTATAATAATGGAGGCGTGTTGCGGCGAATGTCCGATGCTATCGTTAACAAAACGGTATTCGGCTTTGTCGGAGTATACAAATTGCTGGGACGACGTGCCGCGGCACATTCCGATGAAGTTCGATAGCGATCGACAAGATCCCTGGTAACAGGTCCGCCGATCTGCCAAGCGTTCGATCCTATAGCACCTACAACAGCAGCTCCCAACCTGACGCCATCGCCTAACTCCTCCAAATTGAACATCAAACTCTTTGTTTTATCAAAACACAACTATTTTTCCAAGTACGAATACTTTGATTCATGGTCAACAACTATACATGCAACTAATGATTAATGGCAATACCTTCGAACTTCTCCAATAACTGCAAACATTTTGAAAGCGCAATGGTAATATATTTATCAAGGGTTTTCTCCAGGATGTAAGTAGGAGTAAGAATCACTAAAGGAAACTTGTGCAAAGATCATTTGTTGGGAACACTCCTGGTACCTTTAGTAATAGACGACTAATTTTGCTCCTGCGCTATATTCCGCTCATCTGCAATGTCAGGTCATGATTAACATTAAGACGACTAATAATTAAAATATTCCTATCCTCAGTTATAGCATGGAAAATACGTTCTTTTCGATCGTTCCGTAGTCCTATTGTTTGAAAACGAAGGAGCTTCTAGCGAAATTAATAGGAAATGGCGTTTTCGCAAGAAACCCATGGAGTCTGCTTACCATTTCAACTAGATTTTTAAATAATCAAAAAGGGAAAAACTTAATACTCTCACCGTACATGACAAATGGTTCTAGCTTCTTGTATTGTTTCAGAAAATGACCAGAAAAATGAGTTTGCACATAAAATGACCTTTCCCCCTTCATCCATATTCTGTGAAGTTTTGCGATTCTTCGATAACTATAAACAGTAAAGTAATCGGATCTTCGGATCCTTCGCGGTACCGGCTTGAAACCTGCGGTTGAGAATTCCTGAGGTAGGACATATCCGCTTTCAAAGCAGAGTGAGGGAAAGATAGGAATCCGGGCCGCACGCAAGATGAGATAAATTCGAAAAATTACAGAGATAATTAGGACATTCATCAGTCCTTAATTATCAGTAACAGAGATTGTGTCGCCTGATTGAGCGACTTTATTAAAGGACCCATAGAAAAAAACATACCCGGGCAATAATGACATTCATCAACCTAAGATTTCGATCAAACGAAATTCATCGAAATAATAGCAGGAAATTTCATCTACAAAGTGTGAAAATAGGACAATTGCGTATTCACCAAAGGGACAGTAAGAAATATTCATGTTATTGCTCCATATTTTAAAAAATGTTTCCGAATGCCCCAGTAACTTGCCGGATCTGTCCCTACGTCCGCATGTTTCCGCTTATGAAGAGGTAAATATCAAAAGACTGCTGGATGCTTACTTTGTGTTTGTTTAGGCAAGATGCCATTCAAATGGATTAATGAATTACGTCAATGTTTCTATCGTTAATAGAACCCTACTGACATAAAACAAATGCCAAATTAAAAACAAATGTTGTATTTATCTAACTGTATACACTAACTAGTGTAGAAGGCAAGGGAAATATTTTTGGGACGTACCACATATATCTTGGCGCTAAATGAATCAATTCAATGTAGCCGGTTTGTTCCAGTAACAAAATGAAACATAAGCAGTCAGAAACCAAACGGACTGTTGCTTGTTTTTGATTATGATAATGAAGACAAAACGTTTACGATAGTTGACACAAGTTCATCCATTCGGAAACAAGCAGGAGCATATGGCAACTGAAGGTTGCACAATGTTCCTTTGACGTGGAATTTGCAGGAGGTTTAATGGAAGGGAACGGATAAAGGAGCACTAGCATCTGTTGAGACTTCCTGTCTTTTCCTGTAGCCAACACGCACTTCTAGCGGTGTCGCTACTCACAAGGACAAGGACATTTCTCCCCCATCGGTTTCCCACTTCCGTTGGAACCAACGAAACAGTCGGGTCGTGATTCTCGAATGTACGAATCGCCTGCGCACACGGCAAATTTCTCCATTTAACGCTTAACGGTCCAAGTATGTTGCAGAGGCACGTGCGCGTCATCTATTGTACAGGGTGATACGCCAACGTTGAACTTTGAACCAATTCTGTCGAACCCCAGCTTTTATCCGACAATAACACGTGTGTTAATACCTATATATTATATACTATATACAATCTATAGGATGTATGTATTGTATATAATTATTTCAACAAGAGTTAGAAACCAAGACATGCAATACAAAAATGAAATATGTATTGTTTCAAAAACTTGATAATAATAGTGAAAAGGGTGAAAAATTAAACGAAACATTGATCAATATTAGGAAAGCTGGTACTGACGGCACATGATTAGGACGGCCAGACGTACCAGATAATAAGATCCTATTTAGGTTGGAAAGAACGAGCCAACCCTCTTTAGAACAATAAACGGGACACAAGAAGTATTCTGAAATTCGATAAATTGATGAAGATACCCGAGGGCGATGCAAATATAGGACACTGCTGACCTAGGTGGAACAGGGTTTATCTCCGTATTCGCCCTCGCAAGGTGTCAATGGCCAAAGAGGAACGGAACATTCGATATACAGGGTCACTCAAAAACGATCCGGAATCTCCCGATGGACCCATTAATATTAATAAGTTTTGTGCAGATAATCATGCAAGCGGTGAAGTAACTTCCTTTTTAGTACTAGGATTAATAGAATTATCTAACAATATTATATTGTTTATTACCAATTCTTTTACAGTTCAAGTCTCATTGCTCCACTATCATTCAACTACTATATTTCAAAAATAAGGTATGCTTTATTGCTACTCAAAACCCTCCATAAACAATCATTTCCATCTTTGTAATTTAGTTCTGACTTTAATTAAATAAGTGACACTTTCTTTTATTTTGTATTAAAATATATGTAGCGACAGCGCATCTTTCTGTTCGGCATAATATAGGTTTATAGGTATTGGACTCCCCGCATGGCATTAGGCAAAAAATAGTTTCCCATACTTTTGTATGGGAGGGAACTTTTTCTTTCGTAATTCTTCTCTTACAGCGAGAAAACCCGCGGTGCACGGCTAGTCTGAATGTGTAGAATGCAAACCAAGCGGATATTTCGCAGTTACGCTATTTGTTACTAACAATATTTCTCTGCCATATTTGCCTAATAATTATAAATAGATACGTCTATTTGATGGAATTGCGAGTATAATCCGAATCCGAGTGGCGTATCAGTTAAAGTCTCGGAATACACCTTTCGGTCACCCGGTAGATCAGAGAGCGGCGATACCGTAACACTCATTGAACACGGCCGAGCCACGTACATCCAAGTGATATCTCGCGTTAATTGCGCCTCGTCGTCCGCCTCAATGACACTCGCCCCTTCTTCCAGGAGAGGCTCTTTTACTTCCGGATTCCGGAAGTCATCTGCCGGTGTAACCACCGGCTGAGCTTGCACACGCCACAAATGACGCTGGCATACAATGAACCGAGCCCTAGAGCCTAGACGATAATTATTCGGGCAGTCTCAGAGCTTTCCATCCAAAAGTTTATTAGACGCCGTAGTGGAAAGGAGTAGTTCCTATATCCAGATAATGCTTTTAACTATACATTTGTATCCATAAATTAATCGGCAGAAAGTACCAAACATAAATTTGGCTTTTGTAATCATTTAAGCATTAGGAAAGTACTTCTTGTTCTTATTCTTATCGCAACCTGATGTGTATGCATGTGTTGTCCTAAATAATGTGCAATTATTCGCTCGAACTGCAAGCATTTTCTATTATCAAAGTTCACACATATTATTCGTTTGCCAGTACGTTAAGAGCTTTGTAGAAAAACAGCAAAATAGCTTTCGGTGAAACCTAATACAGATATAATATACTCTACCATCTTCTGTGTGTATAAAGTCGAATGCCTCTTTGTACGCTTTTTGTAAACTTACGGACCCTAACTAAATTTAAAAACGGATTACTTAATAAGAGAATATTAAATACTATATTGTAGTGGGTGAATATAAAAAAGTCAATCGATAAAAATACCAATAAATAGTACCGTTTAGGAATGGACACAAACAAGAATTCCTTTGTCCGTGATCGCTATAAAATACTTTTACACCCGTTCTTTGATGTCGAAACCCACACATTTTTACAACGATTTTTTTCAAAAACTATGGCCACGTATTAAACCGCGCAACCCTAGTAAAACCCGAGCTGCTCGCAGTAACTATAACTAATCGTGCTGACATAAATCTCCGAAATAAAGAGTTAAGGGTCGAAGACTGCTCTGAGGGATATTGTTCTGAATGTCAGCCGGAAGGAGTAGTGCCACTTGAGATCTCGGTATAAATGTAATTTGACGTTTATAAACGAGCATTTAATAATATCCCACTTGCCAGTGGGCGTAAAGTGTCCCGTAGTCGTTGCTAATAGAATAGGTCTTGCCAGACAGATAATACAATAAATCTAAGACCTTCTGTTGTGTCAGGCTTATTTTTAGCTTTGGTAATAAGTTGGATTTATTTACTAGCTTAACCCTTAACAGCCTGATTTCACCATCAATTCGTACGCAAACACATTCTTCGAGCAATCAAGCACCCTCTTTCACCAAGTTTGACCACTTCAATATTCTTTTTAAAAACACGAGACCGAGGACAGAACTCACTACTGCGAGAATAAGACAAGTTACACACTTGCAGTCATTGATAAACATGATACGAATTTACTGCAGCATATGTGAAAAGCTTGTATAAATTAATATGTTTAAACAATCTTTGAAGTGCAAAGTGGAAATTGTGCAATATCTCTGTGAACCACTTCCTTATATTGAATATAATGTGTATTTTATTAATGACTTCCGAACTGCAGGCGTGTTATTGAGTTCGAACCCCAAACATTTATACTGTTCGATGTCTGAAATAATTAATGGTATCATGAAATCCGATCCAATGACCTTTAGATATACACCAAGCGGTCTGTCAGACATGACGCATCCGTGAATACCTCGATTATGGGGATCCAGACGAAAATATCCACGGTTTAGTGGAAAAACGATCGACGTAAATAGAAATGTCCGGCAAAAAGCGAGCGACTGCACCCACCTCGAAGTTTCTTCCCGTTGTTTACTAGGGTTTTCGTGCTTTATGTTTGAACGAAGTATGAAAACTGCGCCAACTGCAATGAAGTAAGCGAGTTGTAAAGTAATATAGTTTACCTTAACTGCCTTATATAATTATATATAATTAACCTAGCATTACTGGTGCAATTCAGAGTGAAGGAAATGAATCCGGATTATCAATTACTTTCTTAATTTCTTCACAAGATGAATTAATAAAAAACGTGAATTGGCCGAATTTGAAAAATATAAAAACAATTTATTCAAATAAATAGATATACAAATTGGTATTGAATTGACACATGAGTATACTACCAGTTTCAGACGCATTTTCCGCAATTTTGTGCAGCAATTAAACAGACCGAAGAACAATTTTTTCAAGATAAAGTTGTGGCAAAACTTAACCGATAGTACTTGTGCATCAATTCGATATTAAAAATGAAATCAAACGAGAAAAACTATTTCCAATATGAGACTGTGTTCCACCCTAAGTTTGACATTTCGTCATTTATTATCCAGCATGCTATTTTAGAAATGACATCGAATAACATTCCCCTTCTAACATTTTAAATGCGTGTTTTCTTGGATAATCTTTAACCACTGCCGAAGCCTACAATCTACACTCTTATGGAAGCAAGGAGATTGCACATCCTCGGCAAGAATGTTGGACGCGTGAAAAAACTCGAGGCGATAACCACATTAACAATATCCCATTCACAGCAGCGCTCGTTATCAAGTGAGTACAATTGACGAAGAGTCTCTGCACAAGCTATTGAATAATAGTGAGTATAAAAGAGGAGCCGAAGCAAAGGGGTCCGACTCGAGATAATTCCGCTCTGGCGAAAGCTGCCTGCGATTGTGACCATTGTCCCCGGCGAATCATCGTAATTATCGGCCGGTAATTGACTCGCTGCCTTATGGAAATGACTCGATTAATCTCCCCAGTCCGTTCACATGGTTTCCTTCGGCTTGCCCAGCATTTGGCGGTCTCGACGCTGATTTATCGCCATTAATTGCTAGGTATCGAGGAATTACTATTCATAGAACAGGAGCGTGGTAAAGTTGAGCAAAAAATAGAGCAGGTAAACTTAGTGCGCATTAATGATTCTAACTCACAAAAATTGCGGGCAGCCTACTCTAAGAATTTCAAATCAGAAATCTAACTTTCCCGTCCTTTTTCATTATGTGTGTATCTTAAATTTGTGTAAGGTTTTCAATTGTTCAAACAAATAATGCGCTTTAATTTCTGTAGAGTTGAATCGGTAAATTCATTCAGGAACCCCATGAATAATTTAATTTAATTTAATTTAATTTGTGTTGAATTAGCTCTTATCCTTCCGTTTCATCTCGTTATGTTAAGTTGGGGCTAAACAGTAATACATATACTGCAACACATAACCGCCGTTTTTATACATCCTAGTGACGTTTATTTGTCTTTTTTACACTGTCTTACTTGCATATGCTCTTGCTACCAATTTCAGATTCATTCTCAATCAACAAGTTTGGAAGGTAAGTATGTATGTTGTACTTCATGACAAAGAGTCCATGGTAAAATATTTTTACAATTGTCATATCAAGAAAGCACACAGGAGAGTTCACAAGCTATAACTTAAGCTATAATGCAGGATGATTCACGTGTCTTTGAATCACCACTATATCGTACTCCATGCTTTATCCGCTACGCATGTATATTATATTCTATACATATAATATGATGTATTATACTGTATGTACTGCATAGTATATAATTACAAGATTATTTATAATTTCAACGGCAAGGGATACACACCTTATTTCAGAGCAGGACTGTCCAAGAGCGAGTCGAGCTAATCGGCATGCAATCAGATTTGTGTAATTCTTTTGATTGGATGATATATTGCTGCCAGGAGCAGGTCGTGGACAGCACTTCTGTACAGGAGACTGTAAGCACCTGCCTATTGCATCGTAATTGCGAGAGTAGTTACAAGTGGTGTATGTACAAAATTCGAGATGATGATGAGTTGTTCTCTCATAATCATTACCGCACATTACATCCACACATGTCCAATATGGCCTCGTCCAATATGGCCACGTCCAATAATGTCCGCACCCCGTACGTCCACTATTTCCAAAGGGTGGTATTATCTTTAAACTTCATATTAAGGTGGTTGGTGCCGTCATTTTGGTGCGGGGTAAGAGGGGAACATTTGAGCCTCGACACAGAATTCAGAAGGTTTTTTAAACCACAATAAAACCAGTTTTTGAGTACGAAAATTCCATTTGCAATAATGTTTATGCTATGTTACACTTCCTTTTATAAGGCATTTCTACTTTCATACTTTCCATCACGTTATTTCTACACATGAAACGATTTCCCTTTCACTCTTTGCCCAAATTCTCTTCAACTAGTCAGATGAACTGTTTGAAACTTCGCGTGATTGTTCGTAATTGTCTTATTCATCACATGAAACATTTTTTATTTACGTGTAACCATTTCATTATATATTTTAAAGTCATAAACGGTCATCTTTGTCCGCGTCACCATAGGAGCTCATGTATAAGATCGTATCTTTCGACATTGATTACTCGAAAACCGTATAGACAAATAAGTTGAAATTTTGAAGAAAAGCGGGGTGACTACTAATTATTATTGTGTATAAATTTCAGTCGTTTCTAACCATTTACATTTTCGTCACCAACCTCCTTAATCAAGACACAATCTACATTCCAGTAATGCAATTCCAAAATTAAGGGGTCAGCGAATACAATTGGATAAGCCTTTTGACTTCGGCAACTATTAAACTGTTGCAAGCAACTGGAGAAGTGTCGTTAATGTTCTATGATCCAACGCTAGAGACTATTTTAGATACTTCCCTGCCATCGCATTCTGACTCCCGTGTAATGTACAATGTACTGTCGATCGAAAATTCCTAGCATACGGTAAACGTATCTCTATTCTTTATTGCGCATAGGAATAGTAGTCCATTAGTGTCTTATCCCTCCAGAATCTCCACTGTATACATATATGTATGTACATACTGTACTCTATGGACTGTATGTACACTGTTTCCGACGAATGGCACTATCATTAGAGAGCTCAGCCGGAGTCGACTCATCGGCAATAACGGTGAACGGGCGAATAATACACCGCAGCGGCAACTGCAGCAACACACATCCGAACACGTCGAAATTGCGCGATGTTCCCTCTGCACTTCCATGCACGGGAATGCCATGGGTGTAGCAAGCAAATGGTAGCTTCACAGCCGTATATACATATGTCTGTGTAGCTTTACACCAGAGTCTCGCAAAGTCTCCCGTATTTCATATCCCGACTTCTTCAGCTTCTGCCTTGCGCAAATACGACTTGCCTCGGGGCTTTCAATGTAACCTTTCGAGCATGTAAATTACATGTTTTGTACATGTATGTATAGCATCTCCTGTCATTAATTTAAAGCACTGATTCATGGGGAAAATATAAATGCATGTGCCAGAGGATTTCTTAATTTCCTAGTTTTATCTGTTTGTTAGAGTCCTAGATTTGACTGGTTTTTCGAGTGAACAATTAAGGACGAATTGGGGTAAATGAATTCAAATGAAATTCGTTATTTTCAATAAATAACTCAACTATTGTCAATAAATAACTCAATTATATACTCCTGGCAACTCAACTATTGGTTACCCAAACTTTTACAAAGGAAACCGGATTAAGTTGTAATTGTACTATAGCATAATACTTTTCATAACACTTAAATGATACTTTTCTACTCGGTTAACAAGATAATGCGCTCATTGAGAACGGCTTTCCCCGAACACTAATATCATTAACTGCAATGGAACGCTGTAACAAATCTCTTCGCTTGATTGGATTATCCCCCGAGTTTACCACGATGCGGGTAAAAGGACTTTCATTGAAGTCAATGCAGCGAATGTGCTCAGATTATTGAGCGTGATGTATCTTATTTAACAAGAACGATGTTTTCGTGATTTTGCTATTTTCCTAATAGTACTTCAAAAAGTCTAATGAATTTACACGATTGGAAATTAAATTAAAAATCTGCTAGGGTAGCATAAATTCGATGAACTTATGAACTCTAAGGTAATCTACTGCTAGAGTAACTATCGCAAAATGAATTGGGAGTATATGGCGGCAATATGGCATCATAAGTAGAACCTCTCTGTCTACTAATCCGAAATTGATAATACTATATTGCATGATGCTTTTGAAACAAAAACTTAAAATTAGTATAACAGAGTATACACTAGACTGTTTGAATAACGGAGATTCTACTGGATATCCCATTCCGATATATGAAAATTGGTGGTTGATCACGACATATGGACAAGCTAGCTTTGAGGCCAGTGGTCAAAGCTGAGCGCTCGTGAACGGTTCCACTGTCGCCGGAACCCCGTGAATTCAAGGATGAAAGGGCCGAAGACAAGTATGCCGTTGATCAAGTGCAAATTGCTGCAAGACAAAAAGAGAAAGGGGGAGGGAGAGGTGTAGAGGGACAGGGAGAAAGGAAAAGAGAGAAGAGGATTAAGCGAGGAGATTCAATTAAGCCGCACTAACGCAAGATCGGGCGTCTGCTTGGCACAATAGCGCGGTGTTGTGAGAATGCCAAGGTGGATTTCTCTCGGAGGGCTGTCACTCCGCGCGGCAGACACAAATAGCCCCCGTAGTATAGACAATAAGCTCCAGTCACACATATCACCCGGTACATCCCATACGTACACTCTCAGCTGGGGATCACAGCTTCAGTGTCACACGACAAAAATAACGTCGCCATTCGAACAAATTATGACGGCTCGCGCGTTATGCTACGTCGACCGCTTTACCACTGCTTTCTAGCAACGTATGCCCGGGAGAATCTTAAGCCTGAAGCCTTTTTAACATTTTCGAGAATCATTTTTAATTCTTTTTGAAAGTTAGTACCTCATTATTCGTCAGCTGCTCAGTTGAGTTGCGAGTTATCTAAATTGCCTACAGATATTACAAACATTGCAGGATTTGATTCGAGATCATCGAGAGACCAGTGTTTTTTAAGAACTGTAGTATTAGTGGTATTCTACTGACTAGTGAGGGTTTTTTTTCGTATACACTTGTTGACTTGGAGCTGTAGCTGAAGACAAGACGAGTGTCTTTTTTATTCAATTACATAACGTTTATACTGACTTGGTCGTGTTTGAAATCAGTTTCTAGTTAAAATGCTTGGAAGCAAAGGCGAAATGTGTGTGGGGTCATTCCTTCCCAATGAAAAATGGGACTTTACTTTCTGGATCAAAGAGCCCTTGGATTATTGGACCACCCTATAGATTCACGGGACTCTCGAGGCGCAATGGGTCCGTGTTATCTAAATGGTAAAGGGTATGGCTCGAGGGGACGCGATCATTAATTTAATTAGTTTCGGCGAAAGGGCGAGTTTAATCGCTCTCTTCGCCAGATTAACATGAATGCTGGTTGTTCACCCAACGCTCTCCCGGATTCCAGGAAGATATGCTCTCCCCACCACCATTGCTGGTACCGTCAATCTCAATCGAGAAGTTGAGTGAATCTCAACTCCAAATGTGATTCACAGCAATAGCACAACGAGGGAACGTGAGAGTTGTTCTACAAGCAATCGTATGTTGAACGTGTGGAACATTTGGTCTACATTGGACAAGCGATTTCTTTTTCGAAATGGTATACGTATACGCGATTGAACAAGCGATTATACGTATATAGTGGTGATTTGTGTAAAGCAGACTTTAATACATTTTCCCTTCTATTATATTCTTCAAATTGTAAAGTCAGGACTATTATTTTATTTTAAAGGCTTTTGTTTAATGTGAATTTAATGTTACATTGGTGAAATCTATTTTAGACATAAACCAATTTTAAGTATATAACTTTACGTTTCATTATTAATTGATTACTGGCACTACCGTAACTATTGAAACATGTAAAGAAAAAGGATATTCTGGTACTTTCCAGAAATTCTAGTGACTCACTTCCAATTATTCTGGAATCATTCCGAAACTTGCAAGTGTAGCCCTATTCTCGCATTACTTCAAATTCAATGCAAAAACAAATTTCGGTCGCCGTCAGTAAGACGGTCATTATGACCCGCCTAATCAAAACTGATTTCATTTGGTAAAAAGTATTAGGAAATAGAGAATTTCATTCATATTTAACTTTCTAGTTAAATAATTTTAGATTAGACTATTTTTAAGACGTGCATTACCTTTGCGTTCCTCGCTAGGATTGCGCTATCATCAAGGTTTGAATTAAGTGCCAAGCATCGAAAATAAAAACGCCGATTCAAGTATATGTATAGATACTTGCCCCTACTCACGACACCAGTTCAAAACAAAATGTACAAAAATAAAAGAGTGTTCAGACTACAACAGTACCAAAGTCAGGCGTACAATTATGAATTTCTATCGTTGGGAACAAATAATCTTTGGTCATAAATTTGTGCTCTCCCATTATAAACTATCGATTCCCATTCTGCGAATACAAAATCGTAAGTATGAGTCGAGCTTCAGATGATGTGAGACGCAAAGAAAAACGATCGGATGATTAGATGAACAGGAAGGACTGGGAGATGGGCGGCGCGCAAAAGCCGCTGCACCACGCCAATCTCTCGATCTCTCGATATGCGCTGCGATCCGATCTCAGCAGGAACAGCTCTCGCCTTCCGCTTCTCGCTCTTTCTCCCTCCCTCCCACATTCTTTCTCTCGATACGTGCGCCAGTGATCAATTGCCGAGACTAGAAACCGACAGACGTTAATTATCGCGCGTTACTTCCATTTATCGTGTCGTTAGTGCCACATACTTGCCCGGTGTGCGCCGTTACGCCTGAAAATCATGGTGAATTATAGGAACGATTCGTGGACAAGCCATTGCCCACCGATCGAGTATAGTTTTCTCTTGCAAACCGCTGCACTACAAATGTACATTGCCACAGTTTACCTAGTTCAATAGTTAATTGTAGGAATTAGATTAGATCATTATTCCGAAAGCACTTTCGTAATAGAAATTCACCCAGATACGTATTTCGGTAGTACCTAAATCAACAACTTTTGGGGAACATGCCGTTATGAGCAGGCTTCTGTAAAAATAGAACAAGATTGCTCGAATAGATTGAAAGATTGTGTTATTCATGCAATGTTACTTCCTTAATTTCTGGTACGAAACTGACACATTTTATAAGACGAATATAAACCGAATAATTTAATTTTTTTATGTTTAAGTGACAGAAGTTGTAGAGTGTGTATGATGGACCATAAAAGTATTTGCACCCTTAATAATGTTCTGGCTGATGTTTTTTACATAAGGAACGTTCATATCAACTCAATTTAAATATATTATACTTATTTTATACTTATACCGTATTGTACGCTGGAGGAGGAACCTGAATAATGAACCATTAAAAAATAATAGAAGATACTTTATGCAAGTTTTTGTTCATCCGCTGTATATTCTAATAATATTAAAATTATTAACCGACTTGATCTGCTACGAACTAATAACAAGTCAATATTTTTTCTGGAAAACAGATGTGAAGTGTGGGCGATGATTATACGGGAAGCGGCGAAGTTTGTTTACGGAACAAACGTGTCTCCCTGGCTTATCGCGATGTGTTTGCCCCTTGCCGCCAGATTTATTCTCGTGCTGGTACCCTCAAGCCCCACAGCTATTATTTATGTACCCCGCAATGCCCGCCGGCGAGGGATTATTCGTTAAAATATTGACAAACTACCAGATAGGAAAGCGGCTTCCCTTCAATCCGGCCCAACGGTAAGTCCCAATCTTTTCAGACTGATTGGTCCCTATTGGACCAGTAGCTGTAATGATAAAAACAAAAAAAAATAGTCCCAATCATCAGTAACACCATCATTAATCGCAGGACACCTTCGCACCGGGCATTCAATTAAAAAAAATTGTATCGATCAACATTTGATCTTACAAATACAGGGGATAATTGCTTATGTGGCTGATGTAAGCAAGCAACTCGTAGGGTTAAAATAAGTACACAGACTGGGGGCTTTTCAATTCCTAGCTTCGTTTACTAATTATGTATATGAAATTAAAAATAAAAGATTTTCGGAAAATTCGACTGTACCCCAGAATGGTTTCTCTCCACGAAAGAACGGTGAGCGAAAACAGTATGAAAGTGATCTGGTAATTTCTTCCATACTTTTTTTCGAAATCAGTCCTAACAAGCATTTCATTAAGAACTCAAGTTCTGTGGATTCAAGAAAACTGATAGAAAACGGACTCACATTATGACCGGTAACTGCTTATACTTAATCAGTTACGTTCACAATAGCATTGGTCTCCTATTTTTTAATAATCATAATTAACAAACGGTTGTCCGGTTTACAATATCCTTCTGTACATACTATAGTTCCCCTACAATTGCTAGATTAAACTTTATGTTAATGCAACATAATATTTACAATCTGTGTACAACCTCAATAATTCCCAAACAAAATCACTGTCCACTGAGAGAGAAAGCGCTGAAGCGCTAATTATTCCCTTTAATTTGTAGCTCGTTATAATTAATAGATGGACTATAGCTATTGTACAATTGTTTGATACACTGATTGTTACTCCAAAGAATTATTCATTTAAATTAATGACGCGTGAATATTTATGCTCTGCAGATATTCAAATTTGTTTACACCTATCTGCACAGTAAAAATACAAGACTGGTGCACATAGCCGTCGTTTCTTTTCTCTTGGTGACTGCGGTTGCAGCGAGTGGGGCATTTGCGTGTGGTCCTTTAAAATATTGTTGAAAATGCTCGGGGTGCATGGGCGCGCGAGCTCGTAAAGTGTGCGCCGTCTGCCAGGAATATTAAGTGTCAGGGAGATACTGCACCTCCCCGATGGTCGCCGTGCTTTATATTTAGCCGTGGATTCGTCCACATCGAATATCACTATAGGACCATTCTGGACCTCAAACAACCCTTCCCCCCCTCATCCTATGTGATTGAAGACATTTCCAGATGGATAATAATCTTGAGCATTGCGTGAGTTATTTTTGAAAGTAGTTGGTATAAATGTAGTTTTATTTTATGTAGACCAATAAACGTATACATATCGCTGCTTTGAAAAAAAACTAATAAAACGTGACAATTTCTGATTCTGATTTTTCGAAATATAAAGGGTATGTGTGAAGGTGCTACATTTTTATGTGACAAAGCCCAAAGCTTCTGAGTGTTAACTTGAAGGACATTCTGAGCCTCCTAAAACTTTTAAATGGCTAAAAATATTCCCAGGTGGGCGATCATTTTGAGCACAATACGCGTGTTATTTTTTAAATTGGTTTAGACCACTTTATTGTTTTTGCTATGTTTTCATGTACATATATTTCAAAAAATCAATTTGAACACTTATAGGACACGTCGATAAAGACGCGGAGGCCAATATTTTTCTGCGAAACAATAGGTTATGTGATACTATTAGTTAGGACTACATAAATGATGCTATTGTTTTACATTAGTATTTCTTTAAAAGTGGTATCTACTCGCTCAATTACATAAGACAATCAGTGGTTTGTGTTCCCCACACATAGTTGTACGAAAGCCAAACTTTTCAAAATCAAAACTGTTTCCGAAATTACATTCGCATTCTTTCCTCATATCAAAACGTAAGTAGACCAAACTAAAGCATATCATCCGAAAGAATGTGAAGAAGGTTGAAGAATTTGGAACTAAGCAAGGCGAAGAATGCTTATCGAAATCGCAGTATTTCTTATTACTCAAGAATAAATGGAAGATAATATTACAGATAAATTGAAGAACTGTAGACAAAGTTAAAGAACGTAAAAAAGGGTGAAGAATTTAGCGAAATCTTAACACTTCTTATTACCGTCTTATTACCATACCAGCTATGAGAAGCCCAACTCAAAAGCAAGCATTGCTTTCAAAGTCTGCTTTCGAAGACGTCCAAGCAATTCATAACGCCGTCATTACTATTGCGTTATTATGATTGTCCGGAGATCCATCTGGCAAGAGATTGCAGTGCTAAGGAATTTGCATAAGCTGAGGCATTGCGGTATAGAAACGATTCGCTTACATTGCATTATGGTTTACGCGTTATACAAATCTGCGCTGCCGTAATTCCGAGGTCGTCCTGCCCTAAATCGCACGACGCTACACAGCAGCGAGAAAACGTAAAAGAGTTCGCGACATCGCCAGGAAGTGGCTCGTAAAACTTTGAGCACCAGAACGATTAAAGATCCTGCGAGAGTCACCGCTCTCGGTAATCTTAGTCGGGTGCAGTGAGTTCGTCGATGGACGACAAATCACCACGCCGGATTTGGCTGCCACGTTGAAAATAGTAGTGCCTTCCCTCCTCTAACCATAAGCAAGATCCCCGCATTTTGCAGCAGATTCCTCCACAGAGATTACTATTTGTGATATTAGGGTATTTAGTATTTATTTAGTGCCAATCAGGCTAATCAGCACTGATTCTTATTTACTAAAATAAATATAATATAAATATAAAATATAAATTAAAATAGGGTTTCATATTTATTAATGCCTAAGTGTTTAGTATTAATTATTCACTGTGTTTGGGGAGAAAAACAATCCTCCTGTTGCGGATATTAATTCATTATGGAGCAAACGATAGTGTTATTAACTTGTGCATAAACGTGTTACATAGTTTTGCCATTAGATGGAAAAACTCAGCGGAGAAAAAGATGTCTGCAAGATTGCATTATCCTCGCAAAGAATGTCTGACAATACTTTGCGCGAAATATATATGCGGTGCTTTTATGTTACATATCATAGATCACCCATCAGAATCATTAATCAAACCCAGCAATTATTGTGACTATAATATGAACAAATACTTAACAACTCACAACATTTGGCACAGACTGATTTTATGAAACCGCTTTTCCTTTTGTATACGTCTGCAAAAGCTTCGGTTAGAATTAATGAAAAATTAAGGTTTTACCTTGCACTTGTAATACATTCATATTATCGATACATGTATGCCCATCACCCACCACACAAGGTGATCTGTATAAATATACGTTAAGAGCGTCAGTATCTCCGAATATTCTGCAAAGTAATTATCAACACTGTTGACCTCTGCCCGCATCACCCTACACATCATGTACATAAATACACAATGTATGTACATATCAATTCCACTAACAGCCTCTCTAAAGATCGCTGTGCAAGCAACTGACAATCGAGTTTCTCTTTCAGTTTAGGTGTCCGTCAGATAATTATGACCGGAACCATAATTATAACGAGTAAATATCACTACCCAATTATATCGATATATAATTTACTCAATTATATCGAGTAAATATCACTACCCAATTTCCCAAGTTCCTCGTAGAATACAAACTTAGACATTTTTCAGCGAATCATTTTCTGATAGGTCCGATTAAACAAAAGGTATGCCCAATGGTCTGTATTACAGTGGAAGGAACAACATATAAAGTCTCGTTGATATTGCGTGTTGCCTGAAAAAGTTGCCGGCTTTTACCAAAAAAATTCTTAAACTTCCTTCATGTTTTTGTTGTCAGCGATGAAAATTGCCGCATATGTGGCCTGTATGTGATTATAATTTAGGCAAAATACGTATAATAGCAAAATGTTTAGCACCAGTGAGCAGCACGCTATACCTGGGTGCTTCATCATCAGTAAAGACACAGCTTAACCTTTGATTATACTGACGCTGATTTGTTTTGACTGAAAAGGCCAGAAAGGCCAGAAATAATAGTGAATGAATAATTAAATAACTTAACTTCTACTTGGAGTAGTGTAATTAAAATACGACACGAATCAAAAGCCTCGCCCGTTTTGAATTCCGGCGAAAATAATATTGGGTCAAATTCTATGAGAGCGGACGTCAGTAGCCAAAGGTTAACAATGAGGCAGTGAGAGGGAGACTGGTTGATTCGAGAAGGAGAATTGCGGACGAGACACCTGTTTGAGGCGTCTCGAGAGGGTCACGCGTCCATCAGGCTGGGGAGGGAGAGAGAGAGAGAGAAAGAGAAAAAGGGGGGGGGGGGGGGATCGAACTCACCGTGTCTAATGCTGTGCCTAAATCCACGAGCGGCATCCCCGGCATCCAGATTCCCGAGGAGGCAGAGCAGGAGGAGAAGTAAAGCCGCCGACACCGTGGAAGATGTCGGCGGTGTGCAGCCAGCAGGAGCCATTATCAAGAGGCACTCCAACATCCGAGAGGGGAACACAAGCTGAACGCACCGACGACACTGATATTCCCGATATCAGCGAACAAAGCGAAGCATTCACGCGCCCGCAGCCCGCGATTCCTCGTTTCCCGCTTCGATTCCACCCGATTCTACCCGATTTCACCGAAAACCTCCGCACCCTACGCTCTTCTGTTGACGCACTTCCCGATATCGGCCCGGAACGACACTCTCCACTCGGAAACACATCTCTCTAGGGCGAGGATCGAGCCGGCAGGTTTGAATCGACGCTCATTCTCGCGCCAGTGTCCTGCCACCCCGAAATCTACCGATTAAACCGCCGCTCCGCGACTGGGCCTGTCTATCACCAGTCTGATAAACTTTCCCTGCCAGATTCACAGCGGCGATACGAGGTACGTTTTCGCCCGTACGCCCTTTCCAGGTCAGTTTCGGAACATAAACACTCGGATGAAAATGAGGCTTGACACGAGTAGTTTTAAACTTTCAAGACAGAAGGATGGCAGTGTTTAGTTTACTTGGAATTTAGTAATAGTGATTGAAATCCCCGATCCACTCTCGCACTGATTTCTATCCCGGACACTTGGACACTTGGAAGGCTCAAGCTCTTAATCACTTTGGAAATTTGCAATCGGTCCAAATGGCCAGTGAATCACTATTGCCAGTGAGCCAATGTAATTTCTGTTTCATCTCACACTAGTGGGACGCACGCGCTCTTCACGACCGGCAATGTTTACAAGATATCCTTGGGCGGCGAAGAGGCGGGGTCGCAACGAAGATGGGAAGAGGCGACGGAGTGGAGAAGCGAGGAGCACGAGCAGTGTGAGTGCCGCGAGCGAACTGAGGAGAGTTTCAGTCGACGGGAGAGAGTCGGGCTCGAGCCACCACCAAGTAAAACTCTCTTTGTCCACCCCCACCCTCGCACTCTCACTCTCACTCTCCATGTCCACTCTCTCTCCCTCTCTCTCTCTCTCTCTCCCGCGCTCCTTTCTTTCCGATCCGGCTACTTCTCCCTCTTCTCCCTCTGTATATGGGGCCGGCCCTCGCCGAACACCCTACGAGCACCGGTTGACAGGTAGGCCCGCTACCTGACGCCCGGGGATCTTAATTTCGACGAATTTCTCGGCTCATTATCGCAGGTAGAACACCCGGGCTTCGTTTTAACGCTCCTGCTCCGCAGGAGACGGAGAAAACGACAGTGAAGAGGAGAGGGGCAGAAAGCGAGCTCTGACGGTTTTCAGACTTCATTTCAGGAAGTGCCGCCTTGTTTTTCTCTTATTCCGGAGATGGGTAACCGTTATCCCGCCATTGCTCGCGGGACCCGGAACGCTCCACTTAGTCATTGCTTATGTAAGCAAATGTTTATTGCGTTGTCCAAGGAACTCATCGGGGTGCGCAAGAGTTGAGTCATGATTGATTCTAAAGATCCTGTGCGGAGGGTGCCCAATGGCTGCAAATGCACGTAGTCTCGGCGTAACTAATGCGCTAACAGGAAAATATATGATTTTCTTGTTTTGCGGTTAAATAGTGTCCTTAGTTTGTCGATCTTGGCTCTATTAGATTTACAATTACAAGAATTTTGCACTTTTTTCGCGCATTGAATTTGACTGTGAGAGGCTGTCATTAATCGTATTATATGTATTCGTACCTACCTTTTTCATTGTAAAAGTGACGAATCAGCAGCATATCGGGGCCATTCCGTGTGAATTCGCTCGGTTTTGAGCTACGTGCCCTTTGGTCTCGACGAAATTATGATGCGGCTTATTGGCAAGTTTCTATCAAGATTTCGTTGGCTGCTTCGATGTTAGATTTTAATCAAAGTATAGAAATAAATATGCGTCTCACTCGCTTTCCTTCATTTCAGCACGGAAAGGATAGAATTTCCAAACAAATGTTTAGTTTTACAATATGGGATCTTTTTAACATGAAAACCAATTTAGATAAATATTACTGTCTATTCGAAAGTTGAACGTCGGGTCACATCAAACCTGAAAACATGTTATTTCTCGAACGTTTTTTCCCAAAAATATATTTTTCATTATATTCATTTCATTATTGCAGTCAAGATGCAGTATCAAAGAATCTTCAGGGGTTCCTTAAAGTTTTCAATATTGATTTTACATTACACGCACATTATTACTGTAATTCCAAAACAAAAACAACTACTTAGGAATCTTGGAAAAGAATGCAAATAATTCTGCGGAAAAAAGGAAGATGAAGCGGGAGAATAAGTAGTACACCCAGTCAGATTTTTAAGCATTTTTTTACTAAAGAAACATATTTCAGTAACGAACACACACGGACAAATCAGTGGTCGAACTAAACGATACAAGATTAGGTACTTCTCTATTTTTCATCTTTGCCTCTAGAAGGTTACAATGCTTTGGTTAATCGAGCTTTTTTTGGTTTTGGGTATATAGGATACGTACGGGTATAATTAGAGTGTCCATTTCTTCTTAGTCACTCTGTTTTAGCACTGAAATTACCAAGCGGCTCAGAACTTCCCGGTTTCTCTCGCTCCCATTTTTTTGTTCTTCTTATCGTCGGCTTGTCTACTCGATCACGTGATTCTTCGCGTTTCATATATATATTTTTGTATAATGATACATTTATATCATTATATTATTCGAGGTTATACGCATGTGCACCAGAAGTCAGCGCTCAAGAGTTACGTGATGCAAGCAGCCACCTATTGCTTCGATTTTAATAAGTCGCGTGTCACACTCGTTTCGAGGTTAACGTCCGTCGAAGGAACGCGTTCGGTACCAAAATGCTATTGTAGTTAACAATTTTCGGATTTGTAGATAGGTAATAATACTGAAGAGTGAAGATTGTGCGAATAAAGCTAACATCTATTGTACGACTATTTTTGCCAGCACGCGTTTCTTAGCTACACTTCAGAGTTTCTAAGGGCATAACCGCTGATGAAAAATATCGCACTCTCGATGGGAAACCTATGTACACAGCAAAGATTCTTAGATTTGTATTATGTTAACGAAATTCATTTCAGTATTAGTTTCACCGAATTACAAATTACTAGTAGCAGTTCATCTCATGACGTTAATTCATTATTTATTTCTACTAATTAAAAATCGATGGTGCAGGGAAAGCCGATTTACGATAGCATTTTGTGTCCCTTAACGTCACATTACAACAACGGGTTGTTCGTTTCTCTCTTTATCGTCTTTGTCGTAATCGGATGATAGATTTTGTATGTAACAATGTCTCGATGGCACTCTATTTGTGATAACGCCCTTTAAACAATCGAACTTATCACCATTTGGATAAGGTTGTCTGTGAGAAATTGAAGTTTCTACGATGTATAGAGGTTATTTCAGATATGATGGATAGTGTTCCATTGAGATATGTCTGAGGAGGACTTATGTTAACTATCAACCTATCAAGGGATTAGTTGGAGCCTCGAACACATATTGAGACGGGTTCTTGAGTTTAAAGATGCCCTGATCGCAATAGACACCTCTAATTTTCAGGTTGATGACCCTAACCTCATATACTCGGTTGCAAACGCCCTCTATGTATGCCAACAGGTGGCTGAAGTCTAATCTATCGAACGATTTGCATTAAAAACAAGTCATACGATTCGTATCAATGAATTCCTCGGTCATTAATTGCGCTCTGTTATCGATTCTCCTGTGATTCTTTTGAAAATTGGTAAGTGGTAAGTGGTAAGTAGAAGGCGCCTTTTTCTGTACTTCACTGATACCTTGAACAGTATATCGCACACTCTCAAATCGGCAATAACGCCAAGCATTTCTCACCTATAAAATGAATGTTTGCATTATTAGTTCCCTTCGCCAGCAATTATTTCCAGCAATACTTTGACATTATATCGTAGCATCGACGAGTTCATCCGTGAAAAACGGCAATTTGAAATTGACACACTATTTTATACATTGAACATGTTGGTGCTGGCACAGTTTATGAATAATTGCTTAGCCGTCCTTGATTATTTATGCTGGTATTAAACGTACATATATTGAGACGTTTATGTCACAGTGAAGCGAGAACCGATTTGGAGCAACTTCTACTTCATTTTCTACTTCACTTGCGTCATAAAATTGACCATGTCCTCAGGCCAGGAAACGAAATTCGCTTATCGCCGTTTCATTCAGGTTTTCAGTTTATAATCGGAATACAACGTTTTGTTAGCCACACACGCTCGCTCGAAAATCTAGGCTACGCGCGCTCCCAATTAATTCAGCTACTCACATTTTCACGTACGTCCACACAGACACACTTGATCCTATGTAATACACGTGCACAGAGACATTTAGCTATCTCTCGCGTATGACAGTATATCATAATCGAGTGAGTCCACTCCGACTGCTAGAGATAATGATTACAGTGGGTAATTGTGTCCACAGTAGACCCAAATGATTCCAACGCACGAAGGATGTAGCTGGCGGAGCAAAGATTTATACCTTTTTCAGGTTAAAATGAACGTGCCGAATATACATAAAGTTCTTTACGAATTTCCATTCAAATCGCCGACATGTTTGCCTCAAAAATGCGTATGAACAAATGTTATTCCGGCCACATTCTGTGGCGTGGGAATCATTTTCGCCGAGTTTACTGCGTTCATACAGTCATTAAAAGTAGCCGAGAAACTCGACAGTCTTGCGAAGAATCGATTAGTTATTGTATTCTAAAACAATGATGTGACGTTAAACTTATTCAATGTAAATAACGCTCGCAATGTTAACGTTAAATATTAAAAGTAAAATGCAACTTACAGAATCAGGTAGTAAAAGATTAATTATAGCAAATAATGGAATATCAGTAATTTTGTGATACTTCATATAATATTATATTATGTTATAGAAAATGATTATTTTTCTCGGTCATTCTTAGTAAGTGTACGCGCTCGTGTCCCCGAAAATACACGGAACACCAGGTAAGAGCAACATTACATAGCGACACCTAATCATAGTAGTAAAAAGTAAAAACAGTATGAAAATTTATTGTATTGTTTCCCGTTACTTATTGTTACGTAGTGCCCTGCAGTCTCGCATGCATTTTTATTTTCCAGTGTATTCAAAGGAACAATGTAACTTCGATTATTAACCGGAGCGATGCAAACAATCTTGTATTTCCCGAGATCTTTTTGATGGCAGTACTCAATCTGTGGCATAATACATATGTGGATCATAAAATTAAAACAGTAGTTAGATTCCTTTCGTGTCATTCAGTCGACGTTGTGCGTAGCGTGGGATTTTATCCGTTAAATTACGCTGTTTTGAACAGAATATAGATGTGACTTTACGCATGTATGGAATTCCCGGTATTAAGTTACACCCACCTTTTAATTATTGATTGCCAGCCCACCCCACTGCATTTGTATATCAAACCCCATTTCATTCCAAAATTTGCATAAATTACAGGAATACACAGGCTGATGTAAAATTCAGAAATCTTACACGTTAGTTTCCTGCTTGTAAGATGAGTAGGATATTAATTCCTGTATGTCAGGCTTCTTACCTTTCTTTCCAGATGGTGTGTATGTATAAATTATGCAAAGTATTAGGTTAAAACGCGTACATTTTCTCATATTTTCCTCAGCCTCTTTCAATAAGATTTCTATAATTTGAATCAATCGCGGGGCAACTGGTCACTCGTACAGACTTGAGAATATCGTAGGGTCCGTAGAGTACGACGAATGACTTTATGGTAACAGCATGGAGATGATAGTAACACGAATCTCAATGTATGACATCTTGCGACGGGACCGGGTCGATCGATGTTTCGATGAAGAGTAGCGCGATAGAGAATCTATAAGTGATTAGAGACAAGGGATAGAGATTAGCATAATGATGGCCGAATTCAAATATCATGATGATTGAAAGTTTTTAAATTAAACGTAATTTAAAAAATGGCGCACTCTTGTTCAATCAACAAACAACGTCCACTGGGGGATTACGGGCTCAATTAATGCTAGTATATTTCATACCAGTTGGAGTAAACATTAGGTGCTGTTCGATTGATACAACCCACATCAAAATTTAGATCCAATCCTTAGTTTATTTATTGTTTTGGTAAAATATTTTGCTAGTTTATACCTGACATAATAACGTCGCCATGTCTGGGATGTCAGACGTGTTTCTAGATCCACTTGCCTACAATCTCTAAGAAGTAGATTGAGTCCTAATGTTCACAAAAACGATTGTTGCTATTTTCTTGTTCGGTATACATTAGTCAGGTTAGCCATTCTGATTGGCGACTTGTAAGTACAGGACTTACTCTTCACAGCAAAACGTGAAAACGATGGAGATTGGTCGAGATTGGGTGATATTACATTAATTGTAAATACGAATGCAGTTTTGCCATTACTACACTGAGAGCTCTTTCAGCGGGTGTAATTCCGTCTTATGATAAAATTGGTTATTGGGATGTCGATGTTGTATTTTCATGATGACTGCAGGCAGTGCGCAGTGTGCCTGTTACATCATTATTTTGAGGTCTTTTAATGAATCAGTTATTATTGTCCACTTGTTTAAATCTTAAGAAATAAATAATCGGCGTGACACTCCCTATAGTTGTGCTATGATAATGGTAGTGCTGTGAGTCCCATTTTTAGTTCGAGATTAGCGAGATGTTCGCTGTTTTTTGTCAAATCGATTTCGACGAATAGACATGATCACTGTTTCCTATGATATTTGCGTGGAGCTCGATCGTAACAGGCGTATATTTATAAGAACTTTACTCGAGTTTTATAGATTATTATTAAGCCACATAATAAAAAATATTTAATGCCATTAAAGCGTAGAAGAACTTACGCTTAAGTGGCCGAATCAGTGCCCAAAATTGATGTTCTCCCATCGCATTCAAACTCTGAGATTGTCGGTGAAGTTATTACTCTCCTTACCGACGGAGCTGCATGCTACAGGAACCTTCAGGATCAGCTTCAGAACCAACAGTAAGTTACCGTTAGATCACGCGTCGTTAGACTACCACTTTAACAGCAGCTGAGAAAGTAAAATCCATGGTTTGACAACTGCAGATATGCAAGACATCGAAACTTTTCAAAGAGATTGGAAACTCCGATGATCTTCGGATTTGAAGACGAATCACAGTTCTATTCTATTACACTTGTATTAATATGTAAGATATAGAAAACATCCACAAGTCATGTAAATCGCATTGATAAAGTGGGATATGGGTCTCGCATTATGAATTAAGTTTGACGCCCCGTACTGCATATGCGCGCACCAATTCAAATCCGGATTTTTCTAGCAACCAAGATCCCCATAAGTAGTTAAATAGAGTATCAATATTGGAATGAGAATTTACGACAGAGCCGTTTAAGGTTCTCAAGTCAAGGAATTGAACCAATTTTCCTATTGGATATACGGATTATAGCAGAAATCAGCTAAGATTAGGAGATGAATTTCAAGTAGCCTTTCTCTACATATTTCTCGGAGGACGATTGGCAAATGATGGAACGGCAAAACTGGTTCAACGCTCTCAGTTAAAGAGGAGACCTTTCGAGGCCGCCAGGATTAGTGTCTGTTCCTGACGTAGAGCATTCCAAACTGGCCCTTTCATCCCACGTTTAAACTTCACATTTGCATTAATAATACAAACGGATAAGTGGCACGGCGACATCTGGTACTCCGGAAGTCACGGGCTCCGTCGCTCATGGCTGTATTCCTCTAAATTAGACGGAAAGGACCATGCTTCCAGGAAGCGAGAGTAGCGCTAACCTTTTCCGCAAAATGTGGTCTAATAAATGCACATTGGCGAGTTTCACTAGCCAACATGTGCTTGCTATACCCTTGCGTCTGATCTCGCCATGCTTCTTCGCTTGGAATGCGTAAATAGTCTAGAAACCCGTTGGTTCGACATTATACAATAACAAGTGATCTAGGTTCGCCATAACCAATTTATCCTAAAGATCTGTAACGCTCGATTTTCTAGTTTCACCTCGGTTCTCTTATTATACAGGCTCTGCATAGGATATCCGACAGTTTTGGACAACCCTAGTTCCGAAGCGCTAACTACGGAGGATCAGTTAGTTTCTGATGCCATTTGCAAAGTCCAACGTAAAACTAAATTCGGCCAACCACTTTGCACAATTTGCGACGCATATTAATAATTCAACCCTCAACCAGCATTATGGGATCTCGCAGGTCTTGGTGTAGGGCCTTTTGAGGGTTAAATATGTTACAAATGATGCAACTCCGGCCGGCTGGATAAGAAAATTAAATACATATCGCTCAGGGCCCGGAGCATATGAGCTCCTTCGCAACTGATGGACCCAAGTGGTAGCAAGACTCACTACATAAGCACAGATCTAGTCTTCGACATTCACACTCTTTCTCTTAATGTATATCGGCGTTTGTATAGAAGAACGTACAGTCGATTGAAAACGCAATGCGTTAGTCTCACTTGCATCGCGATTACACCGCATTCGCCCAGGCCTTCGATTACAGAATAGTAGATGTTTGCTGAACTTAATCTCAAGATAATGCGCATAGATTGTTCGGACGAGAGTTACTGACAACGCCTTGAATTGCACAAGTAAAGATTATTGATTAGACCAGTGAGTACTTGGCGATCTTTTAACAACAATTTAATTGAACCCTTCGACTTTGATATGGTTAGGGTGATATGATAGCGTTGATATGCTCAATTATTATTCCGCATCCGCGCGAACGTCTTATTGCAACCATAAATACGTTTCGTAATAACCATCTCGTCCGAATATTTACACAGATAGGCGTAAATGAAGCATTTCTCTTTTTCCAAGACATTCACGGGTGTCGCGTGTCAACAAAGGAGTGCTCTCAATACATATTCATACATCGACAAGCTCCCCGTCTAGGAAGGGACAGACTCAACTGCGCCCAGTGATCCTTGGTCCAGGTCATCGAGCTCCCATCTATATACTTAATCTTTGACTACAACTCCTCGAACTGGCAACTCTACACCCTTCCCCACCCATGGCAGTTTTAGCTAGCTTCCGTGTGTCCGAGTCCAACAATCGGAATTTCTTATCTATTCGCTTACCCTATTCCATCAAGGCGCGTACACTGGCGGTTATATCGGACGAACCCTCGAGACTTTAGTGCCTGACTGTCCGTTGGACTGTACTCAGGGTGAGTTGGAAAGTCAACCCCCGACACTGTTTGTGTTGCTGACAGCATCATAGGCAGAAGTCTGCGGGAAATCCCGGAGCCAGTGTACCCATACCTTTGTTCGGTGGCCGTGGGCCGTAAAGGATCGCGGCTGCAACCCACGCACCTTGCTTTATCCGTCACGCATTCACTCTCACGCTTCATGGCACACCCCACTCTCAACCCTTGCTTGCGTATTCTGCGGCTCTACATTTCCGGCCCATTGACCTTGCACCCTTCACACAATCGAACCTGCTCCCACTGAGTCCTGTTATTTCCCTGTGGAGCACATCTCCATTTTCGTGTTGGCCGGAGCTATCCGAGAGCCCCTGGGACTTTTTAACTTTGGAACGTTAGTTTTCCTCGAAAGTTTATCCGTACGTGCGACAACTCTGGCTAAGATTAGGTCCGAAAGAATTGACAGGACAACGGGAAACATTCCTCAGACATTGGAACTTCTTAAAATTCTTGATTAATCAGTCTTGATGAGGTTGAGATTAAGGAAATAATCTATTCCAAGTAAAGCTATCGACGATCGGATCGCGAGTTAAAGTACATACATACACAGCTCCCGAGTGCAGAACGTCCCAAAACTGATATCGAAATAACTGTGGTAAATGACTGACTGTGGTGAAAATTGTTATCAGAAGGATAACAGTAACTATAAATTCTAATTTCACACACCGGCACATGTGGGTGGTTCGATCAGTAGACTTTAACATAAGACAGGTCGAAGACTTTACGGTTAGGGTTGAAACAACCTACACATGGGTAATGCCACAGGTCTAATACGCTCTGTAAGTGGCGTTGACCGGGAGTGTTGACCTCTAGCGCTCTCGTTGTTTCGAATTTAAAGCTTCCATCTGCAAAAGTTTCCCCGTTGGCTGTCAGTACTAATCGTGGCGAACGTAAACCGGCAGTCGCATTGTTCGCTGTTCGAATAAATCGCTGTGATATAGATTCCGTGCTAAAGATTGATACTCTTAAAAACTCTCTCTTCTATTATTCATATATTCTTTCTCTTACTCTCGTTCCCTTTTACTCGCTCGCACACTTGCTAACTCTCTATCTCTCTTCCAAGCGTTCCTCCCAGGACTATAACTTCTATATCTATCTCTCTCTCTCTCTCTCTATATATATATATATATATATATAGATATATATATAGATATAGATATACATATATGTATTTATATATATATATATATATATTTATATATGCTTTTATCGCATTCATAATCTATGGAGACGGCACAAAGCTGAACGGCTACTGGTAGATACAAGTATAATACAAGTACACTGTACGAAGTATCCGCGATGCTCGCATATCACTCCGAAATTCGCTAGCGTGTTTCGGGTTTCGTATAACGCAGAAAGAGATAATGGACGTCCGCTGTGTTTCCGATTCTGATAAGCTTGCGCGATTCAAGTTTCCTTATTGTCCCCGTAAGTGGCAGTGTGCAAAACAGAGAATGTGATCCTTATTGATAAGATTTGAATATGCAACATGTGAGTGCTGCTCGGTCGTTAGTAGTTGTCCCAGTAATTGTTCTCTTTTTCTTCGGATACTTCTGTGTATCCCTTAGGTAGTAACAAAATTTCAAATTCACTGTAGACCTATTTTTCTACTGTTTCAAAAATAGTCAACCCAACTGGAACATGATTTCCTTTTGGAATGATTAATTACCTCCCGGAAAAATCTCCCCATTTCCTATTTACTTCCCAGTTAGGATATTATAGTAAGAATTTATGAAACAGCTTGAAGACCATAAGAAAGTTGAATATCAAAAAGGCGAACGAGGCGTAAACATTAAGGATTACAATAATGCAATTAACTCCCTACTATGACGTGTATCGCATTTTCGGCCGTGTGGTATTTACCCAGAAAGAGACCTATCAGTCTTACAAACATTGCCCTGTCTTTGTGACAACTTTGTTGTTACGCTTACTGTGGCGTCCAACTGCGGATAAGCTAGTATACCATATGAACTAGGCGTGTAAAGGTTGCCAGGTATGGCAGAATTGACAGATAATAAACTTATTAACAAATGAATTGATGCCCGGTGAACTTTTACGCTAACCTTATGTAAGTAGAAATGATTCAGCTAACTTGTTGGCAAACACGCTGTATCAATCGACGTGCCAGTGAGCTTTTACGGAGTGAGAGGCGGGTACACGGGAATTTAACATTACTTTTTTGTTATTTCATAGTAGCAGCCCACTACAGTAATGCGGGCCACATTCTGTGCCTACTGCTTTGCTCTGCGACATCCACGCACCAATATAATTTACACGCGTTCGTCCTAATATGTCAGACACGTGAGTATGTATATGTAGGCGCGGTAGCGATTTTCGGGACAGGATTCTGCTAATCCCCTGATTGATACCCTTGAGTTTACTGAGGTACTGGGTAATTGTTTATCCTGGGATTCGAGGATGCCGGAAAATACTGAAAGACAGGGATGTACGAAGCATCGACTTGAAGGTTATGGGTTTTTGAATTATTGGTTACCACTGATTGCACAGCAAATCCGTTTACTGGTGAATCAGTGTACTTGGATTGTATAAAGTCAGCGTTAGCCAAACTTTCACTCATTGGATTGTTTGAATGAAAGCAGCGTTCATGACATAGATTTTCACCAATAAGGCGTTAACCCTTTCAACTATTGAACAATGTCAGCCAGTGATACATCATGTATGTTGCGAACGACACATGGAAATTCCTGCAAAACTTTCCCGCCCGAGGAGCTTTAGGGGTTCAAGGAAAATCGTTACCGCGCCCTTTAGTTACGCACCATTCGACTAGAAATGAGTCCCCAGCCCGTACGGGCGTTGCGAAGTACACACCGAGAAACCATCTGACTTACGTGACTAAACTACGTAAAACGGAAAAATCATTACGCACACGTTGGGCCTCGAGATCGGATCTCAGGTTATTCCTTAGCCTGTGCGTACACCTAACAACAGCCACGCTTTGTTCCTCGCTCTATCAGCCTTGCAATCGTGCCCAGTCTCGCTCTCACTCACTCACACCGAACACACATACAGCAATCATACATATACACGAAGTTCGCTCGCACACTGCCTGCAACGAAGCTTCGTCCAATTACATATTATACCTCGGATCACGTGTCATCGCGTCAATGGCACCTAACCACCCTCTGCTACCTACGCTCCCCTATGTTCTCGGGATTATTACGAAGGGCAAGAACAACAACAGTGCACGGTGGTCCCGAGGGCCGCGAGCATTCCCGGGAACGATGCGAAGTGTTCATTGTGCTCAAGTCCACCCCAGATTTCCAAGATTGCTCGCGTGATCTCGTGGCGTGCGTCGCGTGCCAACAACCCTCTTTCCTACTATCCCACTCCTGAATGTCGCTCCTGCCCCCCCCCCTCTATCTCTATCTCTTTCGCACGCTCTTTCTCATTTCCTGCGTTTCACCCTTTCTCTAGTTAGTTCTCGGGGACGGCTATTCTCGTGCGGCCGTTTCCTTTTTCACCTTTTAGTCAAGGGGGCAAAGTGGCTGGGGGACTGCGTATGCTTTGCTGTGTACTTCTTGCGGACTGGGATGCTCTTGCTGGTAACACGCGACCGATGTCTCGCTGGGACATCGCTTGTCCCTTTGGGCGGTGAGGGCACCACCGCTCCGATTCACCCTGCGGGCTCTGGTCCAGGCCTGCCTCTGTTTACAAAAACGAAATCTCTAGAGGGCCAGTGGTAGTTTGTATGTACCTGATTTGCCAGATTAAGTCGGAGGAAGTGAGAGAAAGTCACAGAAAGTACAGATTATGGGAATGTATGACAAATCTTACGAAATTGGCAACCCTGGCTTGTAGTTGGACCCTGGGCACTTCCGTTAAGTTGGCCCCCGAATGTTCGAATTCTTGAATTTTTATTATTGCAATCGTTTAACAATCGCTTGACAGTGATTGACAATCAAGAAAAATCGTTTGACGGTTAATAGTTGTTTAACAAAATCAAAAATAAAATTGACCATCAAGTTAGCCCTCGTTTTTTATTTCTCCATGATAATAAGTTCTATCTTATATAAATCGATAGAGAATCGTTTGACGGTTCGAACTAGACCGATTAGAACCTTTGACGGTTCCCACTTCTCCCAAAATATGCAAAAATAGACGTGGGATACCTTCAGGCACAATTTCGTGAAAACGCATCTACATGGATACTTTTACTATTTCTTATTAAAAATCGAATGCCGGGTTAACTATATCGAGACGGGACTAACTATATGAAATGAAACCGTTTGGCGAACATAACCTAGAATTTCTTCACCACTTTCGGTTCCTGAATTTTCGGAGGAAATAGTCAACCGTCAAACATTCTAAATAGCATAGTTCGAACCGTCGTACGATTTTATAAGGAGAAAAATCCACGGTAGTCGATTTTTAATAAGAAATAAGACAATTATCTGGCAGGTTGCGTTTCGGCAGGAAGTCAATCTATTCTTGCAGATTTTGAGAGAACTAGGAATCGTCAAATGTTCTAGTCGGTCTAATTCGAGGCATCCTACGATTTTAAAAAGAGAACACTGCAAGTTAGTCAATTTTTAATAAGAAATAAGGAAATAATGCTGTAAATGCGTTTTCATGGAAATACGCACGATGCCAAAAGTGTCCCATGTCTATTTCTGCCTCTTTTGTGGAAATTAGGAACCATCAAACGTTCTAATTAGTCTACTTCGCACCGTCAAACGATTCTCGATCGATTTATATATGTAGGGTAAAACTTATTTTCATGCAAAAATAAGAAACGGGGGCTAACTTGATGGTCAATTTTATTTTTGATTTTTCTTAACAAGTATTAACCGTTAAACGATTTTTCTTGACTGGCAATCACTGTCAAACGATTGTCAAATGATTGCAATAATAAGAATTCAAGAATTCAAATATTCAGGGACCAACTTTACGGAGGTACCCTGGGCCCGCAATTTCATTTCAGAACAGCGCAGTGCTTCTTAATGTTTTGTCTACTATGAGAGCTCACATTCGAACTTTCTTTCATATCGATTAAAGGAAATCGGTTCAATATAAATGATTCCATATTAATTTTAATTCACGCATTTATTAAATTAATTATAAATACCGCATGAAATATATGAAAGGAAACCGTGTTTGTGATTTTTCAATAAAGCTGTTATTCAGATACTTTTTGGAGAAGTACTTTCCAACCGTGGCGATTGATTCCACAATCTACGTAGTCAAAGGGTTAATCAATTAAATTTCAACAGTTCCTTCTCCATGTAGATGAAGATACAGAAAACAAAACATAAGTGCACGCCTTGAAATTCTTTATTATACAAATCTTTTGTCATACATTGACTATTTTTCGTCATACAAATGAAATATTGAACTGGCGCAACGTAGACTTGTAATTGGTTAATCCGAAAGATTGCCAATTTGGCGCAATTTATCACTCGTTATCTGTACAGTTTCGTCAGGTATTAATAATCATGAAAATGAGTGCATAAAAATATCTACATCAGTATCGCTTTCTACTTGTCTGCGTCATTCATTATTGAATAACAAGAATTAGGTTCATTAGATTGTTGATGCTTACCTACACAAACCATTCGTCTTTCTGGCTGGAGGAGATGTCACTGTAACGAAAACACATATCAGTATTAACCACATTGTGTTTAGTAAAGGCCGGCGAACGAATTTGCAAAATGACTAGCGGAGATCGCTTTCCGGTATGTATTAGCATATTTATCCACACCGTTTTTCCTTTCAGTAACTGATTTACGCACGTTTCAAGACACATACTAGTGTTTGGAATGTGTTAATTATTATTGTATAGAACCATCGAAAATTCACTGAAGATTAAAGTGTAACAGCTGGTAGGACTAACGTTTAATTGCAGACGTAAGGTCTCATAGCCTCCTCAAAGTTTGTGATACGCTACCCATGCAGCTGTTTGTAATATTACACAGGTTAACTAACCATAAGTTAGCAATCTAATTACTATTTTGATGTTACATGTAACCTTTACTCCTGTCGATACCTACCATGATAAAAACATAAGTTATTTTTCTACTCTATAACAATTGTTAAAATATAGCGGTCCTTCAAACCGCATGTCAGCAGTTAGAGGTGATAAAAAGTTGACGTCGATAGTTACAGATTGAAGTATCAAGCATTACATCTAGGGTTGATTCGGGTTAAGGTGTTAATAATAATACGATCGATGATAAATGACGAGGACTCACCTATCGGAACCATGGCTCCTCACTTTGCCTGGCAGTAGAGGCGGACCCGGGCCGCGCTGTGCCCGTGCCTGAGGCCCGCAGGGCGCAGCCAGTTTCCCGGCCGCGGGAGGGTCGTCGCCCCCGTCACACCGGGTCCCAGGGTCGACCCGTAGCACGTCAATGCTCCTAGAGTCCCGGATGTACCCTTGAGTGTGGTCATGCCCATTGGCAGTCCGGCACTTGCTCCGTTCGATCCGTACATCTGTTGCACTGGAACACCGTCAAACAACATCAGTCCCGTCACACCAGGCGCATGCCCCCGACACGATACACACTCGACCCATTGATCCTATTCAAGCCATTTTCACTTTTTCAATTTTCAACCGACTGAGTTCGATGCTCAAGGCGATACCCTTTTAAGGGAGCGTGAATAGGGCGTTACATCCAAGTTAAGTCTGGGCCCGAAGGACAAGGAATGGAAAGTTAAGCTATTGCAATAAACGATTATACAGCTAAGTTCTGGATATTTGGCTTATGATACTCAGAGTAATGTTGTAATTGTTGCGAATGATGTTCATCCATTGATGGAAATGTAGAGCTCACCTAATCAATGGGAAATTAATTCAGTGCCAAGTAATGTTAATTCTTTACATTTCGAAATGATTCGGCTGAATATGCTTTTTAAAAACTGAACCTTAAAAGGGCATTACTGGCGTCATCTTTAAGAATTGAGATTCTAGTTAGATGTACATAGCTTGTCTGTTCATACATATGAACATAATATCACCTGAATTCTTCCTTTAACTTTTATTCCTACTTTGTCTTGGAGTATCAATAGTTTGCTATTGTTTCTAGAAGATTGTCGTTGGGTTAAAGTAACATAAATTGTTGTATTGATATATTTGGATGAATATAAGATAAATTTTAAGGTTATTATAATTGACAAATTCTCCAACCCTCAATTTGAACAGTTATACGTTTCATTGCGATAGATAATATCTCATTCTACCATACTTGTACAGAAAAATAATAGTATAGTAATATAATTATACATATTTAAACGATTGTGCAATATGCATTCAGCATACGACCACATTTTCATATTTAGTGGGATTGATATGGTTAGGTTAATCTTGATTAGTATTTTCAATTCCTATTGCCAGTACATCATAACGAACAATACTTTGAAATGAAATTTCAAGATTGTGAAACCTCATAGTCAAAGTTGCTTAATTGGCATGTGTGGCGAATTCGAAATAGAGTTTCAATTAAGGATAGAACAAATTAATATCTAATTGAAAAAAGACTGGGAGTACATAAATATTCATTGTAATAATAGAGGTATAACTTCTTAGCGACAGAGTTATTGATAGTGGATTCGTTCGTTCCACACGATACGACAGAAGCAAATATCATGTAATAACTATGTCCATCTTTATGTTCTTGACATCACTGTTTTCGAACACAGCTCTGTCAATCTCGACAGAAATTCCACCGATTGGATTATCAGTGGTATCTAGGACGCAGCCGGAAATCAGTATCATGGTTGAGTTTATTGAAGATTCCTGGGATCTTAGCTATGCGTAATAAGCAACATAGCATTTTTGAAATTCAATGTTCACAGTTAATAGATCCTCGCTTCGGGCATCGTTAAATTCATGCTTGAATATTTCTCGAAGTGAACTTCGCTCTCTTGGTTTCTATAAACCTCCTTTAATATCATCAAAGCGAACCTGGCAAGTAGCTTGGCTTCGTATAAAGTTGAAATAAATCTTACAACTTCGCATAGTATTTTACGTAAATTGTAATAATAATTCATTGTAATTTTCTCGCGCAAATGAGTATGAAAACATTCTAGGATTTGCACACACGAACATGTAATTGCGTTTGATAAGTCGTGGTAGCATTTGTATGCAATTTTTACAAAATGTTGTGCATGTAGTACAAGATAATGTTTTTACTGAAAATATTTGTGATACATGCCACTGCTGTATTCCCACGTTTGTATTTATATAAACAGAATTTCGAACGATAATTCTGGAAATAAGTAGTACCGTTGTATGTACAGTGCGATAGTAATTTTTTACTATGCCCCTATCTCCTCTAGTTTTTCCGATACTTTAAGAATATCTTTTGGAAAATCTCGAAAACACAAGATACAAGTCCGACCTATTAGAATCAGCGACGCGCCGAAGGGCAGAAGTTCATTTCACTAGCAGTGTACGTGCGCGTAAAAGCTCAGGTATTGCCGGTTTGGCCGGCGTCCGATGTTAATTACGCGCGGCCGTCGGAGGTCGATAAATAAATTTCCCTCGAAACAATCGGCGCCCCGTGCAGCGACGTGCGATCGATTATCGTTATTGTCCAGGCAGGTGTGTGTGCTTGCAGCCCGCAGGAACAGCAGCGAATAACAATTATTTGGCACACCGGCCGTCCACTCCGTCTCCCCTGCTGGTCGAGCAATTACGATTAAGCTCATTACAACGCTCACAAGTGCTCATTACCCGATTGCCCGATACCCCATCATACGCTTTACACTTCCATCCCATCCCACCCTTTACTCTATTAAGTCCTCGGACTCTCTGTTAAGCATGTATCCGTCGTATTTTCCCGCATTAACATATCAACGGTGTGAACATTATAATCTGACAAGTGAAAAGATGCAAAAAGGACGGGGCCTTGCCTTGCTTCCGCAACATATAGCGTAGGTGACCAATAGCAATCAGAGCTCAAAAGACACCAAATCAGTACGTCACCAATTTTTTAGAGTTAACAGAACTTTCATGTGTTTTCTTCGTTATTTGTATAATTTGTTCGTCATCTTCTACCACAAACTCGACAGAAACTGAAAATTTGCGGTCAATTTGCTAATAAAGCATATATACAAAATATATATACATGAAAATACTCAGGAAGTATCCTGTATAACATATGTGAAAATTATTGAAATCCATCGTGAGTATGTCTTTGTAAATAAATACCTTGCATTTATTTTCATTGCAACGAGGATGTTACTAGTTAGGGGTTGCGACTCTAATTTAAGATCGAGACGGTACCTCGCGAAGATCACCCTGCGTAGCGTTTAGGAACACTGGTAATTTATATTGTCAAATAATCCTGTTTTGGTGGCTGCGTGTCTTCATTCGCGCCGTATTTTTCAATTTTGATCCTCGAAAATCCAGACTGGCACGACAGAGATTTTCCTCGGAGATTTTGCATTATTACGCAGTGCGCGTCATACATTTTCGTAACGTGTTCCACGCGTGGTATTAATCCGACGTGCTTTTGTCCCTCATGAATTAAAGAGAAATTGATTTTTATTCAATGAGAATGTCGGTCCGTGGTCGAGGCAACGAATGGAGAGAATGGAGGAGATGTGCCAATATGGTGTATTCTGCTTCTATCGGTAAATGTTCATCCTGGTTTACAGCGACAAGAGATGTAATGAACAAAATTCGATGGGAAAAAAAGTGAGTTGCACACTTTGCATAGGATGTTTACCAAAAATATCTGGAGACATTTCGACTTTCAGCGTACTTCTCATCGTATTTTCGGTCGGAACCAGATTTGGTAAATATACAGAATCGCTACTCATGTGAATATGAATGAAACTATTAATTTTTTTAACTCCAATAACTCTTAATGCATGTCTATAATGGTAATAAATACATTTCCGTTCCAAAAAAATTGCAATAAGATGAACAATTACATGAGTAGCGATTCTGTATATTTACCCCAGATTTTTAAAAGTTTTACAATTCGACAAAATTAATCCCGAAATTAAAACTTCAAATATCTTCTTTTGATAGATTTTTGAGAGTATTAATTTCAATATTATTGTGAAATTCGCGGGTGCGCCATAACTTTTGCCCATCAAATGTTGAAACAGTTCATAAAGGAGCAGTGTACAGTGTTTGTGAAAGTTAGAAAACATTCTCAAAATACTTGATGTGCTTACGCAATAAGCGCAACAATGTAATTTCCGAGAGACACGCGGCAGATGCATTACTTTATTTATAAAGGAAAAATATCTGATTACCATCTTCTCACTCACGGGTGATCAATAAATAATAAATAACAAGTAACAAATATACGATCAGGGTAGTCGGTAGATCGGTCTCACTTGAACAGGGCAAGCGGCAGTAAATTATGTTTGAAGTCCATATTGGAGATTATCTGCGCGGGGGGGGGGGGGGGGGGGGGGGCACTTGAAACGAGCTCGGCATGTGCTTCCAATCCATCTCTTCCCTTTCGGCATACAGGAGCACTATAGCTAGCGCAGGTGACAACGGCTGTCAGTAAATAAAGCAACCCCTCGGGCCAACTCGAACGTGTACTCGCAGGCATTCAGCGTGCGTGACATGTCGAGGGAAGAAGCCAAAGCACGAAAAGTGGCGTGCAGTTACTCACCAACATATCCCGAGACTAACATGTTCCGAGTCGTACGCTTATTAGTACCTGTGCTCAAGTAAATGTACAACGAGTTCGAGAATTTTTGTCAACATTGTAGCGACATGGTTTCCAATATCGCGGAAGTGAAAAAAAATGGTTCCTTTGTCGTATAAGAATGTTTATGGAAGAAAAAAGGTGCAAGGTCCAATCGAATCCAAAGTCCGAAACCAATTACAATATCAGTGAAAACAATATTGTTTTTAATGCGTCTTGTCATAAAGGGGAAAAGGAATACAGTATTGCAGTTTATAACTTTCGCTCCTTCTCATTAAACTCATTGTGTACAGTAAATGAAAACTTGCTGTATTCTTTACTAGATGGGAGTTAGTTGAATCTGTTCATTTATGTTCATTTATAATAGTAAAAAAGAGGGCATGCATGATTATTGGATCATTCCCCTTCAAAAATGCAAATACGTATGTTCAGTACACGATATGATAAACAGTAATTATTATTATTCATCGTGCACAACTCTATTTGGAACATTTTAATATCATTATTTAACGAACGCATATAAATAAAATCCTTGTAGAAAAAGCGTTTGTTTATGTACATAATTACTCCTCTATTTGCTTGTTATTCCATTTATCTTGTTTGCACGCAAAATATGTCTGTTGATTAAAAAATATTCCGTTATCCTCGGTTTACAGGGAAAATACGCGGAACAAGAACGGAGCGTACACTTTTTGACAGCGATACGCAAGCCGCGCTGTATTTTTGTAAAATCGAACGAGCGCAGTTTCGTCGTCGGGGATTTCACTGCCAAGCCGGATACACATCAGTCGCGATTTTTCAAAGCGCAGCCTCATGCATATTCCGATTTATCGCGTGCATCTGCGACAGTTTTCCAGCTTTATGCCTGAGGCTCCAGTGCGAAGGTGGTAGAAGTGATCAGCCTGTTATAGCATGCCTGACTCTGCCACCATATCCAAGTAGTGCATCAGAAATCTAATATAATTCATATCATTTTGTTTCGGGGAGAAAAAAATCATACAATGGAAATCAAGATATACCATAAAGAAGATTTACCAATTTGATGTCTGTTCGTATTTTTAGTAAAGGTATTATAGATTATAAATTATAGCCATAGGTACACATACAATATTCGCGGCGTATAGCTAATGATTACCTTTTATAACTTAACGGATAGGCAACATGTGTTTCTCCCATTCGTTTTCTGAAGCACGCAGAATTTGAATTCTTTCGTGGATACAGGACTTGGAGACTGCGATTACAGATCAGGAGACTCGGTAGAGTCTCGCGCCAAGTAGTCCCTCCCCATATTTACACATGACATATGGCGCACGACAGCCGAGACTATTATCCCGAAGTGTAGTTGTTATCCATAGTTACCAAACTTCCGCCTTCATTTATGCAAAAGTTATAGCTCCAAAGATTTATTTATGATTTTTTTATTTCTTCGATTATTTTTCTGAATCTAATGAGCTAAGAATCAAGCGAATCGGTTCAATCGTTCAGGAGTTACGGATTTTTCCTGTTATTTTTGTCGCGGCAAAAGCCAGGCATACAATAAGAAATGTCACAAGTGTCAAATGCGTACACACAAACCAGTCTATTTGGTAACTGAATGCTGATAACCAGCAACTACAAGAAAATCCAAATAATTAGTTAGAATTGTCATGTGTGTAGCATTACCAATCATTTGCAATTTGAGGGAACCATAGCTATACATATAAGTAATCAGTACTAGCTTAGAAAATTAAGGTTGTGCGCTCTATCAGTTACGCACTTGGCAGTCAGGATACAACAATGCATATAAGGTATAGTTTATCGAATATAACTTGGAAAGTGTTAATCAAAATTGCCAAGTGCGTAGCTCACTGGTCAACCTTCAAGGTTTGAAATTCAGGCAAGTGAGCAAATAGCATGTATATCTGACGAATTTTATAATGCCTATTTAAATACATTTTAGCAGTGGCAATTAATAATTATTCTTTGTTGTCGAAATTGTTGGTCGATTTAACACTTTACGAATGATATTAATATGCTTATACGCAGTTTAATTCCGATGTATCTGGAGTGTCAAGATGTGTACATCTAGGAGCACACAACCTAAAGTGCTAAAGTTTGCTAACAAGGGACATTACCCAAGTCATACACGCCGATTCGGTTGAAACTTTTTAGAAAGTTAGTTTTCGAAATTTCATTTGACACGTATTTTCTTGTATCGGCCATCATTCACCCTGAGGGGGTCTAAAAATTCGCGAAAGGTGGGGGTGAGCAGGTGACTCGCAAGGGACATTATACCCATCTCGAACATAACGATTTTAACCAATTTTTCGAGAACAGTCATACTATAATTAGATGGAAAACTTGAAAATTTTAGCGGCCGTCATTGACTTTAAAGCGAAAAAATATGACAGTTTAAAATATAAATGAACAAAATCCTTATATCTTCGAAAAAATAGCAGAGAAAATCTACAGTTATTAGAGACATTTTTTTGTCTTTTGGCAAAAACTAGGCTCTATTATAACATTTTGATGAAAAATATAACTGCTGACTTTTTATTTTTATTCGTATTACTATTGGGACAATATCTAACATGGGTTAAATGCAGCCAAGGAAGAAAATAATTACAGAAAATTATCGCTATATACACGTAAAGAAAAAGCCGTACGGGATTTTAAAACTATTGGTTTAGGACAGTGTTTCGAGTCTCCCGTATGCATTATATTCACGATAGAAGGGCAGGCTTACAATCTTGCCCTTTATTAACAGACTGACATAAACTAAATGATGAACCTCCTTCGTTTTTGAACATTCGGAATTTCTTTTGGCAGCTGATTCATTACTTAACAGTGAAACATCTTTGAAAACCTGAAAACTCCAGGGTAATGTCCCTTGCGAGTCACCTGCTTATACCCCCACCTTTTTCGAATTTTTAGACCCCCTCAGAGTGAATGATGGCCGATAAAAAAAATACGTGTCAAATGAAATTTCGAAAACTAACTTTCAAAAAAATTTCAACAGAATCGGCGTGTATGACTTGGGTAATGTCCCTTGTAAGTAAGTACTGATTACCAATAACTACTTCACCTCTAAACTACATATAATTGGTAATCGTTACTTTCTTACTTCAATTTAGTACTTTAGATTGTGCGCTCGTTGAACTACACATTTCACTGTCAGGATACATCAAAATTAAACTACGAATGAGCCTATGGCTTAGTTAATACCATTTGTACAGTTATATTAGATAAGTTATACATCATTTTTTGAGTAACTGTCAAATGTGTAGTTCAAACAGCGCACAATCTAAAGTGCTAGAATGAAGTAAGAAAGCAATAATTACCAATTATATGTAGTTTAAGGGTAAATTAGTTATTGGTAATCAGTACTTGCTTAGCAAACTTTAGCACTTTAGGATGTGTGCTCTTTGACCTATACACCTGACAGTGACAATGCACCAAAATTAGATTGCGTATGAGGGTATAACTTATTGAAAATCGGCAACTGTGCAGCTCATTATTAGTGTATTGCTCGCTGAGAGTGAATGTTTATGGGGGTCAAATCGTCATCATATATGTATGCAATAAAGGGAGCGCCGGGTAATTTTGTCCCATACCCCAAAAAGAACATGCCAGATACAAAATTGTGCAGCATATTCTACAAAATGCCGCGTACAAATTTTGTTGAGCAGACAAATGTCTACCCCCAAAATTATGTTGAGCAAAAAACTTCTACTCCAATGACATATCCCTCAAAAACGATATTGAAATGTGAAAGAAGTGGCAGGTAGTTCTGTCCCACACGCCGAAAAAGATCTGATCCCATGAAAAAATGTGCCACAAAACTTATAATCCAAAAACACATAGCTTCTCCATAATTTGTACAAAATGTAAAGAATATTCTTAAAAATATGCACGACAAGAAAGGTGTGAAATCCCCTAAAAAACATTAAAATGTAAAAAAGAGCACCAAGTAGTTTAGTCCCTTATCGTCCCTTCTTTGATAATTATAATTTTGTGGGGCATTTGCGGAATGCGGCACAGTTTTTTGTGAGGCAGGATCTTTTTTCGGTTAGTGTTTGAATAAAGACTTGGATTTCCATTTCCAATGATATCAATTATGTTTTTGGTCACGTAGAAGTAGAGGTGGTAGGTTCAATAGTTAGAAATATATTTTTGTGAGGTGGAATGCGACACTTTTGTGAGACAAGATCTTAGGGATAAGGGACTAAACTACTTGGCGCTCTTTCTTACATTTTAATGTTTTTTAGGGGATTGAACGGAATATTATACGAGACCAACAAAAATGTCAGGTTTGAATCGTTTTCTGTCACTTGATCAAATGGGATCGTTTTTGACCAAGTGATAGAAAACGAGGATGTCAACCTAGAGCAGGTATTTATTTTGATTAAATTTCTCCAAAAAAGCCTAACACCTACCTGTGGCACCGATAGTATTGTTGCCTATCTAGTATAACTTATCATTCAATCGTGGATTTATTATGCAAGTACCATTTTTTATTATTGTATTACGCGTTTCAATATATACTTGTTGTACCAAGCGTATTGATGGTTCTGTTAACTTAAAATCCAGAGGAGGCATGAATTCCGAATTCCAGCTGGATTTTGTTAAATGTTATCTATTTGACAGTGTCCTGGGCGTTTCCTAATATGCATAGATCCATATCACTGTTTTCTAAATATGTATACTACTGATCGAATGGCTGGTAAATGTTATCAGTGCTGTGAAATACGAATGAGATAAAATAAGAACCATGGAAGCTGAATCCGCAGTGTTTTCACGGATATATAGGTTAATTACCTCTACGGAAAAAGGCTAATTCCCCGAAGGTACCGTGTCAAATTAGCCCGTTCTCGAAAGATAGCAGCTAAACGAAGCGACGAAGGAAACTCTGCTGCCAGTAATAGAGGAACTCGTAAAACTATCATAAAAGAAGTTGGCCCCTCGAGAAAACAGCCCAGAGGGGAATTCGAGCGAGCCGAACTCTTGCTGGCTTCCGTGGCCGACCAGTCGCACGGCTGATGTGAATTCCTCGGCGAAGTTTTATTAAATTCTAGTCCCTGTAAGTCACAGCGATGGATTCAAATGGTTTCTCTGGCTTCCTCGTGTAATTGCAATCCTTCTTCAACTCATACTGATGAGTACAATGACTATATGGATTAATGAGAAATATAATTAATTCTTCATTAAGAAGAATCTCTTTGGGGTCCATTATTTTCTTAAGACGGAAAATGAACCATTTAATTATCCGTTTAGCGTTTTAATACGTTTTTGAATTAATGACAATCAAGTGAATCAAGAAACTGGAAAAATACTTATGTCCATTTTTTCTGCTTAAACTATTTAACCCTAAAGTAGAACCAGATGTGTTTCGCTCATGGATATTTTTTATAGTTACCGAAAAGTACATTTCTATCTTGCGAGATTCCACGCCGAAACTTCTTTCCGATATGTGCTAGCAATGCTATTGACAGCTTTGGCACAACCTTACGGCTAAAGCACAGGCGAAAGCCGAGTTTGGAAATGTGACGATCGCTTGCATTTCTCATTTTTAACCTCTTCAAGGCAATTATACACGTATGTTGTACAAAAATAGCAGTAAATCATTTCGAAAACCAAGCATTTTTAGAGAAAATAGTTCTAACAATATGATGAGTCAATATGTTATTCAGCGGAGACTGATGTAAGGAGACGGAGACTGTAAGTTTGTCTGTTATTGGGTGAACTGCTAAATCTTATTAAATCTTTGTATTTGTTTTATTATTATCCTTAGAATGATTTTTATTCGAAAAAAATCGTCTATGAAGAGGTTATTATAACGATACACTCGTGCTATTTCACGGCGAATTTGTATGATATGCATTGATCACTTAGCGCCAAATTGATGTGATGCATGACGCATGACACACATGAACGTCGCGATGGCATTTCAATACGCAGCTCATCCAGGCCGTTTCACGCTGGGCCGAGCCGGAGATTTTGCAGGAAAATATCGTTACCACGCTCGCTCCTGAATACAGCCTTGATATTTATTTAAATGGGGACTGGAAATACACTTAGTTTGGAGTGAGGTTAGGCTGGCAGAGACGAGTGCCTGTGTGCACTCGCCTCGGTCATGCGCCTGCGGCACATGACACGCTATGATACGTGACAGGGAGACGTGTGCCTCGAAAATGTGTGTGGATTTTGTGGTACACACGCCGCTATGGAGTGTCGCGGCCAGAGATACTGGATTTCTCATTTGACACTCTTACGCTCTCATGTAGATATGTATATATGCATATCCACCAACAGCGTATTTCAAAACCAACGCGTTGAATGATATTAGCTTTTAGCGTTGTTAAGAGGTTTCCCGATTTACCAACAATCGTTAGAGAATCAATCAAACAGTAAAATGAAAACACGCATTTATTTTTATTTGTGTCAAAAGCGTTTGTATAATTTAATTTCAAGTTAAATATACAAGATTTTTGAGTATTAGGGATACTATAACTGATGTTCTTGAAAGACAGTCTTGTAGGTTGACTTTTCTGGCGGGTATTCCAAGAGTGTTGTGGGCATGCAATTTTAGTAACAATTATACAAGAATAGAGCAACAATGTAATAAGTGGAATGGATTGATAAGTAACAAATCGATTTCATCAGTATTTCCTACGGTTACGATATTATAGGGTACAATGAATTGAGACTATCGATTTCGATAAATCGAATATCTGGTCGAGTATCAACCATCTGAGCTTATGTAGCAAGTTGTTACTAAATAATATTACTTTTTTTGTTGAATAGCTAATTCTCGTAGTACATTTTTGGGTCACTCTGTATGTACAAATGCCTAGCCCGGTATTTTCTAACCGCATTTTCATGGCAGTTTTGCCCGCGATGTTCGCGCTACGTGACGGATAACATTTTAAGGGCCATCTCTGAATTTCCTCTGCCAGAACTGCCGTCGAGTGCACATACATGTATGACGTAGGAAAGTATACTCACGGTATTACCGTGCGAGCGTTAGAAATAACTGCGAGAATGCCGGCGCAACAATTTGCACGCGTCAACTGTAACCTGAAATGTTCTCTTTGTTTCAATTAACTTTCTATTATTTAACCGACTGCCATCATGCAATATTTCAAAAAGTAGAGAATAGTTAAAAACTTTGTAATTCTTGAATGATAAAGTGAATAATAGTGTAACAGAACATATAAAACGCCAATAAGACGAATGGATTGATAGAGAAAGCAAACTGCTGTTTCGCCCTTTGCAACATGCAAACATTATATTAGAGTTACCATTAATCTATAGTCGATGTTTTAATACTTAAAAAGTTGGCTATTTCTCGGCGACTAGTTTATCTTTTAGCTTTTAGCGATGAAGGCGTGTCGATTTGTGATAACAAACTTTACCAATAAATGGAATTTAACGCTGACAAATACAATATGGAAAAAATACTGATCAGATTACGTAGTGTTTCATTTATTTTTTTGGCCGTTTATAAAATTAATATATTACATAAATTTGTAACTTTAAGATTTAACGAATGAGCTTAGCCGAGGTGAATCCAGATAATTGCATTAAGGTCAACATGCACCAAAATATAGATCAAACCAACTCTGGCGAAGTAATATAGAAAGTGATTGATATTTCAGCGAGTTTATACGAATTTCTAGGTTGTAAATATTGTTGATGACGCGTATCCGCCCACGTACATACGTATTGTGCCCGGCAATTTTTAATCAGGCAAGGAAATAGCTGTTTAACAAGATAATCGTGAAATTAATCCCGAGTGCAACCTGTTGCTCGCTTTTCGTCCCCCATGACGATTGTGTTTTTCCTCCTGGGACTACTCTCAGCGCACGCCCATTCCCTCTCCGACTGGCCCCCCTCTAAAGTGGCTAGCCTTTTTTCTCCCGTTTTCTACACTGTTCCGCATCACGTAGCGGGTAACAAGGCACTCGTTAGTTGCTAACGAATTGTTTGAGCACAATCCCGAGCTGGAACTGTGCCGGCTGGCTCGGGCCCGATTAATATTCCAATCAACTGCCACTTCATTCCGCCGGTGCGCGCTCTCCCTGCTAGTCGATGAAAGTGTTTGAACCGCTACGCGGCGAAAGTCATGGAATTAATGACGGAACTGTTCCGGCATCTTTGGTTAATTTCGCTGGTGCATTGATGCAGTTTATGAATCTAGTTATAAAATATCTACTCCAGCCATAATGCTGATTAATTCTGGCCTAAATTATATCAATCCTAAAACCGAAATATAAGTGAATATTTCAGCTCTTACAAATTTCTGGACTTTCCAGCAGCAACGGAATACCTAATAGAAGTAATGGAAGCAATGGTCTGTCTATATTTTTTTTACGGAATTTGACCTGTTACACACAAGTTAAAAACTCAGGAATGTATTTGTATCACACTGAATTTTTGACAACGCTGCCAGAAAAATACATTCGGTATAGTCAAAGGTGCAAATAGATAAGTATAGTCCAAATTTGTGCTAAATTTAAGGCCATTTTTTACCGTTAAGGAAATAGTAAAAATCAATGTTTACAAAAAACATGTATATTTACTGGTTGAATTTGGTATAATTTAGTATTTAATTAAATTTAGTAATAGTCATACTACTTCTTTTCTTTATATCTTCAATCTAGCCTTTCGTATAGAAATTTTTCTATTTTTTTTTCTATTTTGCGAAATAGAAGTCTTTTTAGATGGAGTCGTAAACGACGAAACCTCGTTGACTGATTTCTGGTCAATGCCAGGTCTACAATTACACGTTGTACTATTGCCGAGTTACGGTAGCCGAACCCTTAACCATGTATGTACTCCGCGCTCAAAGGATCCTGTTAGTTTCTCGGCATTGTTTATATGCTCATTTCGAACAGAATCGTTTGAGCAGGCTGTACATATGTATACATTCCCACAGTACTCTAATTGCGCGTCGGACAATGGGTTTGCGGACAAGTCATAACAACATGTGCGCATGTTGCGCAAGCCGCTTCTTTAACACGAGATATTGTGATGCTTTGTGGAACAATACAGAAGGCCTTGCATTGTTCGAAAGTCAAGGTGAATGATAAACCTATGTATCGTCGTATTACATGATCGCAAATTAATAACAGTGTGTATATTAATAGATAGAATGGACCTTGTACGGTTCAAGTATGTCACTGTCGTATCATCGATTAGAATCTCATTAAATCCTGGCAGCGGTTGGCATTATATTTCAACATTCTCTGTAATAAGTGAAGTGAAAAAGAATAACAAAGATGCCGATATATAAAAGTTCCCTGAAAAATATTAAAATGTAAAAAAAGCGCTTAATAGTTTAATGGATATTAAATATAAATATTCCTCCCGAATCATTTTCAGTATCGGAAAAGTTCCCTTTTAACTAACTAAACGCGTAGCCAAACATTCATTCCATTATCATAAGGTTTTCTTAAACTGGGTTCCTTCCATTACGCGCTTGAACTGCATACATATATCCTTCAACGACGAATATTCGAACCGGATCGCCGAAAACTTCACGGGGGACCCTCATTACTCAATCGTTTCAACGACAATTAGTCGAACGCGACAAGTCGTTTCGTCTGAAACTTGGTGCATGGTAGACATTTTTTGTCGCTTCGCAGTCCTCTTTCATAATTATCTTTCATGCAATCGTAATCAATGAAAATATACGTTAAAATAAAGATAAAAGCTTACTAAATAAGAACTTATTAAAAATATTGTATGTTAAAGAAAGATTATGTGGCAAATTGGTAATTAGAAGTGTACAGCTTGCCACGTTTTATACTCTACTCTGCCCCCTGGACCCCCATTAGTACCTCTTGTAAAAAGGTTGTACTTAGTCAGAGACCTTCGCGGGCGTACACACAACAACTCACCAAAGTTTCATCACAATCGGACGAATAGTATAGCAACGCATGGGAGACAAACATACAAACATCCATTTTTATACATAGATATAGATTGATTGCATCTCTAACTTTAAAACTTGGCAGGTGCACACTTAATTACCAATCAAAAAATATTACTAACGTGACTACCTTGACACAAATTTGCACATGCCAAGTTTTGAAGTTAGAGATGCGTGGTATCTGTGATGAAAACTTGATTTTCTTGTGTGATATCTATTTCACTTTTGGACAACCTAGTTCAAGAAGATACCTTTTATGTGAATCATTAAACTACTTGATGCTTTTTTTACATTTTGATGTTTTTTTGTGGATATCACTCCTTTTGGTCGTTCATATTTTTGAGAATAAAATAAAATCGGACTGTATCACATAACCGTCATCATTGCCTTGACACATCACCAGCCATGGTATAACCAATGTGTCGGTATAAATATAAAACCATATGTTCTCTGCACAACGCTCCGGAGCACTTCGCAGTGGCGCACGCTCGTGTGAAAAACGTGAGAGTAACATTTTTAGGAATGTTAAACATGATGAGGACGATGAACTCTTAATCCGCCTGGCCTTTGCCGCGGCAAAAATAATAGAGGAAATTCAATATCTCCGGAACGACCGGACCGACCCACAGTATTCTTGGCTCCATTGGATTCAGAAAAATCAACGATGGAATACAAAATTCTAAAATATATCCTTGGGGCTCTAACTTTCACATAAATCAAGGTGCAAGTATGCTAACTAAGGATAACAGCTAAAGTTCAGGATAAGTATCCTCGGCTGTCGCACTATATATACTACTAGTTGGCGCGAGACTCTATCGAGTCTCCTGATCCCGAACTCGAGCTGTTATCCTTAGTTACTTTATCCGTTCGTAGATGGCGTCCAGGACACTCTTTCTTTCTCGCAGGTAGAATTGCATACGAGAGTACTGAAAAGACGGCGGGCTCCCTCGATTCAGCGGGATGTCCGGAGGGTGGGGCGTAGCTTTCTGGGCGATCTGCAGAAATGCGTGAACAAACGGTTCGCTGACGTCTGCGGAGGTTTTTAAACAAACCTAACCTAATTTTACATTTAGCAGCGTTATTGAGCTGCCTCTCCGGTTCCCCTTTTTAGCCAAATTCAAACAAAATTTTTAAGTTTTGTAGGTGAAGAGATAAATGGTGGTTGTTTATTTTTGTAAGCGAACAATCTGAGCCCGTTACTGAATGCTCAAGCAGATTTGGGGAACGGCGGCGTCCACCCACGTACTTAGTGACATTATTTAAAAACCGCGATCACGAACCATTGTAATTGAAATCCGTAACCTCAACAAAAGGGGCGGGCTAGACTCCGACCACCGGCGGTATGGTAAAGGCGCTGCTTTATCGGCACAAATGGCCAAAATCGTGCTTCAGAATTCCGTTTCTCACAAGACTTTTCCAAACAGGGCTTTCTTTGAAAAATTCTAGCGCCGCAGATAAAAGTGATATCAGCAAACGGAAAAAGGCATGTGGTTCACAAAGAATCCAATTTTCATAAAATAAATATGTCAATCAACCAAGTTGTTTAAAAGTTGTTTAAACATTAAATAATTTAGACTGAATTATATAATATCTCCAATAGCGCACTTTGTTTTTCCTTGAAATTTTGTCAGAAGTTTCCTAGTAGCGTCCCCAAGACACCATGTAAAATTAGTCCTGGGTAATTCATAACTTTTTTCGTTACGCAACAAAATCCCTGTCGCACCATGCCATTTCGAGCACATTTTACGGAGTCGACTTTTCTTTAGAAAATCATAACTTTGCAATCACGGCAGATATCGGCAAGCAAAAAACGACGTATTATTCACAAAGGGTCAAGCCATTGAATAAAAAATACGCGAAGGATCCTATTTTTGTTCAACTAATAATAATTTCAGATACAACTATTAAACGGCCAATATTTCCGTTAGAGAAAATCTTAATTTTTCTTCAATTAAATTAACTTAGTGGGCACATTCGACTGGCACATTCGACTATATATATATATATATATATATATATATATATATATATATATATATAATAATATATTATAATTACTACTAGTTGGCGCGAGACTCTACCGAGTCACCTGATTAAAAAAACAAAAAACCGCGATAAAAAGTATCCTATGTGTTAATCCCGGTTATAAGCTATGTGTATACCAAATTTAATTCAAATCCGTTCAGCCATTTTTACGTGATTGAGGAACAAACATCCAAACACAAACTTCTACATTTATAATATTAGTAGAATAGGATTTAATTACTATTGCTGGCCAATAACCAAAAGGTGGATGCAGCAATAAATTCATTCGGGCATTCTAATCCCATCATACCACCTTCGCCAGTATACATATAACCCTTTGTGATCAGCCTTTTTTCCGAAGGAGGAGTGCAACAAATGAAACAACTCGAATGTTGCCGGTTGACATTCACTCTGGTTCTTGAATTTCATTGTGTCGGTACAATTAACACTGTAGACTGAGCTATCAATCGGCAATAAATGTACACTACTATGTTGCACGCACCGAACCCCTTAAAGGGGACTAACGGGATTATCTACTAAGGCTTCCAAGCCCGAGTAGGTAAAGCGAAGGTCTTTGAACTGTGTCCCAATCAAAGATGAACTTTTTTCGAACGCCCCGCAGCCTGCAACTGGGTTCTTGCGAGGCTGAAACGCTTGGCTATATGTAGGCTTTTCTGGTATTGAGTAATCGCACGATTTCTAGAAATTACAAAACAGCCAATACTAGGTGACCCAAATGTGCACCGGTAACGGCCTCTGTCCGGAAGGACAATACTGAATGATGGTTCATTTTTGCGGGAAATAGTCATCTACATTCTACAATTCGTAAAACAGTACACCGGTTATCCAAATGAATCAATCAGCATTATGTGGAGTAATTGATATTTTTATAAAAAACGCTACGTGGGTTTCATCTAATTTTTTCGTAATTACAAAGTGAACATTTGCTATTAACAACTTGTCAACAATTGGTGCATCGTAGAGGTTCGTCTGGTTCACTCCTGACCTGATGGTTCGTCTAAAAAGTTGGAAAACTGTAATAAACTTAAGTTTTAGTTTAATTTTCTAATCAATAAGGATGGTTACGCGTGTCTAACTGTACTTTACTCTTAAACCAATTGTCCGATAGGAAAACATGTTGCATTCTGCCACAATGCACCTATTTCGATGCCTATAATAATAATTGGATATTTTATATTAACAAAAATCAATCGACTCTGAAGACTGCCTACTTTTCATGAATATTTTTAAGTTTTAACAGAATAATTGACGCCCAAATAATAGTAAGCGCGTTATGCATAGATAAAGCGAATTTTTTTATTTAAAAAATTAAAACAGGAAGGGAATGTCAGGGCTGCATTAAGCCCAATCATTGCGTATACTGTATTTACTCTGATTGTTATTCGTGGCGAAATTTGTGGCAAAAAATTTGTTTCAAAAATTCACTATAAGATAATTGCGATTTTTAACAAGTCTTATGAAACTTATTACAGGTTTTCACATACAATTATTATAATATTCTATAACTTGATAAGGTCTATGTAATAAATATTTTCTATCAAAGTATTACAAGTTTAATTAATCTGTTAATGTACACAGCGGTAGTTGCACATTATGGTGCACCGGCAAACTTTCCAACTCTAACATCATAAAGCCTACCAAGTACTTGAACAAAAAGTGCTTGAAAGTAATATTGTTGTTGACCGAGGTATAATGCTATGTATTGGATTGTTTTCATTAACGTCGATTCTCCGCAGGGTTTGCAACGAATGTGGAATACCTCCTGTATTTACATACTGATCCGGTATAAGCGTCCATAAGGCGGAGGGGAACACTAAATTTATGCTCATACCGGATGGACCTACAATTTTTAAGGTGGATTCCGAACCACCCCCCGCGCAGTGCGTGAACGTGCCGAAAATCAGCGATGATAAGTGTTGGGATCGAACCCGGGTCCCGCTAATTGCGAGTCGGACTCTTTTCCCCTTGAGCCACTGCGCGCGTAATAATTTATGTATAATAATTTTCATAAAACTCAACAGACTAGCAAACAATAATAATCTTAACCCCGATGGCGCTAAATTACAGGTGTATTTTTGATTGCACATATCAACTTTGATAATGCCTCTTTTACGATCTTCTAAACTGATTGCGATAATATTTGTCGCAGTAAGTTTGATACGAAAACGATTACTTCTCTTTCTTAATATTGGAACGAACAACCTCATAATACGGCGATCGAGGAGAATCCTTAGGATGCTTTTATTAGGATTTCTGTCAATACATTTACTGAGATAAAATTATCATTATTCGTAATTAGTCACATTTTCATAGTAATTTGTGTATACACTAATTTAGTTTCCATCAACCACTCAAATTTTGAAATTATATACAAAGAACATCTGAATAGACGGCCAATGTTGGTTGTCCCAGTGTCAATGAAAAAGATTCTTGCAATTTATCATTTTATTTTCATGCTATACTAAAGTACTGTACACGCAGGTAACGTCGGACCGCACTATTTCTAGATTAAACGCCAGTGGTATTTTTATTACATATTCGTACTAAACTATTTACAAAATGGAATATGGTAAGAAGTAAATAAATATATCTACTTTAATGGGTCAAAGACCGCTGAACCGGTAATACTAAGTGTGCCAGACTCCTGCGGCGATTCCCCAAGGTAAATTCGAAATACATGTTTTTCCTTAAAAGCTGGATGATTACCGAAAAGCGTAGGGAGTTTGTAACTTGTAAAACACCTTTCGCGTGATGGGAAAGTTTCCGATGTAGGTGTGAGCGAATAAAGTGGAAGTCGAAGCGTACCTTGGGGAAAATGCTCATACAGTAGTCATAAGTTAGCGGAACGAAGGAACATATGACTTCTTCTGGGAGAAGCCCCTTTCGTGGAACATTACGTCCACATGGGACAAGCCGTTACTCTTTTCGAATCGTGTAAGTCGATTCCAGAAGAGATTACTCCTTACGCTATGTTATGGGCGCCATGAGGCGAGCCAAAAGGGACCTACGAGATATTTGGGTGCTTCCGAAATATAGAGTGCTTTTCATATACGTCCTGCATATTCAACTTCCGCAGAAAGATAGCTGGTGTAGTAAGTCGAATGTCCAGAATTTGTCATTGTTTTCTTCACTGTCTCCTGGAGAACTTCGCATTTTCCATTTGCGTTATTCTCTTTCCAGAGGTGAATTTGATGGAAGGTTTTCCGAAGAATTTACGCAAATTCTACGCAATCGGACATTGAGCTGTTCCCCTCTTTCTACATTTCCACATGCCCCCCAAAATGCGACAGGGAATTGCTACATGAATATCCAAGAATCAAATGTTATTGAAAAATTGAGCATTTAAAAACCGCATTTATTCCTCTTCGTTTCGGACTTTCCAACTATTGCACAGATGAAATTTTGAATACGATTAACAACTAGGGCTACTTGAAAAGTAGTACAAAATGGAATTGCATTTGCACAGAGCCATGCAAATCTACATTGCCATACAGTTCTTGCTGCGGTATGATTTAGCTAAAAGTTTGGAAATAAATGCATCGTTATCTTCAAATTATGAATAAATGGAGTTACTCTAGAAATATACTGATTTAACTTGGCTAGAAATATCGAAAGCACAATCAGTAACATATATCTATTAGGAAGAACTGAAGCAACGCTAATTTGCAAGTTAATTAGTATCCGGGGGACAAAGGAATCTGTTTGAAACTATTTATGAGACACCGAAATCTCTCAGTGGGTTTTTGGCTCACCCTGTAGAGTCCAGATCTCGGGCACGTTTCTCTCCTCGAACGTAGTATCGATTAGCGACACGCCAGGTGGCCGCAATACACCTCGACCTTGACACGAGACAGAGAAAGAGATTTTTCAACCACCCGACTCCGAGAGAGACTTCCTCCGTAACTTCCCCCGTGGAGTGAAGCTGGGGCGCAGGCGCTTTTCCGCTAGGAACGCCAATATCGGCAATATGTACCGAGTAAATTGCGACAGCGTTGGTATCATCCTTTTTTATAGCGTTATCTCTCCCGCGCCGATAGCTAACTCTATTTTCGATCTGGGTTCCTGTTAGTTTTCATTAGTTCCCGGGATAAAACATCGCTCTACGCAGTTTGCCATGCCATTAAACTTGGGCTTCGTCCACGAATACCGGGGAGGTTCAAACTTTTCCCAGGCTCTCACTAAAATTGTCCCCGCTAGACGTTACTAACACTTCGCGGAACAAACGGTTGCGCGCATCTGTCCATTTCAAACTCATTCGGATTCTGAATAGAAAAATATCCCTCAACAATGAACCCTTTTTATGAAAGGAAATACAATGTTGAAATTTGAATGATGATTGGAGCGTGTCGACACTCAATGAAGATTTATAAACTACCGTCACTCATTTCGAATGAATAGATTTTTTGCGCAGTCAGTCTCTTGAAGCGCAGAGTGGATTGCATTTGGTATTCACTTTGCAGATCACGCTGTGTTGGTCTACAGCTCTCGGATATAACTGTCCAGTCGATTAACAGTGAAGTTCCCCATGGCGTAGGGACTCTCGGACCTGGTCTTGACGAGGTAGAATCCCTTATTCCGCTTATCTACCTTATCGCCGGCCAAAACTGCCGGGAATCTCGGTGGACATAGGCCCAGCAGATAAGAGACAAATCCCGGACAGGGCCATCCCCAGAATCCCAATTCCGAGTTGATGGACTCGGCGAAGTACATGACCGAGCGGTGATGGTCGCACTTGAAGGGGTTTCGGTGCTCCCAGCATCCCGGCTGGTTCACCCCTCCGTTCATGTAGAAGTCGACGTGTCCACTGGGCTCGATCTTTCCCTGCAGAAAGGCGTTGGTGTGAAAGACGTCGACGAACACGGCGTCGCCGGCATCGAGCTTCTCATCGTTATTGACTGTGACAAAGAGCGGCATCGCCGGGTCCAGGCCGGTGATCCTGGACATCTTGTAGGGCCTAAGTGCATTCGCGGCGAATGCGGGCACGTGGGCACCGAGGCTGAAGCCAATCGCGTGGATGTCCTGCGCCCCATAATCCCGCAGCCTCTCGACCAATTGGGCGAGACAGTCGCCCACGTGCGGCACGTTGTGCACGACGATGGGGTAACAGGGCGCCGTTGCCAGTCGATGCCAATCGACGGCTATCAAATTGTAATCCCCGCTCTTCAGGTACTCCCGTCGGACATCTACGAGATATGACAGCTGCATATTCGAGTCATAACCGTGAACAATGATCTTGGTCGGTCTGCTGGCTAGGAAGTCCGTCTCGTCCAGATTCGAACTGCTATTATCCACGAAGATCTGCTGGCCCGCATCAGGATTATACCTCGTGTAAAGGTAGAACGTGACCTCCTTATCAGGACAAGTCTGGTTGGTGTTGACTAGGCAGGGTCCCACGAAGAAGTCCTTGCCGGGCTTCTGTTCCAGGGAGTTGCTCACCACGAAAGGCTGATTCTGGGAAGCCACGCTTGGACGCAGTGTTAGCATGGTGACTAGTAGGGTACAAATGGATATCCTGAAGATCCCGTGTCGATTCAGCCTAGCGGTGGATCTTCTTTCAGCTCCAAGTGGGTGCACCTTTAGTCCAGGCGGGTTGAATCTCGGTCCAGACATGTTTTCGGTTCTCTGGTGCGGAACTTGACATCGACCAAGCTTGATTGCGTTTGTCTCGACGTCGTTCTGGGAGCGTCGTCGGCACGAGACTGCCGGTGCGAGCGCGTGGCGGCCTGGCGCTAGGGAAACTTTGCGTTGGATCAGCACGTAGCCGCTGGACGAGCTCCGAATCCCTAAAGAGGGGTACGTACTAGCTGTAGCCGCAGTTACGTTTTCATCTAGCTAGACGAACATACACACGTATCGATACTCGCGCGATTGTTGGTGCCACTTCACCGCTAGTACTTCCCCCCGACGAAGGTCGAACCTATGATGAATGCGGCTGGGTGCGATAAGGAAGGCGGGATATTACTTAATCCATTGTTTCTCAAGCTTTCTTGGACACGGAACACTTCTGAGGTTAATGGTCGCTTAGATTGTGCATGGATTGCTTTTTAAATGGATGATTTTGTAGCACGTTGACCGCCTAGCGTAATTTATTCAATTTGATGATCACTCTATGATTGATATATCTATATGAATGGCACTAATAATGCATTAAATAGATCAAGATCAATCATTTTTATTTGAGTTTCGTAAGGTTTTTATATCGCGACTGTCCATTGTTAAGCTTACTGCAAGTCTAGATGCTGGTGATGCTTTTTATTTGGGAGTATAATTCTGCATCAGGTTTGCAATTGTGACAATATTTAGCACTGTCTGTTAATAATGTCTACATGATAAGATTTTCATTTAAGTAAATTTGTCTGGGTACTATAAAAGTATAAATATGACCCACTCATGAGTGAAATATCGCCAAAATTGTTAAATGGGCAACCGATTAGACCTTTAGCAATACTTGGATCACTTCTGTTCAGACAAATAACATTATTATACATGTCACTTGCCTTTTAATCACCCCCTTCACACTCGGGTTTCAATTATTTCCATTATTGGTACAATTTGATATTATAAGTAAATTGCAGTGCGTGGAAAAGACTCGGTAAAGAATTCTTTATATTAAATAAGGTCTATATCCATTATTAGCGATTCAAAGGAAAGTGAATCACCCTGTACGTGCGACTGATATGGTTCTGTGTAAATACGCAGATTAGATAACGGCGGGATTAGATAGGCAGATTAAGTAACGTTTTATTTGAAAAGAATGACGTGTGACAATACTGTATTTTCTGTGGTTTAGATCATCTATACAACATCCGCTCGGTATATTATTCAATGTTTAGGAAAGCATCTCGCAATCTTTGTCCTTGAGCATGCGATGAGGTTAATGCTGATGCAAAAAAGTCTGGCATCGGATGCATTGGTGGGGCGTAGGTGCACTGGAGTGTGTAATAGTTTCGAATACGACTGGATGCTGACCTTGACACCAGAACAACTAAACTCGCCTAAATTCTGAATTCCAGGTTTCTCTATATTTAAAGTAGCAGAAACGCCTCAGGAATTTTTACCGGATTTTCTTATAATTTTGTCAATATGAAGGGTATAATTGTACAGGATAATTTAGTTAATATTAACAACTTTATTTTTGTGTATACGCAAAGACAATGTGGGTCGGTGTAATTGTTTTAGTTGGGTGTCGAAAACATAATTAAGCCGTTGACTGTGGTAATGTAACAAATTACATTTAAAAAAAATTGAACTACAAATTGGGAAAAGCTAGTTTTTAACATTTATTGTTATCCTCTTTTTATGGCTTAATAAACGCAAGGTAATGGATGATCGTGTTCTCATGAATAAGTCAATAGAACTTCGGAATTCTTTGTGAAGTTGGATTGCATGATCGGATAAAATGTAAAATATTAACCTTTACGGAACATCTCAGACAATTTTGTAGGTGGAAGGCTCGGTTTTTTCCCGCCGCTCTTCAAGGCAAATGTTGTTGTTTTGTTGTTTTGAACTTTCGTGTTTTGGTTAGTATCCTATTTCCAATTATTCCCATTCATAGCTCATGGATTTTTTCGATCTTACGCATATTCGAGGACCGGACTTCCCAATAACAGTTTCAAGGTTCCGAAAGGCCGTTTACGTATTCATACTTCGAATGAAGAAAAAATGGTCCTTCAAAAGTAACAGTTTATGTACTTGACAGTGATATACTGCATACTTTATTAGTGTGCACGAATTTCTGTGAAGATTGCTCGGAATTTTACTCATGTTATTGGCCGCGTTTGATCGAAAATCGAAGCATCTATACGTAGCGTTAAATTACGCTTATTGAGATAATAAGCAAATAAGTAAGGTATAATAAAGAAATCCCATAAGAAAACAATAAAGAAATATAATCAACGAACTTATTATTGATCCTTTTAACCCGCAGAAAGTAAATAAATTGATAAATTAAGTAGAACTATAATAATAATAAAGGAATGCATTTACAGAATTAATAAATCTGTGAATTCGCGGTTGCTGTTTTGTAGTAAGTAAATTTTTTTATTACGATTTTTCGGTGCAATCAGCTAATAATGTTTATTTAGAATCTTCCAAGAATTGCTGTTTCTTAGTAGACTCTTATGAATTCGTAATTGGAAATACCAGAAAACAAGCAGCTATTATATCAGAAGATGATCTCGCTGACACAGTTCATGACTGTTCACGCACCTATGAATTCTTAATCCAACCCCAATTGATTCCATACACAAACTTACAAATTTCGTTCTATTTACCGAGTTTAGCACTTGTTCATATCTTTTATACACACCGATGCCATGTGCGATCGAGTATCGCAGCTGACTTAATCGATGATTAATTCATAAGGGGCAAGCTTTATTGGTGTCTAGCGATAGTAATGGGACGCCGACAAAATGTCAGTAAAGTGCAAATAATGAGTTTAAAGAAAAGATAGAACAAGTTTAAATAAGTAATATAATATAAGTAATATAATGTGAACACTCACTCATTTACACAGTGCTCGACACTATTGTTTATCTTACTGAGATCAGCGGCAATGATGCATTGGCATGGCATCGCACGTCAGATTCACGTTACGCAAATAATCTATTTTAAATTAGGTTTTAGTGTTTGCTAATTTCAAGTATTTTTGGACACCGAAAAGTTGAAATGGAAAATTAGCTAAACTTAGTCCTTTTAATCATTAGACAGTAATTTGGCAACAAAAGGGAAACCCGCAGGTACGTATCAAAGTCGATGATTATGAATGTCTTAATCCAATAATAACGTTGCATACATATGTATGTGTCAATATAATAACGTTGTTAGTACAATGCAATTAAGCTGTCTTTACACAAATGGATGGTGTTCAGAACATTATTAGTTTGCATTGCATCGTATTGAGCAATGTACAATATTAACTAATGTAAAATAATCTATTATAATGTTCCTACATAAACAACATGAAATATTGCCGATTGTAAGCCTTCGTCAGATTTACATATTTGTATGATTCTAATAATCCGGTTCTGTCACACATCCTTTACATTAAAAATGAGCTAATTACTGTTTTAAAAGTCTCCACAGGTAAAACTAGGTACATACAGCTACCAGCTATGGCTAAATGGGACGCGCTACTAATTCAGGGTTACTTGAGTCAAACTCTTACAATCACACTGAAACGTGCAAATGACAGCTTCAAGGCCTGACTCATGTTTGTGTACCATATTTGAAGCGCGCGTTGCAAGAAACGTTAGAAAGATTGCTTCATGATTACATTCATTGGGTTCGTCTGTTTGGTGATTTCTTATCTATCAGCTACGTATTTGTAAATGCGATAGCGACAGGTGGAACAGTGATAAAACCCTTAAAATTTCCAAATGCATCCCATTGAGCAAGATAATTATTGCTGATCGAATGGCTGTGCATCTGTTAAAGCGTATTCATGAAAAGACAGGAATGGCGTGATTTATACGAACAAGCTTGGTGCCCGTATTATGACATCATTTTTCGGGAATACGATTCCGGATAATACTTCGCAATTAGCTGCCACCACTGCCATGTCTGATAGCGACAGTGCACATATTCGTTAACAAAAAAAGATGGTGATATTTTGCGGGAACTTTAATGAGCTTCCATTGTCATCCCTTGACGGGGTACTGAATATTTAGTGCCAACACGCCTTTAATTGAGATGTCATTCTGGCTGGAAAGCATCTTTTATTAACATGAAAGATACCGCCATAGTTTAATTTTGATTTAAAAATACAATATTTTAAAAATGTCATACGATTTGAATTGTGTAATTATACATATAATGTAAAAGTTCTGAAATTGTTTTTTTCCTTTTCGGCACATTGTTTTTTAAAGATTGTGGAGAATTATCAAACAACTTATAAGTTAGGTTGGAAAAGTTTACATTATTCCCCAGATGTTTATTGTTAGAAGAATGCACTCACCAGCTACACAATGGAAAATCAATAGTAAAAGAGACCGTCGCTTTTCAAGGGTCGGACGAACTTAGTTTACTTTGCCATTTAGCTGTTAGAATTACATTCAACCACGCTAGACGAATTATTTGGTTCATTATCTAATCATTTGTTCCATAATAACTATGAATTCAAACGAATGTCCGAATATCAACGGCGTATTCCTTCTCCTCTACTTTTTACAATTGAACTATATTATTCGAAAGTTTAAGAAAGGAACAAATGGAGTGACGATATGGATCATCGGCGACCACCATGGTAATTAATGTGTTATTTAATCATTAAACAATGGTGCGAAGTAAGCTTCGGTGCACTCAGCGAAGAATGAAATTCCCTGTCCGTTTTTTTGTCGGGATGCGTTGCCGGTTGAACGCAATCACGCACGACGTTTATAAATTAGTGACTTTCAGGGCAGTCCCAGTTGTGTAGGAAATGATGGCACGTACATTCTGGTGTCCCGGGGAGAAATAGGGATGGAGAGGGTGGCATATCGTGATTTATCATTGCGAGGGAATTGATTCCAAAGCCCTACGCCACTGGGCTGCACGTTTGACGCGTGGCTGAGTGATGGAAATATTTGCGTTTGATAGGATATTGATGAGATTACCGTGATAGAGTGGCCGATCATTATGTGCATTGATTTCGAGCCGTATCCAGTCAAACTAATCGTAAATGGAACCCTGGTCTGGTAGATATGAGTCGACGATTTCAGTGTCATTTTTATATGTATACTTTATTGTAAAGTTCGTAAAAAAACTCAACAGATTTCCAACTATAATTCGCTGAGTGTCACGTAATCGTGGCCGAGTGAGTCCATTAATTCACCTTCCAAAATTCCGAATATATGACAGTCAGTGTAATTATACAGGGGATAATGTGTAATTATACAGGGGATAAGTACAGGGGAAGCCCTGTAGTTTTGAATTGTCAGACACTAGCATGAGCAAATAAGTAATGATTGATATGATAAAAAAAAAATGATAAAACACTATGTGCGGTTGACTTTCTTATAACTTATTCACGAGTAATTTTACACATATTCACATATTTATAATTAAAGAAAATAACGTAAAATTGCTATAATTTAAACGACTGGAATTATTAAGACTGTAAAATCAAGAAAGGGTCATAAGATGAAGTTCGATTCGTTTTACATTAATAATGTCGTGTTGCATTATTTGTCACTTGGAATATATCTGAAAGTGCGCCAAACATTCCAACGAGTTACAAACTAATGGTGTATCCATCCACGATATGACGATGGTGAGTGCACTTTCTGATAGGTCTGTGCAAGTGTCGTGTAGCAAGTTAGCATTAAGAAAAGTCCTGACCTTCGAAATGACGCGCGGCGGACGTGCACTTGAGGCAATCCGACCGTGAAAGCGGTGTTCATTTCCGTCGAGTCATGGGAAGGTGAAATTTCCATGGCACTTGGTTAGTATGCAAGCGGCCGAGTAGTATACTTTCGCAGCCCGCTCGCTTTGAATACCGAATGCAGTCAAAATCACTTTTACTTAAAGGCGTTTCGGAGAATCCTACCGGCTTAATTATTATTCTGGCAATCCGGAAAATCGGGGCGTGCAACTTCCTGCGCCGAACATTTCGATGCAACGTCGCTGCTGTAGAATTTGTAATATGTGTTACACTTTTTTAGTGATTTATTTATGCTCAATGACTCATGCTCTCGTTTTTCCACGATTTAATATCGACAACAATTATTACTGTTTTAAGATTCAAACGTTTATTACTACTGCTTGGAATTAATTCGTTTAAATTCGTTTTCGACCGATATTAATTCGTACGTGCGGTGTACTTGCGATACAGTTCGTGATGACCAGTACCACTCATTGTTGTTAAAAAGTATGTAACTATGGCAGGAAACGTTTCCGACAAGTCGTCCAGCATTGCCAACATTAATTTTAGCCATGAAATTAACACTAGCATTCAAACAGAGCGCTCGATAAAGCGACGCGGTAAAATGGAAGATAAACTGAAATCCGACAATGAGACGTCGGGCGGAAGAGGGTTGCAACGGTGTTAATGCAATTATGCGTTACTGGATATGACGGTGGAATTAAACAGCAATTGAATTTCACTCGCAATCTCTCGCTCCGTCACCCGTTCGCTCTCTCTAGGCAGAAATAGCGCACGGGGCACACACTTCTCGTAAGAGTAAACATCGAATCTCATTGGGTGCTAGGTTCCTCGACTAACAAGCAATACGATAATTGAACGCATGTACGTACGCGTGCTTCACTGTGTACGGTTGCATTTCATGCCGGGCACCCAGTAAAGGTTATTTCACACACAAGGGGATATTACTGTTATGGCCTGGTCCAACAATGTTACGCGAATTTTAACTTGATCAAGGAGTCTCTCAAAGAGACTCTTCCTCAGCCTCAGCGTTCCCCAATTTCGACGCATATTCCCTGAGCTGTCTTCCAAAAAAAGTGTAGACTCAACTTGGTCATTTCTGAAGAATACTGAACTGTTGAAGTGCCACTTTCTCGGGCACGACCTTCCCTTTATTCTTTCATCTCCCACCCTCTCGCTGCGAGCTGCGTTTCGCGAAAGTTCGCTGAATGGTGCGCGAAATTTTGGATGAAGCGAGGAAAATATGCACGTCATCTGCGCCCCAAACGCAAATGCCCAAATTTACCGCTGTTGCCATACCTGTACTACAGGATGACCGAAAATGCGCTACGGAACTTTTTTAATACGGAACTTGGTACATACAGGGTGTTAAGTCAAGCCCGCGATTTATCAGGCTAACAAAAAGACAAAGGGTTTGCTAATCGATTGTTACTTATAATGAGTTAAACTTCAAAAAAGAAGCAACTATAATTGATAACTTGCGAGTTATAATGTGAGTGTGTGCATTCGTTTCCTCCGACCGAGCATTAATCAATAATAACAGTGTAAATAATTACTCTGCATTAGAAACTCCTCGCGATTAACAAACAGGCGGATGATAGCAAAACTCTTTGGCACCCGAACTTTATGGTAGCCGCAAATATTCCTAGTTTTACTGAACGCCTCGATAACCACGGTAGCCGTTGATGTGCGGATGTGAATAGTTGTGGTTTTTAACCGGCGTGCCGCGGCGCGGCATCATCAACACGCCAATGTGCAAAGGTTCACACTCTACATGATCGAGTTGCCCACATATTATACCAGGTTTTAAGCATTCTAATGAATGTGTACGGAATTCGAAAGACTCTGCTAGTATGATTTATTAATAAGAGCGCAGAGTGTAGTTTGATTGGCAGATGGCATGGCCATAGCATGCTGTTTCGAAGCGCTAGTCGGAGTGGTGTGCTTGCTAAATGGAGTCATATTGCGAACATTGGGGTTATCGGAACAATGCCCGGTCTCATTGTCTCTCTGGCCTGTGCACATCAGCGTAGTGTTCATCAAATTGGAAGAGCACAGGAAGCAAGCGGAGTTCAGTATCAGGAAAGTAAGCTGACCGACATTACGGACGAAATAAATTCCTTATCAAGCTTTTAACAAAAAGAGTGCCACCTTCGCTATATTTGGAGCTTCGCTCTTTCCCTTCATTTTTATTTTCCCACTCGAGTGGCGAAACGGTCACCCACATCCGCCAATCAATAAATAATCGAAGCCTGCCCAGAATACAGCGCGACCTCATTGGCCTCATTATTTAGCTACTGACTTTTTCTGCGTTTCAGGTCGAATAATAGTTGCAGTCGCTCACGTTCAACTATCTTTTGCGCCACTAACAAGGGAACGTTTCCAGGTGACAATCGCCGATCTAGTTTCGTGAAGATCGGCGATTGTCACCTGGAAACGTTCCCTTGTAAGTGATCGCATTCGAAGAAAGATTTTTTGGTGGATTAATTTCGACAATCAATTAGTCGCGAAGGTTACGCAATCCCTGTACGAATCAGACTACTTTTCTTTTGCTATTTCAATACAAAATCATCGCCGCTTTCCTTTCCGTAGAATACGCTGGCGTTATTTTTCAAGTTTTAAACTGAGTCAAGGACTGTTTTCATCGACCGTTCTCGCACGGACCCGGAACTTTTCCGTGGGGGAGGCTCCAGCCACAGCATTTGTGTATCCCGAAAATTCCTGTATGCACACACCGAAGCCTAGATCATCAACCCTCCCACCCCAGCCTACTTTTTCTGGATATTTGGGGTATGTAAACCCTCGAGATGTAGCCAATGACGGGCAATTCAGTAGAATCCTTCCAACACGACGAAGCTCTGTCAATTAGTTTTCTGAACCATAGTGCGTGGACGTGTATTAGATCGAGCGTACCGCGTCTTTAGGCAAGTTATTACGCTCCACCGCAATACCCCGTTACCACTCGTGACGTTAAACGAGCCATGCTTATTCTCAGTTATCCTGTGATTAACCTTTAATCCACGGTTATTCTTCATAAAGGATTAAAGTGTCGCACACCCCTGACAATTAGTCATACTGCAGGGCCAGTTGCACATTATTATCCGAAGCTCCTGATTCATTTACAGCAAAATTATAAGAACCGCCTGAATTAGGCACGACTGCTCAGTAGTATTAGGTTTTAAATCAAAGAGTCTCGCTGGCTCTAGATCGCGGCTCGTAACAAAGGCAGACGCTATATTTTACTATAATGAACTTTATGAGCTAGGTCCCGCAAGATACGTAATGTAAAAACCTTTGTGTCTCCGCTAGTGCGGAATTTTCGGGTTAAAATGAGAGAAGGTTCTAAAGAGCGTTTCAGTTCACTTTGTTCATCACACCGTATTACAATCCATTCCACTTTGTTAATTATTATACTTAGGGCCAACTGGCCGAATTATTTTATTACCCACTCATTCTGCCCTTGCCGGTTAATCGGAAGACTGTCGGTATTTCGCGTGATTCGGCCAGGTGGCCCTGAGCAGCCACGCGTCATCCACATCAAGGTGTATTTATCGATAGAAGTAATAATTCAATGATTATAGGTATTAGTAAAATAGGTCCATCGTTCACGAGGAATTTTTCCGCTAATTAGTTTTGGTCGCAGAGTAGATTATGCTGATCGTATGGTTTTCTATGTTTTCATAGATTCTCTGATTTGAATTCCTATTTTCATATACAAAAATTAACTTTGTTCAAAGGTTCGACCCACGCAGGGCGAATCTTCGAAACTATACATTATCTCTGTCATTGTTTCATATTTCCCTTCCGTTATACAAAGTACATAGAAGTGTTTTCCAACCATTTGCAAAAATATCGATTTCACGTCCCACATAGTAACAACAAACAAAAACATGCAAATGCGAGCAAATCCGACAGACGAAGAGTAACACAGTGGAAGGACTCGATAAAACACAAGTGTTACCATAGCTTCGATCCACATATATGTATATAACCAATACATATATTGGTTCGTACTTAGCGTAACTTGTGAGGCACAAAATAGAGTATAAGACCTATAAAGTTGCACACACTGTATACTGCAAATAAGAGGTGAACTCTCATTATGTGTCCTCTACAGCACACTATGAATTTCATAATATTGTTGTATTTAACATATTATTTCTACATTCCATTTTTTATATCTCTTTCTGCATTGACCTAGACTTGCATCGAAGCTTGTCACCTTTCGTCTGCGCGACTACATATAGTAACATTTATTTTCATTAGCAATAAGATAAATAAAAGTTTTATTTTGAAATTTGACTGCAAAAATGAGGGCAAATGTAAAAAACGAACGGAGAACGTTAACAAGCAGTATAGAGATATTCAGATATAAACAATGTGGGACACGCAGAAAATATGGAGAGACAGATACAACATCGAACCCAAGGACAACGACTGCACAGGAATATACCCCCGTGCTCATATGCAGCACATATACGTATAGTCATATGTATATATGAGTATCAAAATCCTTTTTTAAACGGATATGCACGAAGATCTGAACAAATAAATATGATAATTCGGAAATTCAGAGTTTGCTGTCGAATGAAATACAAATAATTTTAATAGTTATTATTTTTGAACATTGGAATTGGGAAACTATACTGCTTCCGCTATTAAGTGACTTGAGCAAGAAGGAATCGTCGCATGCTGTTTTATCACATTTCGTTCATCGCTCGGAAACAAATTTTTGAAAAACGTTGTGCATTAGACTTACAGTCTTACAACAAATCCAAGGATTTGGCTCAGAATGGTGTAGCAAATTCAGGATTAATGTGAACTAATTTTATCTCATCCAATTGCTGTATTGCGGTATATATCTTTAAAAAATCAGCGAGAGGGATGTTGACTTAAATAGCTGAAGTACTATACTGCATTAATGACGTACATTAATTCAATTAAAAAATCATTTCTTTCCCCAGTCACAAACCATTTGTTCGTCTACTGGCGGATCATTAAACTATGTGCCACTCAGAAACGTATACGAAGGGTATACGTGCACATGTCACTAAGATTACTCAACGGGGATTCCCATGCAGTCGTGTCCAAGGCAAAGACAGAGGGCGTGGGTTTTTCGGTGACACTCACATGGGAAGCTGACTGGAGGATGAGTCTGTGCATTGTGCGCGTTATGCGGGTGCCTCGGGGTGGCGACACGCTGTCGGCAGAAGCAGAGAACCGCAGCAGTAACCATGCCGGCGACACAGAGTATCAGAAAGACGAGGGTCACTGCGAACCAGGTCGTCTGCATGCCCAAGATCGTGGATGCCTCGGAGTCTGCAACAAAACAACAGTCCTTGGATTTAGCACTTCTCCGCCACCCGAATTGCAATCCTGACACTACCATAACCTCCTACACTCAGCGGAAATGTACGGTACGCGCAAAAAATGTGGCTGCTCTATCTTGCACCACTCAGGCCATGTCAGAGTCCGATTTAACTCTATTAAACCCAGGGCAGAGAACCTTAATGATTTTAATCTCATGTGAAAGGTTTCACTGACCTTACCAAGGTGGACAAAAAAATAACGAGGAAAATACATGCAGTTAAGCAAATCCTGCACACTACATTTCATATTTATGATATCATACGACAGAATTGATAAATAAAATATAGTAAAAGAGGGCAGAAAAATGTTGCGTTTGCGCGTAATTATTCCGATTAATTGTTTAAAGCCTAGAGATAATGATTCGATCATTCAGGGATAGTTGTACGTATCGATTTCGAAAAACCACAAAAACAACATTTTGAAGGATAATTACTAATGTAATAGTGAATCTTGTTATTGTTACAATATTATATAACCAGAAATAAACTGCCTTTAAAAAATCAGAAAGATCATTGTGATTATGCTATTAATAAACTTGGTTAGTTTCGGCACGGAAACGGAATATTAGTAACCAATAGGCTGATCAGTCAACGCGATTAAATACATAGAAGTCTCAGTATTAAGTGAAATTTATAACAAATTTAATGTAATTCATAACCGTAACGAATCAAGTAATCCAACCACAGTAATGGAATATGCCAGTTTGGCAATGAAGCTATCAAGCATGAGAAATAAAAAATGCTAGAGGAAACTTAGAGATTTAAAATGTATAAAAGGAAAATTTGCTGAGCATGATGCAATAAAAATGAGGAAAGCAATAACATCCAATGGAATAAGGTACGAAAAGAGGGCGAACTAACTAGCACAGAGGGTGGAGGTGGTCTCGTCGGACTCATCGCCGCAGTGGTTCACCCCGTCGCATAGCAAGTCCGTTTCGATGCAGAACTCATTTTGGGTGCACCGGAAATCCTTGCAGGCATGCTCTGAAATCAAAGAGAAGTGTTTCGTTAGCATAATATAGAAAGGGGTTGAAGCAGTTACTGTCGCTGAATTTTAGCAGCAATATATTAATCAACTTTAAATCCGCAATCAATTATGGTGCGCTGAACTATTCAATTACAAAACTGCACTGAATTTGGTGTAAATTATTCTATTTGATTCTGCTGATTCTGTTTGGATAATATTTATAATATAACACATTATGAATAATATATATTATTCAAATATAGAAATCATTAAGGTAGTTTCATTAGTATTTGTCTTAATTTTGTCAATGTATATTGAAAAGCCATACTAATTTTTGTATTATCCATTAATCTAATTTCAAAGTATTTTTTACATACATATGTATGTATCTATGTAAGTTGATTGTTTCAATACTAAACCAAAAATTAAAGTCCGCAGATTAAATTACACTTTGAATATTATCGCAGGCTAGTTTTTCGATTCATCCGAAAGAAAATGATAAGATGTGGACTTTAATTTTGCTGACATTGAATGAAATTCTCTATTCTTGATATAAATAAATTCGACATATTTTAGGTTAAGTGAGATGAGACAAGGCGTCCGTCGCAATTCTATGTTTGTCGGGTCAAATAGGTTATAAAAAACAGATCGATCGTGGGACCAGTTCAAGATTCGAAATGACAATTCCGGGAGACTGCTCGTGCAATTATAACTGGCACGAAGTGCCCGGGAATCGAAGGTAATAAAAGCCCGGCCGGCGGCCTCGGGAGAAAGGTCGAAGAGAAATGGGAGACCGCGCGCGCGTCGCAGGGAAAAGTCAGGCTCTACAATGTCGTCGCGACGTAATTCTCTATAATTTAATAGTTGGAATTCTCCTCGCTTTCTCGTCCACCCTCTCGTTTTTCCTCTCGCACTTTCCCTCTTTCCGCCCTCCTGTCCTATAATTAGTGTTAATGGCCCAGAATAGTTCACTTAGAATGTTGATCAGCGACCTTTCCCACCACGAACATTTTCAATCGCACTGAAATATCTCCGCTAAAAGCTCCCCGCACACGTATTACCGGGATATTTATGTCATAGCATTTCCGACAGTAAATTCCTGAATGCATGGGCTTGCACAAGAATATAATATTACTATTAAAGTGCAGATTTAATACCAACAATTAATGAGTACTGATACAATGATATTAACAAAAACTATTATAACAATCCAGTTACCCGCCCGTATGGAAGTTCATTTTCCTTTATTGAGAAATAAACTCAGATTTACAAACTATTGCAAAACGATTGAGTCAACTGATCATTTGAATTGTATTAGAAAACTTTGAATCACAAGACCATAATAAACGTGCGAGGAAAAACACTCGACAAATGCAACGATGAAGTTAATCGGTATACTTATAAAGATTAACCACTAAAATTAAGTGAATATAAATGATAAATATACAATGGCTTGTTATATGACAAAATTCTATCAATCGAACGCAATACTAATTTAATAATTACTTTAAATCGGAAAAAGAAACAAAAGCAATGCTGCGGGAAAAGCCAAGAGCACTTTCGGTAAATTTAGGCGGATAGAGAAGTCCCTTTCAGAAGATGACAAAATGACGGATTAAGTGTCGTAAAAGTTTCCCGAGGAACGGCAGGAAAATGTCTTCGTGGAAAGACGTAATCAAGATAGACAGAAGAAGAGTAAAACAAAGGGAGCACAGTGAAGGACGGGGGCCTTGGTGCTTTGGAACTTTATAAAAGTTGATATAAAGTTTTAATAAATCCCACCTAGTTCGCCCGGCGTGTTTACTAAGAGGTAAGCGTTGGTGCATGAAAATGTATTCGTAAGAAGTTTCATCTCTCTCTTGCCCCCCCCCCCCCCCCCCCCCCCCCCCCACGTCCCCACCACTCCCCTCATCAGCATCACCAAAACTTTGCCGCCTACGGTCCCCAAAACTACCCTGTTCCTTCAGAAGTTTCGAGTTATTCACTTTCAGAATAATATCGTTTGTGCTTGCGTTGCGCGTCCAATTAAAACACAGCTATACGGAGAATAGCAGCTCGAGCATTATAAGGATAAAGGCGAGCATGGCGCGTGACATTTCGTGAATCATGTGATTTAACGTTTAAGTGAAATCTTCCAGAGATTTGCGGCTTTCCTGGAATTGTCGCGGCTTTTCATTACTGTCACCGGCAATGTATAATGTACAGTATAACTGTTAAGGGAAGGACACCCGTCCGTTTTCAGAAACCCTTTTGTACGATTTCACTTTTGTGTTTTCAATTTCATAAGGCTTATTGACACATTCTTTGATGTTGCGATACATTTCGCTGACAATGAGTGAAACTGGACACTTTTGAATTTCTGGTGTAATTATTATGAAACTGCTCAAAATGGGTAAATGAAAAATTGTGTAAACAACAAAGTTTTTGTTAACATTGATGTTGATTGCAATACTTTTGATACGTTCTGGATATCTAAGATTGGGATGTTAATGGCTTGTCACGGCATTATTTAAAAAATCGTCATTTTTTATGAAAATGAAACTACATGACGTTGTTGAAACATTGCGGCAATACAATGTATGATATGTGTTCCTAATTATTGCCATCTTAAATTGTCTTTTTTAAATCAGAAATGAAATTATCTAATTTCTTGTTTGGTCACATTTTGTTCGTCGCAAATCAGTAGACGTTTAATAAACCAAGTCAATCAAGGACAAACAATATAATAGTCATCCAGCACTATTTAATGTGTTAAGATTCCTGAAGAGGTTATTTTGGCTGCTACTAAATACAATATCTCAGACACTAATTGCAGATCGAGTTTGATGAACAGGTAACACCGGCGAATGGACCATGATGGAGGAGACACTGTATCTCAGGCATGGTAATCTGATTTTTGCCTCTCTCAAGCTCCGCTTTTTACTTATGCGGCAACCCAATAACCTAGTGCGGTAAGTGCGTCTGCTCGCCCTGCTACAGGTTGATCCAGTTGAAACTTATGTTCGATTTCAAGCTTTGAAGTTTAACATAAGACAAAATATGTAGATTTCAAAGAGGCAAAAAAAGGCAAAAGGCTTTGTTATACACCCGAATACTTGAGAAGAACTTCCCATTATACAGTTTGAAAACTTGCATCATTCTGACGCAAGAAAGCCACTCCGTAGAATTAATAATAGTTAGTCGAAACTTGCAATCAAATCGAGAAACAGCTGATCATCATTAGCCTATTAATCTGAATTCTTATTGCAGTATTGTTTGCACTAAATTCGTTGTGACATTTTAAGGCATAAACTCTAATTACATTACGCTGCATCACATAATTACTTTAGATTGCACCACTGTTGAAAACCAACCTAGATCACAGTCACTGTGATCTAGGTCCTCTTCTCATAAATGAAAACTTCTTACCGCCATGCAGCAGATTATCTAACAATGCTTTTTGGTTTAAGTCGCAAATCGCTGATGCGATGCTAAATTTTTGAGTCGACCTGTAGTCGCAGAGCTCTTGTGTCTCGCGCCTTAAAAGCACACTCGTCAAGCCGCGAGACGGAGTCCGTGGGAATTAAATACTCGAGCGATCGTGCTTTCCATATGTTTTAATGGCACCACTCCATTCCCGAGGAGCTCGCTATTTTCGTGCAAACGCCTGACGATTCAATTGTGCTCTTGCAGCATGCAGAAATGGATAGCTCCTACGTGAATTCCCGCTCATTTCCGAGTTTCGATCACTTTTATTACGCGATCTAATTACTCGAGCTATTCTACATATTAAAAGACTGCTTTATCCAGTAATGCTTGCATGCATTATTTCATTCCCCCCAGTTTTTTTTAATGCTCGGCAAACTTCACAACAAAACAAGAAATGACTGTACAATGTCATTCACATGTCACATTTTACTGATATTTTACTGATTTTGTTTTAAAATTCTTTTGTCGTGACAATTCAAATCATCCAACAAATGGTCTCAATGCCAAATGTACACGCTCCTTTATTATCCTACCACAGATAAAATGAATAATAAATAATAACACATAAAATGAATATGATTTGGAAAAAAAATATTTCTGCAAATGACTACTAATTACAATTGAATTCCAAAAAGAGATGTATAGACATACATCTTGTTGTGCTCCGCGAAGGCTTTGTTTTAGACTAAAACAGATAGGAATCAATGATATAGACTTTAATAGCTCGGAATTTGCCACTCTGTTAAAAGTAAAACATCCCAACATATCACTTGCATATTGTTGACGTGGACAGATAACCAAGTATTCCCTATTTGATTAACTGTTTGGGATAAACATTGGGGATGATGAAAGGTGGTCAAGGTTTGAATATTAATAGTGGACTGTATTTAAGATTTGATCAAATAAATAGGTGGTAGTTTATTGAGCGCGGATGCCCGGTGACATTCGGTGGTCGTGTGATCGGTACAGAATGTACAAGGTCGAAATGTGTACAATGCGCTCGAGTTCAATATGAATATATACACGTATTCTCTAATATTTAGAGAATATTCTAATAATATTTACAATTAAAGTTTTCTAATGTTCAGAGCATAGATTGTTGGTCTAGGAATTGGACAATTGTGTGTGTCTGATGATGTACAGGAAGTTCCGTAAGGGAACTTCCACACACGAGGATTCGACTTGAATAAGGTTCAACAGGGGTGAAAAGGGGTTAGGGATCCACATGATCAGAGAATTGCGCCGTTGATGCACACAAGGCCATGAAAACGCCCTGGCTACAATATCTCGAGTCGAACAAATGTTACGAAATTCTGTTAGATTTATGGAATTGCCATTGTGGAGGCTTGGGACCTCCACATTAGCCGATCTGGCTTGAGAATTCATGATTCGATCAGAAATGTAATAGGTGATCAAAGGAGGTGCTTACCGTTCGACATCTCCAAGGCAAGAGCGAGAGTCGGGCTTGCCAAAATATTGGAAGGATTAGTTCAAGCGACAGTCGACAGGGCGCGCATGTAGAGCGCGCTGGGTGATCTATTATCACGAGTCGATGCGCATGATCGATCTGGTCAGGTTGGGATGCTCGGAGCTGGCGTGTTGACATGGGGAGGTTATAAGGAGAGGATAGGGAACAGTCTACGATGAACAGAACATTTATATCACATGGTTAAGTTGACTAGATTAGACTAGGACTTCATTGAGTCCTCAACATTAACGAATTTGATAATTTCCGAAATTACGTATTCTACAGTCACCCATTTTCATTCACAATCAGCAGGTTGCAATCACACTAACTCATCCAAATGAGAACTTGATATCCTGCAACTATCCTTCTCGAACGTACCTTATTGCCAATTCGTAACTGCAAATTGCGCACTCCTCACTTCTTGCACTGATTACTCCTTACTCTTTTTATTTTTTATCTGCTATATATCTTTTAACCGGTTAATTTTTTCTGATTTTATCTATTCAACTGAGTATGTACTTTACAACACATCTATTCATTTCTAGTACTTTATTTATTGAAAATAATAGAACCCATCTCCGTAATTACATCTGAGCTCGTTAAGAATGTATGGGAGGCAACTATAGGTAGAATTTCAAAATACTAAGAAGAGATTGAAATTTTGTGGAGAGGTTTATAAATCTATTCGGAAGAACCTGGCAAAAATTCAAAACATTCCACTAAATGGTTTAAAAGTTGTACCGTTCTTAAATGAGGCTTAATGGGTTTATATTCGCTAGGTTCCGCGAATATTACGCACAGGTCTGAGAAAACAACTGCGCGTTAGTTACTCAGGCCCGTGCCAAATGAAGTAAAATTTATTTAGGTTTTAATATTTTTTGATAATGTTCATTCTATTTCTCGTAATTGCGCTTCTGAGTGTTATCCAAATTTTTAACAAAGATTAGTAAGTGCGTCACTGACATACTGTGAAAAGCACAAAACTGTCTTGCTGCTTTTCTATGGCTTTAGTCGGCAAATCTTCATTAATATATACAACGCTAAAATTCTTAAACCATTTAGTAGAATGTTTCGAATTTTTACCAGGGTCTTCTGAATAGATTTATAAACCTCTCCATGAAATTTCAACCACTTCTTAGTATTTTGAAATTTTCACCAGTAAAGTCCTATATTTGTCTCCAGTACATCCTTAGAGGGACAGTCGAATACAAGAAAATAAGGATATCAGAGAGAGAGAGAACGCATCCACACGATGGTAGTGAGAAGGAGAAAGCACCAGTATTTTCATGGTGGCAATAACGTTGCAGTTAAATTCAGCGCAACGATTTGTGCCTCGCCATTTTTCGCATCAACAGCCAACCACACCATGTGCGCCAGAACCAGTGTGGCGGACTATGTCTATTGCGAGCTCCATAAAGCCTTTTATTCGAACAGTTCCGCTTTACATATGTACACGCTCTTGTAGCCAATGTAAGACCCGTTTCACGGAAGGAGTCGTGTGAATCAGCTTTCAAAGATTTGATTCATGTCAGCGCACCTAGAGAAACTCTTGTATCGCGTGGCCACCCCTCCGCAATGCATGCAGTATGAACTGCTCGTAGACGTATGTGCAAACCTACAGGGCGATCCAGAAATGCCGGTAATTTATATGCTTTATATTCATGTCCAATGTAGACAAATTTCCAAATATTTCGCCCGGAATGTGTGGAAAGATTTGTACCCCAAAAAACATTAAAATGTAAATAAAAGCGCCAAGTAGTTTAATGATCCAAAAATGGAATAGATATCACACAAGAAAGCCAAGTTTTCAATCAAAGATACCGCCCGTTAATTAATTAATTAACTTGCATCTCTAACTATTCCAAGTTTTAAAGTTAGAGATGCAAGTTAATTAATTAATTAACGGGCGGTATCTTTGATTGAAAACTTGGCTTTCTTGTGTGATATCTATTCCATTTTTGGATCATTAAACTACTTGGCGCTTTTATTTACATTTTAATGTATTTTGGGGGATTTCACGCCTTTTTGGTTGTTCATATTTTGAAGAAAAATACAATCGGACTGTACCACATTCATATAACCGTCATCATTGTTTTGACACATCACCAGTCATGGCATAACCAATGTGTCGGTATAAAACCATGTTATCTGCACAGCGCTCTGCAGCAATTCGCAGTGGTGCCATCTCGCGTGAAACACGTGAGAGTAACATTTTTAGGAATTGTATAAAACCGGACGATGAAACTCTTAATCCGCTTTGCCTTTTCCACGAGAAAAATAAAACAGGAAATTCATATCTCCGGAACGGCTGGACCGATCCACATGATTCTTGGCTCATTGGATTCAGAAAAATCAACGATGAAATACAAAATTCTGAAATAAATTCTTGGGGCTCTAACTTTCGCATAAATCGAGGTGAAAGTTTGGTAACTAAGGATAACAGCTAGTGTTCGGGATAATATAGCCTCGGCTGTCGCGCGCCGGAGTGTCATATATATATGGAGAGGGAACTTCTACTTGGCGCGAGACTCTACCGAGTCTCCTGATTTCTGTTTCTCAGTGAAAAGGATCAAATGTTTAGAATTAAAGTGTTAGAAGTATATTCGTGTTTCGAAATATAGGGTTTGTCAGAAATGTCAAAGAGGACAGCGATTTTAAAGAGAATAATGAGCAGATTGGAAGGACAGAATCGAAAAAGTTCGTTGAGAAATCAATTTTCTATTCTTTAGGAATAATTTGCTGTGTATCAATAAACGAGCAAAAAGTCTGAGGTTAACCCAACGGATTTCGTGAGTCATTTGAAAAAAAAGGAAAAGTAATAATCGAAGAAAACCACTTCGTGGTTCTTTCGAATCCAATGCACTTTTAGCGTAATTCGTATAAATTCCTATTTTCTTTCGACGAATGATCTACAATTCTACCCCAGGAAATGGATGAGTTTAGGCTCAAATTTTATCGATCTTTATTGCAATCAGAAGATTTCGACAACGGTAAAATGAAATCCGTTTTCTAAGAAAAACTGCGAAATAGTTTTCATTCGGCTATTTTAATTTCATACTTTCTTAAATAAGTCAACATATTAAGGGCTTAAACAGAGTACGTACATTTTTCAATTGTCAAGGGAATTGCTTGTCACATTTTCGGATCGGCCTGTACACTGAACACTGAGAAGAATACGGTTTTCAGTGCTTTCGGATCCACGGAACCAAGGACATCCATGTGGATTTAAGCCTTAACGATATGATCGTGGTTGTTCTACGCATTTTCCAGGATTTTCTGTGGCAAAATCAAAGTCACCACTACTCTCACTGTGAAATCTATGACATGCGACGATATGTGCCTACTTCGTGGTCTTACTGCGAATTGTCTAACAGACACGGCGCCTGACTCTCGAAATTGTGCAGCTCCGCTGAATGCGGTTTCAAGAAAAAAAGCAACCCTAAAAGCCAGAAAAATGTGAGGAATTGTCGGTCCACTACGAGCGCAGTTGTAACAAAAAATGCGACAAGTAAGCCGCCTGGTGGAAAGGACTTTCGAATTTTCCCTTTGTTTCCGGAAAAATTTTGTGGGAGTAGGCTTTTGTTTAAGCGAGTCAGTAGTTTTGCGCGTTTCGGGAAAATTAACACTTTGCCGTGCAATATTTTCTATCCTGAATACGATGCAGGGAGAAAGGAACATTTTTTCGTTGTAGATTAATTGTGTAGGTCATTGAAAAACATTTTCTGCTATCAAATGATTTGGATGATTTGGAATACTCCTAGGGTTTATAATTACATGACATGGAAGTGGAGAGTTTTCCTAAATTGTTTTGCGGGTTCTGCAATTTGGTAGACAAATAAAGCGGGTTAGCTTTTTCTACAACATCATCACCCCCATACACCCAATTTGGCATGAAGCAAACTATTTGTTAGACTTTTTAAAGTTGAATAAACTTCTACAGAGTCTCATTTTTCGTCATCCCTGCTGTAGCAAATACTTCATTAATGAAGCAGACTTTAACGGTTAAGTACACATATGTATAGGTCCCTTGCTATTAACAAAATGGATGTCGGATCTCTGCTGCAGATCATCGAGCACTGATTCACTTTTCAGTTCCCCTGAAAGTGTCACTTACAGAATGACTGCAATTTTACCCTCCGAGCAGCTTCTCACAAAGAGGGGCTAATAGAAAAGCCGAAGTAGGCAAACCGTTTCAGCATTCGCTCGGCCTGGAAATTGGGTCAGTAGTCGACCCAACCTTCCACGCTCGCCCGGTAATACCATGAATGGATGTTAACAATCATAATGCGCATATAAAGCACCGAAACGCTCAGCGCGAAACCCCTCGTATAACCTATATCACAGCATACTAATTGGAGCTACAATGTCCTGCGCGCACCTTTTAATTTCCCTCCCTTTCCCCTGAAATTAATACGCGATACAAGCTGACCCGGAAACCTCGTTCACCAGCTAGTTAACCTAAAAGTCCTTTTCTGTTCCGGGTGCGCAATCTGGCCGCTTTTTTCAACGGGCTGTTTGCCTTACAGATGTATCCATGATTCCATCTGCGTGCCTATCCACCCCTGCCTTTCATGCATCGTTGCACTACGATCCAATATGCAATTACGGAGCAGTTGATAAAACTGTATTAGACACACTTTTACGACACGTGTCTGATGTTTACTGGTGAAATATTGGGAAAATTGTATAGATCGTTCTGATTTGCGAGTCTTCCACTTACAATCACGGGGTCATTTAGTTTCTAACAATCTAACTTTCTTCGAGAAGGATTATTCAAAAGGGTTGCCCTTTTTGGGATTGGGACATAGTAGTACTTGAATTAAGGACATACAACTGGAACGATTTTATCAAGCTGCCCGAAGCATTTCTATTTAGGGTTGCTATTACGATCCTATATATGTATTACTTACTCTATTCACGATTATATGGGATAAATATTTGACTGGTATTGAAATATTCATGGGCAGATGGAGGATCGACGGTGCAGTTTAATCCTTATTTTAGGTATTTCTTAATAGGTACGATTGCAAAATCGTGCCATCCTGTTTATCACGGTACCGGGAAAAATGGCATCCAACAAGAATACAAAACAAAAAATGTCCCACAAAGTTAAATCGACGAAAATTTTCCCGACTATAACAAAAATAATCATAATTGTCTACTTAAAGTATTCACTCTTGCCAGCCAGTATCCCTAGTTCCTGGCAACACCACCAAAACTCGTAAGTGATGAGTATTGCTTTCGGAGTGGCGGGACACGCGGCGCCCGACGTCCACTCGGTCAAAGTTTGTTCACCGCCGGAAAGCCGCGATTACCGATGCCTAATTACCGCAAATCGTATGAACCCGTTATCACGTGCACATAAGCAGGGCTGTGGGTAAAGGGATGGGGCAGGGGGGCGGTGGGCGGTGGGCGGCTGACTCGTCCGCATAATGCTCTCGCTGTCATTAGGGCGAATTCGGCCGCACAACTAATGTTAATTTCGTCCTCGGCTGTTTCCCGCAAATTGGGCAGATGCGCGAGCGCGCACTCGCCAGCATTAAATTATTGGCCAATCTGGAAAATTAAACGCGGCTTCACGAAGTCACCACCCACAGACCCCCCCTTCCTTCGCAGCCCTGCACATACTGTGGCCCAATTGTCGTTTTACGCAGAGGGGATAACACGTAAGTTAGAGCGCCGCGCCCGCGCCGCCCGAGAGCACGGATTTAGGTCCAGGAAGAGCGTTACGCGCGTTTACACTAATACACTGGCACGGGAATACTCGCTCGGGTTAGCTCTGATGGAGCGAATCTGACAGACTATGGTCCGTCACGCGCGGCATATGGCAGAGTAGCATGTCTTGTTACCGTGTTTCCGAAAAATCTTGATCCATTAGAGCAAAACTGGATAGTCCGTGTTCTGTACTCGAGGGTGAAACGTCGGGTTAACCTAATGTCTCGAGTGAATTTAATTGGATAATGGTTTTGGATGTATACCTTGCACATAATACTCTATTATGTTTATTATGACGATGTAATGAATATTATGTTCTTAGTACAATGTCCGAAAATCGCGTAGAGTTTTTTTGTCGTTTGTCGAGCGAAACGTTTTTAGGTTTGTTGTAAAACGAATCATCCTGAAAGCATAATGTGGTTTGAAGAAAGAGAATCGTAGAAATGATTTTAGTGACAGGTATAATATTGCTCCTGTTTAATTCGAGATTTAAAAATCGTTTTTTCTTGTATTCATATTCCCTATTAAATCAGTTATTATGACCGGGTTCCGTAAATCTAGTGTTAACACTACGACTACCGACGGGTTAATAAAACTAATATGATAATACAAGATTTGTTCTATTGTATTAAAGTCGTCATAAATTCCTTCAACTATGCCAGTATGGTGTTAATAATTGGAACGAAACAAAACCATCATTTCGAAAGACTTTAGAAATGACATCATTTTGTCCAATTTCGGGGAAGGAGTGGGTCCTAAACCAAAACAGTCCGAAACCACTCCGCCAAACTTGGGTTTTCGTTTCTATATGTCAGTTTTGTTACGTGATTCATGCCTTTTTCGTTCATTTCTTCTTTCGACTTCAGCGTAAAAAGGACCGATTAACACCAGAATTGGTAATAATTAAGATACTTCTATTTCTATAACGGGCTATTCTGATCCACTCGCAAGTTCTGGTGTTAACTGTAGTCTGTTCGCCGCTGATAACGATCATCCGTAAGGGACAGGAAAATGGCCGCTGGACCGATAGCAGGAAAGCGGCCAAATTTCCCGAGAATCGATAGCTCCACTTTTTTCCCCGCTTCAGCCGGACTAAGTAGAACGAGCGCGAGGGATTACACTGGCGCGAGCTGCTCCCGCTCCTTTTTTTCTCCCGAGCGTATCGATTAACGGATAGGACACTGTTAATGTGTCAGCCCTTCGAGATGTCTCCTCCACTCTAACAGTAAGTGTCAGGGCACTTGCTTCTCATCTACCTCGAGAGCGATTTTTGAATAATTAGTTGCAGATGCAAACAAATAATAGGAAACAAAACTAAAGATAATGAAAAGTATTACATTATTTCCTATCATATTTTAGATAATTTTCTTTTACAACGAAGACTATTAACCGTCAATAATGAAACTGATTTCGGCATATAAAGGGTTTAGGAAAACTAAATTGACATATTTCTATAGCAATAAACTTCTAGATTAATCATACGTACCAATCCTTATAACCCGTATGATTCAAATTACTTGTGGAGAAACACAAGATAGCGTAAGATTACAAACACATTTTTTGTCACTTAACCCGATGAAGATCACTACAACTATTCTCTACTTCATTGAACGATACCACTAGCTTTTCGAGAAGTTGATAAAACTAGTGTCTGGGCATCAAGCATTCTGATCCTGAGGAGTTTGAGACTTATTAGTTTACTATCGGATTCTAAGCATTCTCAATATGTTACAAAATGATAGCAAGAGATTTTGAAAGCTAAAAGTAAGCGAAATCTAGTTACGAAATCTTTGATCACTGAATCAAACTGAGAGAACCAGTCCAGGTTAGTTTTAAAATGACTAACCCAGAATAAGGAAACAAAATTGACAGGAGCCGTACTTTAAGGACTTCTACAATCTCGAAGAAGAGGAATATAGATTCCACCTTTTTGATGGGTTTGTTCGTTCGATTGTTAATGTGCAGTAAAATATTATTCTGTGAACCTATACAAACACGAACCTCAACATTTGAATATTCCTGCTTTATAAAATTAATTCTAAGAAAATTGTCGAGCACGTATCCTGCACTCAGGAACCGCGGAAATAGCTCACGATGTCACTGCCAGCCAAGTGAGTAAAAGTAGAGCTCATGAAACTAACAAGCCGATAATGCGGTATTCCATCCTTGATGACTTAGGATAGATTAAACCTTCCACGAAAACACGGCAACGGGGTGTAGTTCAATGGATCCAGCACCTCCAGCATATTGTTTCTCTATCGTGCTACAGATACTGGGTGCTTTCCATTTAGGCAATACGGAGAGACACAGAGAGACACGCTCTGAACTAGATCAAATGGAACACCGTGTATGTACCCAGTGTGCACGGCCGGGTCTCTCTGTGTCGTACACAGTCGAACACAGTGTCTCTCTGTGTCTAAATGGAAAGCACCCACTTTAAGAGGCTTAGCCAATAACGAAAATGTTTAATGTTATGGTCGATTCACATTACACGGATCGCTGCTGACACACACCAGATTGACAATGTTAGAGTACCTATATTTTGTGATCTAATATTCACATAGTATAGACAACGTGTAGTGGACCGTTTAGAATTGTTCGGAACAATATTTTGACAAACCGTCCCATGCAACTCCTTGTAATTCCCTAACCGCAAACTTCAAATTGTTTCATCAGTGACGCGCCAGCGGGGTATTTTATATTAGTGTTCCATATTTCTCATCGAATTAATTTTCTCATTGTTTCGATTGCCGAAGACAAAAGAAGTTGCTGCGCGTTTCTCGTATATCGATGGCAATGCCGACGAAAAATCAACACTGATAGTACTAAAATATTCAGCAACAATGAGCGACAGAGAGTCGAACGATGTTCCTCCTGCGAAGATGCAGCTTAAAGCCTCATCTTCAGTAGGAACATTTCTCCAGGAACAGTGTTCCGAGAACACGGTCGAAGGGTCTCGGGGCTCGGTCAGCGGCAACCGAAACATGTGCTACAGACCCCTCGAGCGGGGTACGAGTACCCTTGCCATTCTTTCCTTCCTCCCGAAACGTCTACCTACTGTAATTTTTACCCAAAAATTTTCATCCAGGAAATATTGATTTAACGCCATTTGCGCAAAGGAATTTTATACATGATAATTATCACCCAACGGGTCTACTGGGTATTTGTGTGGGGGGGATCGGGGACTGGGTGAAGCCGTCCTAAAGCACCCAACATGTGTCGCGTGCGTAATGTGAATCGAGCTTTATCCAGACAGTAACAACAACAGTGTCACTTCGGGATAACGCTGAAATCGCACAGTGTCGGCAGTCTCGAATGCGAAAGACTGGGCGAGCATGAAGTGGCTCTAATTCAATGATCCCAAACTACATCCCAACCAGAGTGAGCAGCAAGCCGAGTGTGCGATTCAACACAGCGGGATTGCGAATCTCACTGGATGCTGCGCAGGCTAATGCTCGCGTTGATGTGCTCGTTAGCGTCCACATATTACACTGCCCGCCGTTCGTTTCCACCTTGCGTACGTATTCAGTCTCGCGTTCATAAAAAGAACTCTCGGTAATAGGGAATCAGGGTCTTTTGTACAGGCTGATGTATTTGTCTTAGAGTCGACCGCATTGATATTACCGAGCGTCTGGCTGGCTTACAGTGCACATGCGATTGCTTAAAACGTGGGATATGGACTGTCATTGGTTCTCCACTACTTCATACAAAAAATAACTAAATCATTGTCATATTAGTTGTTCACTACACTTCCTACAAAAAATAACGAAATTAATAGGCAGAAATAAATATGAAAAAACTATTTTATTCAATAATTAATTTACCAGCGGCGACGGTAAAAAATTGAGAAACTTATGATCCAAACGTGACACACTCTCCGCAAGAAGAGTGACAAGAGAGTTAAATTGCATATATATGTAGATATTAGCCTCTGGTCAAGAAAAGTGACTGGATTTGAATTTAAATAGTTTTCCCGTGAGTCTCTCGGATTGGTCAGAAACCGTTGTAACCAATAAAAATAATATTCTATCATGAATTTGGAATACGGTGGTTTATCCCTTCCCTCTTCAAGAATTTCATGTTTTTAACCTGCATCATTTTCGTTACATAGATTCGAAGTTCGTCACATCGTTCTGAGCTCCAAAGTATTCTTTTACCCTAAAAGACTATGGTTAATTTAATAACAACATAACTTCTAAAGATAATTCTTCTTGGCGTCTAGACAAATGTACGAATAAGTTTGAAGAATTTCTGCTACTTTTTAATGACAGAGAAGATTCTGAGAAGCATGTGATAGTTGCTTGTATAATCTTAAATGTGTTAAACGCATACGAAAAGAAAACCTATAATTAATACCGAGTAGATATGGCAGTACTCTATCCATCCGGTATTAATCAAATCTTAAAGAGCACATCTTCGTTAATCGGAGGTTAATAACGTATGGATACCCATAAGTAGATCCGATGCAGACCAGCAGAGGTCATTGGCGAACCATAAGCCTCCAAAGCTCGCATTGCGAATTTAAAGCAATTACGCTGTACTCGATGGTTTCGTGGTAACTTTGAGGTTACTAACGGTAGAACTTTAAGCATTGTGCCTCGAATGTCAATGCCTGGGGACTGATAATGGAGTACCGAAGGCAGAAATGTCTGGTGGCACAGCCAAACGAGTTATTACTGTCTATTATACTTCAACAATAGCTTTGGAGGCACGCGTCTATAGTCTGACGGAGTAATCTGGTGCGTGTAACGAGGTAAAGGTTGATAGAAAGGCGGGAAGGGTGAAAATCTTTACCCCAAATTTTCATGCATCTTTTTGCCCCCAACAGAAATAGGGCAGTAGGACCTTTTTAATTTTTATAATTTGTAGGGTCTTTTAGCTCGTGCGGTGTCTGCAGGTAAACTCAAGATGTGTGCAAAATTTAGTGAAAATCCGGCGGCTAGTGCTCGAGTAAACCATTTCGGAAAAGTGTCTACGAGAAAATCGTGTTTAAAGAGTACCGTAAAGTTGGTTGAGTTTGACATATCTTCCATTAAGCTCATATGTATAACTTTCGACATATTTTTTGAACCTCGAAACATTCTTTTAAGGTGACATTTTAATGGGTCCGGGTACCTAAAATGCACATTTTAGTACTTTCGAGAATCTCACAAAATTTGGCCAGTGGTTTCAAATCGTGCTAAAAGGTATTATGTGCAAGTTTAAAGAAATTCTTAAGAAATGGGGTTTTCTTCACTAACCACCTTGAGCCAATTAACCTGTATATGTACGTGACTGGAGAATTATTTGATTTGTGAGACCGGCATCAGTGTAACTCTAGTACACATTAACATCTTGTTGGAGGTTACCCGCGCAGTCTCGTTGCTAATACGTTCAAATTCCGAGATATGTCGCAACAACGCGCGTCCGCCTGTCAACCCAATGCCTGAGGTCAACATATAAACTACGGTAAGTGCAGCACAGTAACGAGGAGAAATTGCAACGAGAGAAGGTGTACAAAAGATGAACACCAGGAGAATCAACCCCAATTTGTGGCCGACCGGGAGATGCTCGTTAACAAACTGCTGTATGTTTGCCGGGGTTATCGGACAACTTGGGTAAAGGTTAAGTGTAGCCCTAAGTGACGCTACACTCTGTTTGCGGTGTGAACTAGAGCAAGTAATGGCAGATGGCCGTCTTGGAAGATCTGGTAGCACTTAGGCCACAGGCGCATCATTCAATGCCAAACTTGTTCTATTTCGAACCTTAATTCTACTGTATACTTCTTCGTCACGCGTAATATTACTTCATCGCAATGTACAATCGGTATACAGGAAAATATATCCTTAAAACGATAAACATTTATTGTTCAAAACTACAAAGTGGACAGCGTCTCATTTCAAAGAATCGTACATTTCATTTCAAAAAACAGAATCTCATAAAAAGTCAGTGTTTGAGAATTCTGAAATTTTTCTTCAGGACTATAGCAGACTCCATTCAACTCTCAGACAATATTTACGGGAATTCTATTTTAAAAATGGTGCATTTACACTTCACATTCCGCCTGTGATTTCACGATATTTTAGTTTTATCCCCAATATACCATAACTTAATGAGCGTCATTTTTCATAAGTAAATATATATGTAAATATAAATTCCAGTTGTACTAATAAATAATTCTCTAATTAAATATCATTTTATTGCTCATTTTTGTAAACTTCGCCGCTACGATTTATGCTCATCCATGTTTCATACGAACCGCAAGCTACCCTCCTGCGTCAAGTTCCCTCCGATAAGCCGCACAACACATCTCGAAAGTTTCTGGCTCGTCTATTTCTGAAGCAGGCCGTGATAATCTCAAATATCGGGTAATTCGATCGGATAATTTGGCGTAGGAGGCAGGTGGATTCATTACGTGTCTACAGACTGTCAGTAACCATCGGCGTGCTGTAATTTCCGCATATTAATAGGCGCGCACGCGATGCAACCGTGTTGCATTGAACGTTCAATTTGACGCGCCCGAGTGAATCCGGTGAAGGGGGCGAAGCGACGCCGCTAATTCCCGTGTTGCCAGCGGTAGTCAATGTGTATCCGCTTTGCTAATAGCTCCTATTCCTCAAGTCGTTAACGAGCAATTATTACCATATGCATCCTAAATAATTATAGCCATCTTATAGAGACTGGGGATCACATTTCCCAATTATTTAATAACAATTTTCCTAACGCCCCTGAAACACTTAGTAAATCGTAGGAGAGTTTCTGCCATCGAATATTCTATTTAACTCACTTCGAGGAGTACTAGCCTGTTATGTATAGCTAGTATTGTCAATTATGCTTGAACGTTGTCCAAGTTCAAAATCAGCAATCGAGTTTCTGAAAATCCAGGAGCAGACGTGCTTGGCTCGGCTCGGCTAGCCCGTGTGTACCCTTTGTCTCTCTCAAAGGGTACACAAGGGTACACACGGGTAGATAATGCTCTGGGTGTATTTATCGTGCGCAAGTAGCATTTGTCTCGAGTGGACTACTGACGTCAGGCGGAGGACGAACGAATTGGGTTTAACGCGAGGATTAAGCTCAGTAAAGGCGAAACCCACGGCATAATCCCGCGGGTATAGCTGAAGTCAATTAAGTCGGAACGAACCACCGCGGGGAGGATTTCCCGTCGAATCCTTAGGATCGCTCACCGAAATCCACGCAAACGGAAGCAGCACCGACGCCAACATTAAGCTGCAATTACATTGGGAATTCATCTGGGAGGCTTCCTCCGGAGATTCGCACAGAGATCGCAGTCTCTGGCGCTGCTGTATCTTTTTTTCATACACTTCTCCGGGAAATTAAAGCATCACTTTTTTTCACTGAAAAATTGCCGATATTTGAGGTGGAAGTTTAGCTTGGTTTGAACAAATCTTACAGCAATCTCCTTGCACTCATTCTACAGCTTGAAGCTCCCCCTTCCAGAGCTTTCAATTCATTTAGTCTTTTCGGGAATTTGCATTAATGTTCTTTTTCAAAGGAAAGCTTCCTCCTTAAAATGGGCTGCTGGAAAGTTGGTTATCATTTTATCGCACTCTGAGTGAAAAATTAACCGCCAGTTTTGGAATAACCCAAGGTACACCACGAGGAGGTTGCTCGTTCGGACGTGTACCTCGCGTGCGCGAGGTGCTTGCGCTTGTGCATACACACAGACACACAAAGGGACACGTGAGGTACAAATCCGACCGAGCAACCTCCTCGTGGTATAGCTTGGGTGATTCTAAAGTCGGCGGTTCACTTTTCACTCACAGAGCGATAAAATGGCTTTAAAAAATCGTAACCCACTTTCCAGCAGCTCATTTTAAAGAGGAAGCTTTCCTTTGCCAAACAACATTAATGCGAATTACCGAAAAAAATGTTTCAGCTCCGTGGACTCTTTTCAACTTGTGTAATTGGAAACGGAAAAAGTAGCTCCAGTTTGAGCCTGTTTTATAATAAAAAACTAACTCTGGACAAAAATGAATTGAAAACTCTGGATGGGAGAGCTTCAAGCTGTAGATCGAGTGCAAGGAGATTGCCGTAAGATTTTTTCAAATCAAGCATACCACTTCAAATTTCGGCAATTTTTCAGTAAAAGAAAGTGATGCATTCATTTCGCGGAGAAGTTATATACTATAAATCACTGGCTATAACTAGTGAATCCTTTTTCCCACAAGGATTATTATAATTTTGAAATTATTATTAACCTTTGAGAACTTGTCGGCAGTTTTTTGTTTGGACTGGAATAGAACCGAATATATGGATGAAAGGCTAGAGATAACAACATAATAATGAGGGAGTCTTAATTAAATACCAATAATAATTGCATAATCAACTTTTATTTGGACTCCTGAAATATTAGTTTTCCTCTTCTTCGGTTATACAGAACAATGCAAATATTTTTCTTAGTCAGCTATAGAAAAGAATTCGCCTGCACAAGAATTTTTCAGATTAACGATTATATGCACCAAAATCACAACTTTATCACTATAAATATAGTTGCTGCCCTGCATTTTTGGACTATTTTCATATCAATTTTCGATCGTTTTTTCATTTTTCTCATAGTCTGTTTAAATTCTCCATATTTTTAAATTATATGGGGGCGAATAAGGATCGACATGCATAGTAAAGATGGTACTTTTGCTCGGTTAGACACTGGCGGGAAGGTCCGCTGGTCTACTCTCCCTATATTCCAGAGTGCTCTCCTTTTTGTCATCCTTCTATATTAAAGTCGGTGGATAATGCTTTAAACAAGGGATTTGTTTACATGAAGTTGGAGTTTAAGGATAAGGATACTGTTCCTTATATTGAAGTTACTGATTTGTACTTAAAAAAGGTTACTAACGACTAGATGTTAGTACCTCAAGGTTAATGTACTGTTTTCAAGTATTTTAAATGACCCGCTGGAACAGCATGGCTTTATCATGACATTTGCATCATATCACATAATGATACTCCGACGGACAGTTTTTAATTTCGAAAACTTAATTTGGGAATTAAGTGTTTATGGGCGTGTACTAAATTCAGGGATGAATTTCCACGGTCTCCTTAGGGCGCTCTTTTGACAGCCCGTAGTACCGGGCCGGAAAGATCGCTACGGTCAGCATAGCGCTTGATTTGATTTCACCAAAAGATACTGCGAAACTGCTGACTTTATATAACACCTTGATCTACTATTCTCCCATCCCTATACAATCCGTTATTTGTGGTCCTTCCAAGCTAACAGGTAAACCTAATTTGCTGTATCCTATTACTGCGGAAACATTATAGTGAATAATCGGAGGCAGAAGATGATTGTGGAGAATTATGAATTACTTAATATTTCTAAATTAGGGCTGTCATATAACCCGCGGTACCTATTATGGAAACCGATTTATTGGCACACGCAATATAATATTACATACAATATGCAGAATTTTGGAGAACAGTTGAGAAAGATTTGTGGATAAGCAAAATCACTATATAATTTGTAGTTATCTTTTACAACAGTGCATGTTTGACAGTGTGGGTTTAAAATCTAGTGAATAATTTTATGCAAGTATGTGAACAAATTTGCTCAAGACTCTGAACCATACTGAGTTAAAATCCATATAGTATGTGAAATGGTAATGAAAGTTCATTAAAAGGTATAAGAAGACGGAAACAAACTTAAATAAGTATATCATAGTATAACGTAAAGAGAAATAATCAACATAGTTCCCTATGACTGGACTCCCGTCAAACGGTTCTCGGTGTTGATGTAGGCAATTTTCTGGACTGACGGTGTGCGTGTGAAGCAGTGGGCGAGCTCGTAAACATCCTCGTAGAAAAGCGGATTTATTCCCTGGCCGATGCAGCTTTGAATTACGGTGGCAGAGCCATAAAAAGTGAATGGGAATCCGGGAAACTAACCGGTATTTATTATCCGCGTTACTCTCGCCTTCCTCTCGTTCCGGCGCACCCCCACTTCCTGCCCCGCACCACCTTCCGCGCGCTCGCGCACTTTCCGATGAATAAAAGAGGCAACGCGACGAGAGTCATACCAAAGATTAATTGCTCCTTCGTGTCGAGATTCCTCGGGCGGATCTTTCTACAAACTCCTTTGGGAACAAGAGGATATTGTGTAATCAAACGCTAATGACCCCTCATTGTATTAAGCTGAAAGGGAGATAAATGGGTGGCATTAATTGAGTGGTTCGGTCGCCTAAACAGGAATTTCTTCAGATTCCCTTACATTATCCCAAATGCTAAGGTACTCGCAGATGCAATGAAAAATGTCAAACAGAATCGAATCTCTCTTCTTAAAGGTAGAGGAACAATGTGAAAAAGTATTGAACATCCAAGTACAATTAAAATCATACAGTTTGTATATGACGATCGAGGTCACCATGTAATTTATTTAGAAATGTATATTGCAGTTGTGTTACTAATGTCGTCACTGATACCCTGATTTTTCAAATTAACAGATACACAGAAAGGAATTTTTCCAAACTGAAATACTGAAATCAAAACTTCAACATCAATTATAAATTTTGAAATTAAGATAGAATTCTTTCCGAATAGAATCTGTAAGAATTTTCGGAAGCCTTTATAAATTCTATATTTTATATTTTACCTCTATATTTTAAAATTGGATTCATAGTCATGTGGTCTTTAACTTATATTTTATTATAAATCGAAATTTGAGTTCTAAGTAGCAGGAAAGAAAAGTCTGAAAACTCAATGAAAAAAATCGTATGCAGCAGCTGTGTTTTTGATGGATTTTAATTTTATGCAATAATGTAAATTTTTGTTCAAATTGAACAAAATAGCTTTCGCATATTAAAATACTTTTGTGGTAAATGCACTCATTTAGATAAGATAGGTTTCACGAGGGTTTTTCTGGAAGCAGAATTTCGAAAGAACCTGCATTTCATTAACCTTATCACGATTTCACGGCAACCTGAGAGAGCTCAATTTCTTTGGGCTTCCAAGATGCGAGTCACTCATTGCCGCATCATGTACTCTCCTTGAAAGGACTCCTCCTCTCTTAATTGCTCAAGGATCTTTACGAGGCAGGTTTTCATGCAGGAAAACCGATCCTATAAGTAGTCTATTTACCAACATCATTGCGACTTAATGTACAAAGCTTGAAAAAAATTAATACTTTATTTTATTAATCGTCCCACCCTTTTTTTAAGTTAGGTTCCTGCGGTCTTAAGGACTCTCTTTAAGAAACTTTGATTAAAAGGCTACCAAGCCTTTTCGGGCTACCTAGTTTTGGGGACTTTAACAAATTCTGAAAGTTTCGTTAGATTTATTACAGTTTTTTGTTTTTATTATTATCTAAACGATGGGGAGAAACATTGCAATGTACAAAACATCCCCCACTTAACGATTGTTGGAAAAAAGTAGTTCAAATGCGTAACGGAAGACAGAAATTAAAGGAAATTGGGCACATCACGAAACGCACTAAGGGATGGAAGTATGACAAGGCTTGCATAGCTTGCAAACCTCTTTACCATTGTATCTATTCTTCACTCCTTCTATTACACCATCTTTCTATATTTATATCCTCCAGTTCTACCACTTTACCGCATGTAATGGATGCCTGCACTGACATGTATGTACCTCACTTTAGCTTTATTCATGCGTTAGTCGATCGGATCTATCCGGGGGCTCCGCCCCCTGGACCTCCGTTACTTAGTGCTTAAGCTATAATCAATAGCCTATAACCTTCCCGGAGACACACGCTACATTCTAGATCTAGAATAAGAGAGGCAGAGATTATGCAATAAGGTGTTACGGAGGAGAAGGATTACAAGAAAGGCGTGCGGTATGCTGTACCTAAGTTCCAATAAGCAGAGAAAGGGATTCGTGCGGCAAACTTAATCCTAAAACCTAAGCTGACTATCGACTTTATTTATGTTACTAATAAATGTTATTCCAAATGGGACCATAATTCGATTATAACTCGGGTTTTAATTCTAAATGGAATTTTTATCTCTCTTTTACTTCGTTTTTATTTCAGCCGGCTAAATGTCAATATTACACAAATGTAAAGAATGTGTAATTATACAAAAAGTATAACATATCTAGAATGTGACTGACAATTAGTAGGCATCAATAACGGTCGGAGATTAAAAAGGGCATCGACAAGCCAAATTTAGGATTCCAAAAGTCCATTTGAGACTGCTGATCGATTGCAAGTATAGCCACAAATCTCTGCCAGATTCTACTTCGGATGGCCGGTCAGATGATTTATGGTGGGTCGCGCTCAACTTCCCTAAAGTGGCTCCATTTCCTTCGATTTCGTTCTCTCCCATCCTGGCTACGCTCCATGGCCCGGGCCTCGGCCTTACCTCGCGTCTTTCCCCTTACCCACTTGTCCTATCGACTTCTATAGGCTGTTTCAGAATTCGTCTAACACTATTTATAAACAGACATCTAACGCACAATTTGGCTTATTGCCTTTATCAACATTTATTAATTTATATCGATTTATATCGATCATTTATATCGATTTCACCAAAAACTTTCTATAAATATAACCGCACCATTGTACATGGAACGGATTTATAACATCTTTTGCAATTCCTGAAAAATGCATATTCCCATATGTATGCATTTCTTAGAGCGAAGGGAGGACATACAAAGCTTACTTCACTTGAATGCCAACGGTTTCCAATAAGCACAAGGGCGGTCGCTCTTATAGGACACAACGTCGCGAAACTAGAAGGAACTACGTCGTTGTTGTATTTGTATTTCTAAAGTTACAGTAAACACGCAGGTAAACGTACGCGAGGGGCAGTAGAGAGGCACAGTATAGCAGTGGAAGTCCGGTAACAACGACAGTTTTGAAAGCGAACGAATGCTTATTGAAAATAAAGGGCGACAAGGTAGAGTGGATAGTCGAAGCGGACGAAATTTAATCCGTTGTCGCGCCGCAGAAAGCAGCGCACTCTCGCGCAAATAATCCCGCGTGTTACCCACGCCCTGCATCATTTCACCCTTTTTCGGTTCAGCAGAGTTACATCGCCCAATGTAATATGGAGGTTCGTATAACCACCGCACTGGGTTATGAGTTTGGGGAGCTGCGATTGCTGGACTAAATGGAATTTATGGGGGAGCACCTGGAGGTTGTGTGTCCAGCCTGGCTGGACATAGAATCACAATTCTCAGAGCGGTTACTGCCGAACAATTGAAACTGGAGGGCAAAGAGACCCTTTGCTGCCCCGAGTGCACCCATGTAACTAGTTGGCACTTGAGCTGTTATTTGTTAAGGGGCTCTAAGCCTGTTTCTTCTTTTTCTCGGATACTGAGTTTGGCAAACTTGATACTGTGAAAATTGACGGTGCCCTAAGGAACTCAAAACTTTTAAACCTCCATACAAAATAATATAACAGGAATCAAGAACTCTTTCTCTTCGAAAGCGATTACAAATCAATGACCACTTTAGGGATAATAAAAACGATATTATGATCTTCTGATTGGTGCATGCTATTTTCCAAAATTAGTAACAATGAGAATTATTCTATTTGAGAGCTCCAGTTTGTATTTGAGAAAACCAATGGGACACATGCACTTGCATTGCGATTGTTGGGAGGGCTTTATTGAAGGGAATCATTTTGTAGGTAGACGTAGCACAATATGGACGCTTATCGACATGTGAATGTCCGAATTACAAAATCCTTGCTATAGATTTTAGTTTGAAGGATCTCTAATATTGCTTTACAGACTGTGCTGATGAAGCAGCCTACTTAAATGTCTCTTATATTTTTTAATAATATTGTTACGGCGCTGTGTGCCCCTTTACACTACATATAATTCTCCACAAGCATCTCGCCCCTCCAACTATTTGAAGTGCGACCTTGATGATCCCTGGCTACCACTTACAACTTGGTAGCAATTTGTTGTACAAGTCTAGTCCGAGATCCCGAACTGTAAAGACGTGCCTCCTCTCGCTCCTATTAAATCCTTCTCATCCTTTTAATTGAGTTCTCTCTTCATGATTACGCGATCCGCGAGTTCCTCTCGCAACAATATTGTCATATCAATATATGATATATTCTCATTATACACTTGGTAATTCCCGGTCTTAGATCCTTTTCTCGGGGAAAGCAAAAAGGCGACGTTTTTGGTTTAAATACGTTCAATATGCCACAGCATGCTACAATTATAAGCAGCAGAATTTATAGTATTCTTAATGAAATACCAATAATATCCATAACGATCGTCGAAACCAGGCAAATTGATAATTAATTCTTTTAACCGAACAAGTGAATCATTCAACGCTGTTCTGATTTCGGTTTACATGAATCACCAGCGCATAATACACAGCATTACGTCGGTGGAAGCCAATCGGATTTCTGCCTATGTGCATAGGAAATCTACTCAGTCGGTGTAATTCATATCGTCTATTCATCGGGCCGGTATTAAATACAACGGTAAAGGATTTATCGCTTCTATCAATCATCGTTATTAATTAACACCTTAACCGCGATATATATCGGGCTGACCGACTCGGGGACCCGATTATATGCGTGGCAGGTATCGAGCCAATTAACATATCAAGAATTCAATTATGCTACGCTGCGCCGAATGCTGCTAATCGGCCTCGGCTAATCGCCGGTTTTGACTGGAATTAGTAGTGAAGAACAAATGAGCCGTTATGTACGAACGTGGCTAATTTTTAAATAAAAGTGAATTGACTTCTAACTGCTAACTTGTGACCCCAGTGACTTTTAACTGAAAACCTAACCGCAAAGACTATGTTAGAAGTATTATTACGGACGTCCAATTAAAAGTTGACTGCCGAATTGTTATTTTAAGTTGTATTTCTAGCCTTTGTCTCTTCTATTGTATTTCTATTGTACTGTATTTCACAGCAGCCAAAGGTTACTTGCGGCTTTGTATCGCATGTGCGCGTATAATGCTTTCGCGTGTCATTAATTTTAATTCGGAATTCTTGAAATTAAAACATGCAAAGGGTAATCACGATCTTGATCCTTTTCTATTAATCATGACGGCGCATTATCCCTTTTGATTAAGGCTCAGTAAAAGATACAATTAAATAAACTTGATTGTTTTATTGGTCCGAACTGTTTCTGTAAGTCAATACTAATAATGACAACTAAGTATTAGGTGCTGTATGTATGGAAGAACTCAAGTACTGCATACCGCCGACATAATTAAACGCAAAAACTTGTGTTACAATCTATTGATATCTTCTTGAAAGGGATGTTTTAATAACAATAAATCACTTTCTTTTGCTATTTTCTCTGCGTATTGCTGCCATCGAACGATCTTTCCTCGACGAGTGTTAGTTTCTAAAACTTATTCTCACGCATGCATGCCAACCATTAATATTTATTTTGATAATAATTATTTTGCAATATGCCCATAATTATATGTATACAGAAAAAATGTAAAGCGAATATTTATCAGTGCGGAAAATCTAAAGCTTTGAAAATGTATAGGGGTGAATAGTTTAAAAAGGTTCGTGGGAACGAAGTGACCGAAACCAGAAGCAGAAATAGAGAATTCGAAAAGTTTAAAAGGAGAAATGGCTTAAAAGACTTTAGAAAAGTTCCTATTCCATGTAGTAACGTACCCGGCAAATTTCTCTGGAGAACTGTTCACATATTTATCTATGACTTTGATTCTTGATTAAATATCGTATGTTGTCAAAGTTCGAGATGGTCGTTTTACTACGCAGCCAATCCCCTCCGTTATTATAAAGTATTTTGCATCAGTAAAAGTTACAGTACGGAACGACCTTCTTATCAGTTTCGCACGTATTAGAAATTTTGACATCGCTTCCTCCCAAATTCTCCAATTAATCAATTAATTTGCAAGTTTGCTCGGCGAATGTAACGTCGCGCCAGAAATATCCCCGAAATGGGCGCATCTGCAACTTAACTCGTTTCTTCCGTAAAGGAAAAAGGAAGCCGCTTAATACTCTGTGACAAGTAAATGAATCGAGGCGGCTTTGTGAAAAGAGTATTTACTGGATAAGTCTTCATTGAGCGTCGAGCTTCTCCGGCGTTGCAAATACTTAATTGTCAATTAAAGGAATTCCCTAGTCGATATGCGAACAAGCTTCAGACTAGTTCTTCGAGATGCTCGGCAGATTTATTGGCAATGATTAACAGCAAAACACAATTAAACCCGGTACTTTACTATGGTTTTTTTTATTCTTATCGTTAGAATATTTACAATTAATGATTTGCGATCATTATATAATGATTAAGACATAAGGAAAGCAGTCTTGTATCCGGTATTTTACTTTAGTCCTTTCTTGCTTTCTCCCGGGGGTTCAAAATCGCATATGTTGTACTCTTTTGTATACTGCCGATCTAACAAGGGACATTCGCACGAACCGGAAAATTCAAACAATTATGAAAATTATTGCAAACGGAAGAGTAACTCGTCCCAAACATACGACAATTTTTTATTGGTGCTCAAAAAGGGTTCAAATGGGTAACGTCAAGCCTGGCATTTTTTTTTCCTTTGCATCGTTTGTCCCTGAAAGGGAAGGTACTTAAATGAAAATTGACGCAGTTTTATATGCACTTTAAGGTTGCCAACAAACTTTTATGAAAAAAATATTTTTCAATAATTAGCACCTCACTTCTATACTAAAATGCTAAATACAAGATTTTATTGAAGCTACATGATAGCTTGTTCCGAGTTGTTTTCAGCCCTATTTAAGTTTGTCTATTATATTTTTCATCTTTGTGATATTTTAATTTAAACTTTGAAGCGGGTTTATGTGTGCCTTTCCATCCAAATAGCTTGGTAACCGCATATGCCTTGGGCTTTTCTCGAATCAGAAACACAACATTTAGGATTAACATACAAAAATTTATTTATATTTACCATAAAGTATTGCAAAAACGGAATACTCCGTCATGCACTGTAATTGGTACAATAATAAAACATCTTATAAAAATGGTCAAAGCAAAAATATTTTTGTCATAAACATTTTTTGGCAATCTCAAAGTGCATATAAAACTGCGTAATTTTTCATTTAAGTAACTACCCTTCCAGAGAAAAACGATGCAAAGGAAACAAATTTTTCCAGGGTTGACGTTACCCCTTTGAACCCTTTTTGGGCACCAATAAAAATTGTCGTATGTTTGGGACGAGTTCCTCTTCCGTTTGCAATGATTTTCATAATTGTTTGAATTTTCCGGTTCGTGAATCTCCCTTGTAAGCACAATATCCTTGAGATTTGGTATACAGCAGAATCTCGATCATCGCAACTAGTCGAGGAACGTATCGGTTGTTACATCCTCAGCGCGAATCAGACGACTTGTCTTTGCAAAATACCAATTTAGAATTCACCATCGCTTTCACTTCTCTTAGCTTTCTCCTGCGTAATATTCGAGTCTAACTCGACCGTCGACCTTCGACCGTCGACCGTCGACCGTTCCCTTCATGCCTTATCGCTCCGACCCTTGACTTCATCATAGGGGAGACATTCCCACAGCTGTGTGCACTGCATCTAGGACTTTCCACACACACAATCCGAAAACTAGCTCACCCACGATCCCACTCTGGCTTCTTTTTCTTGGAAATTCGGGACTTTTGAAGTATACATATAAACCCCGACTTCCTGTAGGAAGCTGGGCAATTCAGTTTAATCCTTCCAACACGACGAGGGTCTATCAGTTAGTTCGCTGAACCATAGTGCGTGGACGTGTAGTAGATCGAGCAACAGTTCTCCTTCGAATCAGTTGTATCATTACCGAACAGTTTCGCCGTAAACCCAGACTTTAGGCCAGTTATTGTCCACCGCAATACCCCATTAAACTCGTGACGTTAAACGTGCCACCTCTACCTTTTAAATTCATCGCGTTTTAGTGTTTACCGTACCAAAGATATTATACCAAAGAAAATTCAGTATTTTGTAACAATATATCGAACTTTTCTATTCAAATAAAAAATTCAAAGATTCCTTAATCTCATTTTAACAGCCCATCCCCTTTTCTCATTACTCATAACTCAGAAAGCATATAAGGGAACAGCATCGAACACTTGGTAATCTTTAAAATAAATTCAAATCGAACGAAAAGGTTAGTGAAAACCAAGAATGTCTACCCTTGGAGTAGAGGAGTGTGTGTGTACAACCGCTGTTAGTCCAATACTGCAGTGCGTGTTGCATATAACTATCCGAACCGCCTGGTTCACTTACTAGTAAAATTATTAGTATCGCCAAAAAGGCAAGATTACTCAGTAGTAGGGTTAGGGTTGATAGTTGATAGGGTTAAACCTCGGCTCGTAACACGGTATCCCGATAAGGGAATTTTTGCATAATAGAATAGAGCGTACATTCTTATGATTTTGATTTCTTTACATATTGAAAGAAGAATACAAATATTAATAATGAAGTTTAATAAGATTTTCTTACAAATGGATGGTCCCGAAACTTTATAGTTGCTAAAGCTGTGTTATTAAGGATTACATTAAGTTACACTCAATAGAGAATTCGATAGAGAACTGGATAGAAGCAGGTTTTCGAATGTAACTGAGCGATTAAATAACTTAGTGTTGGGGTAGCACAATTTTCAGATAACGAGGGTCCGAATAAAAGAAGTTCTGTTGTACATAGGGCAGGCTTAGTTTTGTGCACAAAAAATATATAGTCTGAGGATTTGTCTGTTTTCTGATTCCCAGTCGCCGAGCAAGCCTCGCTAAATTTGACTGGTTGAGCATAAATATCGGGAAGTCTTGAGAAGAGCGCACCTGCGCGGGGGTTCGAGCGAGAAAATAGAGGAAAGAAAGATTTTATACTCACTGGGATCCTTGACGGCGGTGATAACCAGACGGAAGCCATTTTTGTCGGTACCCCAGGCATCGGTGACGTAACGCAGCGTCACGAAGTTCGTCCGTGTGTAAATCTGACCGACGGTCTGCTTCGTGTTGCTGCAGGACAAATCCGCCTGGAAAACGAAAACACCATTTCTCGTTACATGTATTTTTATCCGACTTGGAAAAGGAGAACGTTGCCTCTTTTTACAGAGACCTTCAACTCCTGGGTGACAAGATATTATTACTGGGTGACAAGACGGAATCCAACGACAGAATGTGGCAGAATGTGGAATCCATGTACGCACATGGATATGTCGACGGCAATACATATACTATGTAATCAAGGCATTTTAAATAATATTTTGATACTTTGCAAATTCGGGTTGAACTTATACAAAGAGGCGGCAATATTTCCACAGAAGTAAATCTGGAGCTTCGTTTCTCGCAGAATTGTTCGGTAATTCCCTTACAACTCAGTTCAATAAAGCTGATCATTAACTGAGTTAATACAAAGAGCGGGATTAATTTGTTATAGATATTATCCGCACTTAATTATTCGTAGCTACAATTAGAGACACTCTACATTTTCAACTTTGTTGCACCAACGATGAAACTATTAAGTCATTGACAATAGGACGATTAAAAAATTGAGGTTTCCAGACTTTACCAGAACCCTAATACATATAAACTGACTGCGTCAGAATGTAGTGGCATCATTATCTGATTTGCTACACCGACGATGAAACTATTGTGTCATCGCATCTAAATCTTGACACAACATTAGCATAAGTTGACTCAGTATATGTCAGCACTTCAGGAGTCCAACACCGTGACAATGACAGTATACATAGGAGGAAGGCCGCTGAGGATCGAGCGATATGATTTTATTATATCTTTTGTTTCTCTTGTTTCTCATTCCCGCAATAGTGCGGGAAACCGATCGATATAATGAAATAAAATGCTACTTTCTGCACTTGGGCAGTGACAGACTGAACACAGCGTCGACCTGCGTCGCATAAGTACGAATTCAATTGACTTGCTATACTTTTTAGTACTACATATGTATTACTAGTTTCCGAAAAGTCAATCAAAACTTTTATTCGAAACAGGTTCACAGGAATGTTAAACGGAAGATTGTACATCATTTCCTCTTTTACGATGCGCACACTGTTCTGTATTCGCTTGCTTTGACCACTTTGTAATACATTATCTTTTTAATTAATACAGAATTAATTCTTATCGTACAATTACAGTTGATTTTAATCAACGAGAGGTTCACCGTTCGTCGATGTATTTTCATGCATAAAGCCGAAGCTTTCAGAATTAATAACTTTGCATGCGCGAATTTGCGCATGAAACCACTTTGGGCGTTTCCACTGGATATCATTCTGTACGTATTCTGTATGTTTAAAAAAAATCGAAGGGATCGTTGGCATAATCTTCCCTTGTTACTGTAATTGGAATGTTAAGGTGTAATGAGAAGAACATACAGTATGTATTAGTTCTTTAATTTGCTCTTCCAAAATAGGAGAAGTTCACGTAGCGGGCGAAATCATACTCGCATTGGACTACTTTCGCAGCAAGTGCATGGTGCATATATGTCACTTGTCACAAACCTGCTCGCTACGAGCACTTTTATAGCAATTGCATCGTGCAGATGCCGCTTTCTACGACTAACATGCTTGCTGCAAGATCATCAGCTTTCTACAATCCAAAATCTGTTTTTTAAAAAACTCGAATAGTAAACTCCCACATTATAGCCATGTGCAATTTCAACGCCAAATTGTGATTATTCCTCCTACTTTGCACTTTACAGCACAAGAATACTCGAGTGTACCACTATGGAAGACGTCAAGCGGGAAAAGACTTCAGTAGTTCTTCCTATGTTTGGCCTTGTTGGTGTGCAAGCCATGACGTCGAAACAAAGCCTGCAGTCATAAATCCGGAAGGCAGGGAAGGTACGTGGCGGTGGTGCCCCCCCGGAAGAGGTGGTGGGTGGCGGCGTCAATATTTGTAGAAAACGAGCGGCAATAATTTAAAGTTTCGTCGCTAGTGCATTTGTTACGGTCAAGCGGGCGAACGCTCCAATTCGTTATGGCCGTTTGTGTGCTCGCTCCCGCCCCTCGTGTTTCTCCCGATGTCGCGGCAACACTGCTCACCCATTCCTCCCTACGATTTAATAGTTGGCCCTCCCGCACACAGCCAACCAAGCTTACTGCTTTCCTGACGCCATATTTATTGGTGCTCCGTTAAATACGTAATAAGTGGCCGCTAACGGCCGTATAAGTCATCGGTGAGTCTGCCCGAAACAGAAAAGAAAGTCTTTAAAGTCCGGCGCAGCACAAGAAGTCGTGGAAGATGAAAGAGGTTGGGACCGATGGCGGAGGTGGATTTCGGTGCAGCGTTGCCAGTATTGGACTGGCATACTTCTCTTTATTTACTTTCGTGCCTTTCGTTTTCTTTTAATTGAAATATAAGGTACGGAGCTTGGATACATGTTATGAATTAAAATTTGACATTTTTCAAAATAAAGTAAATATATACTTTCATTTCTTAGTACTGTCGAGTTGAGCGTTAGGGGAACAATTATACAAGGCTTCGAACGGTCCTTTTCGGTCATGGACCCGTTGGGGAAAATTACATATTGCACACAGTACGGTATACATATAGGACTACTTGGTACGGTTACTACTACTTGGCGCGAGACTCGCCGAGTCTTGTGATATCTCAATTCATCCTTTCATTGGTTTTGGGTTCTGAGCCATAAAATTCCAATAAAATTCGATTCATCATAAAATCAGCAAAGGTGCTGTAATCACCCCCCCCCCCCCCCCGTCTCGCAGTAACGTGTCTTTTCATGTTACGCTGACTTAGCAAAAGTATCCCGGAGCATCTTTGTGCAATAAATGTCGAGATGAATCATCCAGTACCCGGCGGAGCTGGAATTTCAAACGAACCCCACAAACACCCACCGCGTGCTTTGCGAGTTGTGGTAATGGAATGTAAAGTGTTCCTCAGAAATAAGTGTAAATGAAGTGCCGGCGACACTCGGAGCTCGCTAAATATTAAATATGCGTAAGATAATGAGGCGAGAAATGCAAGTGTGTCGTTGCCTGAAAGAGTATTTTAAACGTTAAAACTGCAACGCGGAGAAATATCACTGTGGCCGCATTGTGCGCGGTAATAGAGTGCGTGTTACGATCCAGGAGTGCAGAATGCGGAATCTATTCTGATTGTTCGTCATGGCAGTCAACATGTGCATCTTGTATGCGTGACTTGGTGAAGTGACGCTTCTTTTGTATTGAGTGTGGACTCCGTATGCTTCGTACGCAATTCGAGAGAGTTCTATTCTGAAAATTGCACTCCGCGTAGGTATGTAGGTGGAACGATTTCTCGAGATACACCACTATTCAGCTGCCTATACATTCTCACGTAAATCGGAGTTTCTCACTTCGGGAGATCGCCGCCTGAGATTTCCATATAAGTTTGTTGCAATTTGTTGTAGTTGCGGCATTTTATATCATTTGCAACCAAGTCAGTATGTCGAATGTCAAAAGTCTCTTTAGAGTTTCACCTTCGTAAATATACGTGGACTTCGATAGAATAAGTTTGAGTCCGCCTTGTATTATTTATGACGCCTTAAAGTTCATAGTTAATGTAATATATTAATTTCCAGAAGGACCCAAGTAAATGCAGGCAGTAGGTAAAGTTGTCGTTAAATCAATTAACGAATCGGACTTTGATTGATTCCTCTAAAGATGATCTTATACAACCTGAATTGGTGTTGTTCCCCATCAGTGGCCTCCTCCATCCCCTACAATCACCCACAACCTCTCGATAATTGCTATGTTACCTGATTGGACTGGTTGGTCTGTTCGAATGAGTTTTCTCCTCTGAATCTATCAATTAGCTTCCGTTTTCTCTGAGTTTCAATCCGTTTCTGATTGTCCCTTTTGTCACTTTCGTTCGTCCTTTTTTACTGTCAATTGAACCTGTCTGAAGTATTACACCGGTCTACGTTAATATACAGGGTGTTTAAAAAATGCCCTAAACTAGTATTGCCATCTTGTTAAGAATTTCGCGGCGATGAAGATTGCTTTTCTCAAAATGTTGTCTCGCGCTTTATTTCGTGACAAAATACAAAAAATGATACGCCAATACGGTTGATCTATTCGGTTGATCCTCGGAAATGGTTGGTGTCAAAGTCGTTTATGCATCAATAAAACACATCACTGAAAGGACAGATTATTTTCTGTCAGAGCAAAGGGCTGACCTTTAGCCAGTGGGCCCTATCCGCTGACCAGCGGGGCCATGCAAGTATCTTATTGACTTATAATTTTTTCAATTTTGTCGCGAAGTAAAGGACGAATCAAAAAATGTAAAGTGGCTATCTTGATCGCCGCAAAATTTCCTACACGATGGCTATACTCATCAGGAGTATAACAACACCCTCTATAGCAAGTGTCCACATATTTTTGTCGCGTCAACATTAACCTGGTTTACGTTTCGCTTGATTTAAGTAAACAACCGTGTGCAGAGTAAACAGGTTTCTTTGTCGATAATGGGTTTCTTCAATTCTCATCGTAACAGACTTCCTGGATTTATGTCGATTGAGGTTAGTTCATGTCGGCTCTTCTCCGATTTCTCTTTTGTCAAGACATATTATTTATTTAAATGTTAATAAACCGTTATACGATAGAGTAAACATTGGTTCATGTATCCATCGTTAAAGCTACTGAATCACCAGGTTGAGATAAGTAACAGTGTCTAAGGATTTTTGAATTTACGATTCCCTATATGTATGACTGACAGCGAATATAAAAAGAAGGGAGAAGCCGGCTCTGTGCAGAAAACCGGCCGCTAAAATCACAATACGATCTTCCTGACAAGGTCAGAGTGAGCACACAGCATAAAACTCTCTTATAGATTATATTGAAAGAGGTAAGTGCCATTTAAAACATGGCCGAATCAGGAGACTCGGTAGAATCTCACGCCAAGTAGTAGGACCCTCCCCATACATATATACAGGGTAGATAGATTTTGCCTCTTGCATTTTCCATTTCGGGTTTCCGTATTCGAGTTAGAACAAGTTGAAAATTGGGTAGAATAGGCGTCTGGACAGCAAAACATCGTCTTATCGACTACGATTTGTTTTGACCCGGTCATCACCGTGCCCTACTTTGCCATGCCCATCCGGCCGGTAAAAATGTGCTGTCCAGACGCCCATTCTACTGAATTTTCAACTACCTATAACTAAAAAACGGAAGCCCAAAATGAAAAATGTTAAAGGCAAAATCTACTTGCCGGAGCATGCAGAATAACCCCCTGAAGCGCCGGACACAAGAACATTTCCACCCTGTACATGACAGTACGGCACGCGACAGCCGAGGCTATATTATCTCGAAGTGTAGCGGATACACTCATCGCGAAATGTAACGGTTTCTGATCAATACCAAACTTTCACCTAGATTTCTCAAAAGTTACAGCTCCGAAGAATAAGTTATGAATTTTGTATTTCGTAATTTTCTTTGCTGAATCTGTCTACTCCTTCACGTTTCTTTCCTATTTCTGAACTGTTCAATGTTGTCGAAAATAAATCTAGCAAGAGCATTTGACTTTACGAACACATGTATTCTGTTGCAGCTGTTGCAAGTCTTAACCTATCAGCATAGAATTAGTCAGAACTTCTTTAATCGGATCGAACGAACAGAGCTTTATTATATGTCTTTATAGATCAGTAAAGTTGATGAAGAATGACAAAATCAACGGTGTGTCAAACATTCAAAACTCTGTTAGAAAATTCGAGAAAGCATGACGTAGAACAGGGAGCATGGAAAGAGCCCCGCATACCCCCTCCCCTTCAGTGTAAACCCAGGGGTCATAAACCCAGACTTGGCCATGCTGGCCGAGCTGACCTGAGGACGAGTTGTCACTGTCATCATCATCACTGTCCGGCTGACTTTGAGGAAGCACTTGTATCGGCTTGTCATCGCGCTTGTAATATCACGTAGTATTGCGTGTTCGACATCTTTAACGACTGTAATATCAATATACGTGGAATTGGATCTTGGAATCCTCGAGTTTAATCATTTGAGCGCCCATCGCTCCGCCCTTCTTCCTGACGATATCTTACAACTCACATACTGAATTCATCCAGATATATAAAATCGACCATGTAACTGTTATATATATATGTATTGTATATACTTATTGTATATTCAACATATTCTACTTAGAAAGAATATAAAAGACTGATCGATGCATGGCGGGTTGCTTATCTGCAACCAGCTTCATTGTCTTCTCCTTATTTTACAAGAAACATTACTGCATCCAAACATGTCGATTTTGACGAAACGTTTTTAAGACGTAATATTCAGAAAACCATTGGATATACATTTTAGGGAGGCAACGAGAACAAGTGTTATGTCTTGCAAACTTGTGCGTCTTTTACCAAGTAATCGAACTACATTGTAAGAGCTTTACAAAATGTTCAATTGCTCAGAGACTTGATTATTTTTCGCATATATTCAATTAATTTGTTTACAACAGCTTCGCACCAGGAGCATAAGAGCCCGCATTCCATGCGCGCACCCATATAAAAGCTGCAATACGGGGGTTATGTCGATGCACAACAAAAATCTCCATAATACACGCTCGCAAGGCAGTAACATAAGTTTCTCTCCACCTTGTGCACTTATGCTAACTGCGAATTGTACAAGTAAACCCCCGCGAAAACTTGTCCCAGTGACACAAAAGGAGAGGACGGTCAGTCCACCTCTTCTTTCACATTATTTCTACTGAACAGGGACGACTGAAACCGAGAATGTCGTCTGGATCATCTAATCTACATTCACATATTCCCTGCGGAATCCGAGGAATAGCATGGAGAATGGCGCCGGTGCTTCTTTCGGGCTCTTTCTCCGCTCCTTTCTGATATCTAGGGAGAAGAGGTAGGCTGGCTACAACAATGGAACCTTAAGCCGTAAGGAGGAGAGAGAGAGAGAGAGAGAGAGAGAGAGAGAGGCGAGGAGAGGAGGAGTGGGAGGGTACGAGCAAAAGTACGGCCAACAAACGGCAACGAAACAAGTGCCGTGTAAGGCACGAGAAGGCATTGTGCTCCGCGCGACTACAAACAGTGAAATCCTTCTTTCAAACGCATCTGGGTCATCTGTGATCTCGGTTGGTGAACGCCCTTTAATCGATTGCACCTCCGGAGCTCGGATGCTATACACAATTATGCATACTCAGCTCAAAGACGTATTCCGAAACTGACCTGTTCCTAAAGGATTCCATAGATGTGAAGGTTCGTACCGATACGCGGTAGAAATATGAGTATCGCTATACAAATCTCAAAAGGTATTTCACCTTGTTCGCTATTGTATCATTATCATTATCATTATCATTATCATTTGGTATTAGGATTTATGTGAGCGTTGTCATTATGTTGATCAATAGATACTTATTTATGGAATGTGGATAGTAGAGTAGAACATGTCCAGAAATCCTGTCGGGTATGCATCAGTCAGCAATCATATAATCCGCGGGCTTCTTTGCCTTAGTTTCCTTGAGAACATGACCGTTGCGATTTTTAGTATTAGGTTCTCGCATAAGTGGTATTATGATTCGAACGCAATTTTATCTTGAAATTAAATAAAATAAAAATAATTAATTTCATGACAAAATTTTGCAGTGTAAATGTGTAGCAGTGTAGATACACTGTAAGCTTGATTACCATTCATCAATCCTACTGATTTTCCCTTGCCTTGTCCTGGAAAGGACTATACAGTTAATCTAGTAATCATCGCTTACTAAACTGCAGTTGAGTTTTACTCGAATTTTCAACATTTATCATTGTTGGTATTAGGTTATTGACTGCAAAATCATCAAGACATAAAAACGGTATAGTGTGGTGCTTTAGAAGCATCGGTGAACTGCTATGCAATCGAGATGGGTTTGTATTAGCTTTCAGTGGTCTAGACAGCTTTACACTCATCCTTTCGTAACGAACCATAACCGCACTGCCGTCAATTACCTTCGAACGGATTTATTTTCGGGCGCTATCGAAGCCGGTTCGAGGCCGGTGCGATTTTTGTGCCGGGGGAAGTTTGTGCGGCGCCGGCCACTATTGAAAACCGATGGCACACTTCTACGAGTTCCGAGGAGTTGCCGGAAAACTTGTTACGTTAAAATGAAATACTGGTAGGTGTCCCGAAGCCCCCTTTACGAGTTGTTTCGGTTTACACTATACCTCCGAAGTTTTACGTGCTGTTACTCTATGCTGGAATACTTGCCGGAGTAAATGTACCCTTCCCCGTAATACTGGACTCCATCTTTAAAGCGAAGATATCCATTATTAATCAAACTCTGCCTAGACTTTGCAATAACTTTGCGGGTACACTTTGCGCCGGGACTCGCAATCTCCTTGCATTCTTAATTCATGCCCGATTTATGCTTCACTGAGTCAATTGAGTTTGCGAGTGCCACCTTTAACGTTAAGTGGATTTGTATAGAGTGGGAAGTCTGAATGAAACCGTGCGTACGGTTGCTCGCAAATCTATCGGGCTAACACGAGAAATTACAGTAACGATGATCATAATGTCGCGTATCCTTGCCACTTTTATTTGGCATATGCATTTTTATCCACATTTTTATTTTACATTTGCACGTTTACGTTTTGTCTTCCCCGCGTGGGTGGGTCTTTGTTGTATGCTTTTGCAATATTTTAACTGCGAGCGCATTGCAAAATTATTATTATCAATGAGTTTCTTAATGGTCAGCGCGCTTTCCTGTTAGTCGAAACAACTTTGACGCATAACATTGCAAATGTGAAAGAAAGATCGTTTGAAGGCACTGCCGTAAAATCAAACTGGGTAGAGTGGTTCTTTGGAAGAAATGAATTTTGCTATTTTACATTAAGACATTGGCAGTCGGTGACGTTCTTTCGTGGCATTTTATGTTTATAATAAATTGTGTGCATTTTATAATTGCGAGGACGTCACAATTGCTGTAACATTTGCCGTCTAGAAAATATGAAATTCCCCATTTTTTATTATTTACCTTTTCCTTGAACCTTTGAAAATGTGTCGCCATCAAGAAAAGGCTCTCTTTACAACCGTCAGCTGCAGACGAGTTAAATATTACTATAATTGATTACTACTTGGCGCTAGACTCTACCGAATCTAAAATACTATAAATAATACTTGGTACATCAGTTATTCATAATATTAATTTGGCATAAGTTGTTTTGTCACACGAGATTCTAGGCCCGTAATGCATAATATATTAGGTCAAAATTGATATTATGAAATGATTAAATCTAAGGGCCGCCATTCAGCCTTTTAGACAGGCTTACATGTAATCGGACTTATTACTTACGCCTATTGTCCCCGTTATTACATAATCACCTAATAATACTTACTTAAATGTACGAAGGATACAATGATTTCAAATACAAGCAATCGTGAAAGAGTGAAAGGAACTTGCATACAATGTTTATTACTTCTAAGAATGGTAAAATGTAAAATGATGGTGTCACAAACGATGGCGAAATGTGAACCGCAGAGAGAATTAAAAGAGGTTTTCCAAGATCGTGAACCATCGACTTGACATCACAGTGAGCTCTATATATCGAACGGAGTTTAAACACTCCGTTGTTCCAACTAGCATTTTTCGTGAGGCAGACGTTGACAGGTGAGAGATGGGCCGACCTCGCACTTGCACTTCACGCAGTCGACAGTGTTGAGTTCGTCACCGACATTCATGGTCATATTGCCGTACACACACATGCCATGTTCTTCTGAAAAAGTGTATCGGACTTCATTAGTCACTGCAGTCAAGACAATCGAAAACCATCACCCTTATATTACTGAACAATGGGTCTGGTGTTCACAGCATATTTTAAACTCTACGAATCTTATTTTCTCCACAAACAAAAAATAATTTATAAACTTCATCGAATTCCTCAAAGAAACACTATCCTTTTGCCAAATATGTATGGTATGCATACAATTAATCTAGCAAAACATTCTTTTATTAAGAATATCAATGATATAGTATTAACTTAATGTAAACTTACCATTAGAGCGACTCTCGTCACTTAGTTCGGGGTTGGGAATGATTTCGTCATCGGAGCTTGCTGCAAATTTCGTGATCTATTTTATTTTCGTTTTCGTAGTCCAACAAATTGTGGATTGAATTATGCAGTCGCTAACCATATTATCGAATGGGCAATCAGTTGGTATAGAAGAAATTCAACGACAATGGATGCATTAGTTAAATAATAATGGCATGAGTTAGGTTAGCACTTAGGTCGCACAGATATATGCAGTTAGTACCGTACAATCATGTTCAGTCGTTTTTGCGACAGTTATCAATTTATAATGAATGGTTAATATTTCAAGTATGATATAATATTAACTGGGCTGTCGAACCGTGTGACTTAAGAATTGTTGATAAATAATTGTTATCTCCACGCAAATGCAATTTAGAATTACTCGCCCATATCTATTTTTCTGTCAATTAAAAGTATCTTAAGATAACATATATGTATACTAAATATGATACTGATCCTGAATCACTCGTTAAAAGTTAACGAAATTCGATTTGAAGAACGCACTACGTAAAAATTGCATATTGCTAGCAATTACGGTAACTCAAGAACGAAACTTACGGCATCTATTGAAGAAAATGCAACCCGTGCTCAGTGATTGTCCGTCATAGAAGACGGGAGCACACTTGTCGTAAACAGCACTAGCGCGCGAGAAGTCTGGGGCGCAATAGGGGTGGTTTGGCCTTTTGCAGAATGGTGCAATATTTTTACCTAAATAAATTTTTAGTTATTAACCATAAGAATCAAAAACTTGCAACACAATTCTTGCAGATACTCATATCCTATACATATGAAAACACAGGAAGAAGAGAACGTTCATTTATTTTGAAAAAGCGAATGCGTTTACGCACGATAATAATAAACAGGAACATTTACATCCGTTGAATGACTGAACCGATTTGCTTGTTTCTTAGCTCATTGAATTCAGAAACATATGTAAAGCATTACAAAACCCAATAATTGTTCTTGTGCGGTAACTCAGAAGCTAAGAAGAATGTTTTTTTGCGATCGAAAACCGCTATAGTTCGGGATAAGTATTCTTTGGCTTATCCAACTCTATCGAGCCTCTTGATATTTGATTGGACGATAATTGCCTTGCAAATATATTTTTCATCGCTCTGCTTTAGACCATATTTCCCTCTATATTTATAATGATTTACAATACAACATTCGAGACATTGCAAACTGACCATTATGTATCTGTTTGTCAATGAGCAGTATTCTTTATTAAGAGAGGATAGAGCTTTAATAAATAGCATTAATCAGACTTAAAAAAATAAAGGGATCGTTGCTAGAGTAAGTTAGAGTGGCCGGAAACTTCTGAGACTATTTTTGTGTTTCCACTTTCATACCTTCATATCCTGGCATGCAGACGCAAGACAATTCAGGATCCGATTCCACGTTGAAGGATTCACCGTCAAGATAGGTCGTTCCATTCACAACGCATTTTGGTCTATCTTCTGCGTTTTCAACTGAAATTGGTGACATTGTTTATGCTTTCTCTTTACTTAAAATTTCTCTTCAGTTAACGTGTTCTACTTCCTAGGGCAAATGGTAGGGCAGTTATCGCAAGCATCTCTATTTAAATGTATCACTCACATCTGAACAGTTTAATCTTAAATCTTGCTAGTAAATAATGCAAACATACATATGTACTGTCTACTCCCTCATGTTGTTTTTCACGTGTTATTCTTTGTCTGTACTGAAGGAAGAAAGAGAAACCTTTCTTTGATATTTCATGTTACTTGAAAAAATTACTAGGCGTTTTACCCAATTTTGTTGAAAGTTTCTTAATGTCTTTGTTCCTAGCGAAATACTAAAACATTCAATATCAACGAGGAACAAAAAGTTCTACGGTGTTCCTCCAATGAGGATCACATCCATCCTTAATTTGATTGTGAAATTCTAAACATTTTGAAAGATATATAAATGTAGATTTCAAAATATTACATAAATAACTATATAAATACGGCTTTCAAAATATTATAGTGCATCAAAGAGGGAATTTTAGTCGCGTGAGACATATTCCGTCCCTCACATAACATTAGATTTCTATAATCGCAAGAATCTCCGTGCGTACCCCCATTTTATTCATTGGTTTAACTGAAATTGTCCTATTTTAATTTCACACAAAGGGCAATTTCGATTTATAATCTGACCTAATGTAGATCGAATCTTGACTTCCCATTGTTTCGATTGGGTGCATTTTAGGAACACTATTATTTTAAAATGTCAAACGTTCGGGCCAAAATCAGTTCGAAGAAAGATCAAAAGCATTCAAATGTGTGGACTCATAAGCTGAAAGCCTCGCAGTACATTTTTCTATCAAAATGTATAGACGAATTATGATAATGCGAGAACTATACGTACGACAGACGGTCTCTCCAGAGCAACATTGGTCCGGCGATTTCTTCTGGTAGCAGCCTGGCTGTTGATTATGCCTCACCAAGTAACAATCAACTGCCGCGCACATGAAAGACCCACTGTTTCAAAAAACCTCACTGTATTCATACGCTTGCAGACCACACATGTGTAAAAACCCGATTTGATGTCAGTTATCAAATGAGTAATCAAATGATCCCTAAGTTTCTGATCTAATGTATATCCATCTATGTATACCACATGCATGCACATCCGCGTCTGAATGCATAACAAGATACAACGAAACCAAGACAACAGTAAGATCAAGTATCGTAAAGCAATCGTGTAGTACCCTAACCCTATTACCCTGACCTATACTAACAAATGCTTCGATATTCTGACCTTCAACTGCATTAGTATGCAATTAGTACTGTTTTACCAAAATAGAAAAGCAAGATAAAGATCTGGGCAAGCTTGCCCTGCCTGTTCGGTTCGGGCCAGTGCAGCTCACAAGGGGTGCTAGGCTGGACTGTAACACTGATTCGACTGAAAAAAATGTGTGAATGTATAGTTCGACCCCCTAAACAAAACCCTATTAACCCTTTTTCAGAATCTGCCTTGGTTGCCGAGAAAAAAATTGTGAAATTTGGTTTATATCATATTATTATTATACATATATTCTAACTGAAACACCGATTGGGCAATCAAAGCGCATTCTGAAAAAGGGTTGTTTGATTTTGCTTAGGATGTCGAACCAATTTTTTCACATTTTGAAAAAAGGGTTAATTGAGTTTAGTTTAGGGGGTCGAACCGTACATTCACAAATTTTTTCAGTCCAATGTCCAATCGGTGTTACAGTCCAGACAAGCACCCTTGTCAGAGAAATTAGATATATGTAAATGATATCAGGTGTGGTTTAGCAGTTCCGTCCGGGACTGGCAGGATAACTATGCTCAGACTTGAACTCAGCAAGTACTAGGGCGACTAATATTGCGAAAAGTTGTGAAAGTTTATCACTAGAGTAAACCCACAGGTCAGAGCAATCTGATTGAGTTAGTTGATATTGTAATCAGGAGATGTAATAAAAGTAGATGAACAATTGCTAATGCCCGTCGTCCAACGATTGCGTCATTTTTGCCCGTGGCGACGTCACTATTGCATGCAGGTAAGCAGCGGTGCGAAGCGAAGGGATTTCCATTTTTCTGTACAGTCCTAATAATCGTTTGCCGAGGCGTTTATGATTTGGAATAATTTAACAGATTAATGGCAAGGAAATAGGTTCAGGAATTCTGGAACGCATGCAGCCCGAACGGTGAATAATCAGAAAACAATTCCCCTATAAGGGTTTGAAATTGAAAGTGTGCTCGTACTGTATTTTTCATTCTAACCAATACATATAGTACCACCATTAGAATTATTACTGTTTCTATTCTTTGAGCACCTGTTTCTATAAAACTGGAATAAATCTGCTTTAATTGTGCTGTCACTTTCATAGATCAATTGTAAATAAAATTAATGTTTAGTAACCTATTGATAAATATTAGAAGGATACCAATCCCCCTTTTATTATTCATAATATCCAAGTCAATGCACTAGAATCCCTTTATAAATCGTTCAGATGTAACTTATCGATACTTGTTGATTATGATTATTATGTGTTTGCTGACTGTTAAATTGTTAATATACATTCCTGTAATGGAAAAGTGCCGGAAGAAATAGCACTATACATATATATATATATATATATATATATGTATAGGAAAGATTATCCGGCGACAGATCGTCTAACAAAACCGAACTAGCAAAAGTAGAAGGTTGCTGGAGTAATGGTCAGTGTGGCCGGAAATTGTTGAGATCAACTGTATGTGTTGGATCATATTTAGCTGCACTAAGGGAAAAAGTCAGAACAAAAAGCTTATTTTCTATCAGCTCTTTCCCACTACTCGACTAATCATGATATTCGTGCAAACATAACGAATTGCTTCCGTGACACCAACTATGATAACCATTTAGAAGATGTACTTACACTCCAAATTGGTCGACGTTACAATAGCATCCAATGTCACAGGGATTGGCGTCTTCCTCGCGCAGCGTTTCGCCCTTATTGTACATATGGCCGTTGACATAACACTTGTTCTTCTCGCGGACCTCAACGTGGGTGCAGTTGTACTTGGAGGCGCAACAGTCGCCCTCGTTTTTGAAGATAGGTGTACAGTCGAGGCCCTTGTAATAACTCAACGGGCCGGGACATTCGACGCTTTTGCATGTCTCTTGGGGCACATCAAAATTCAAGGAATTCAATGGGAGCCCGGTGGATCCAAGGTGGCCAGTGAAGCTGACCGCGGCCTCACACACTCACGTGCTCGGACCTCGGCAGTCGGCACGTATGTGTACCGGCCAATTCAAAACTGGTGGCTCAATATAGACTATCTAGTCTAGTGTAACTTTTATGTACGAAATGTGCAACATTTGCGAAATGAGTAGTAACATGTATAGTAATTCCTTGCTTTGACAAAAGTGATTTGTGTATCTGATAACAAACATTATACTATACAGCGTATCTAGATTAAAGTGACCATCTGAATATACCTGTAGCATTAATTACTATAAAGTACCATGAAGCGTTTACACTTTTTAAAGCTTACAAACTTTCTAAATGTGACAATAATAGAAAATTCGTAAGTAATTTTGCGTTTCCGCCCATTTCTAAAAATATTTAAAAATGTGAAAAAGCCACCGATGTTTCAATAAGTGTGATTACTGTTTTGTTGAATGTTTTTTCATTATCCTTGCGAGGAAACCAATGATAATAAAATTAAATAGCCGTGCTGATATCCATACAACGTTATTATAATTGCGTATAAGTTATTATAAAAAGGAAACTAAACAACAAATAGTAGAACAGATGCCAAGACGTTAATCTTCAGCAATTAAGCATAAGCTAGATTGAACTTTGATTGTTATAGCGATTGATTATGTCCGATTGTTTCTGATTGCGAGTGGCGTGAAAAAAAGTAAATTACTTTGAGATCCAGTGGATTTCTTTGTCAGTGTTAACGACAGAATTCATTTCTCTAAAATGCCCGAAGAAGAGCGGCCACGAATCTGCCTGCGTATTTATATTTCAGTGATGCCGTAACATTGACAGTCAATGTCAAAAACCCGTATACTGGTCGACGCTTTCGCAATAAGTCACTGGTGACTACGTAGACCTTGAATTACCCGGACGAAATTGTGTACTTGGTTGTGTGCGGTGTTGACATTCACATTCACGTTTGTAAAGTCTCTATCGCAATGATAAAGCATTATGTACTGACAGAAAGCCGGAAAAAATGAGACACTGATACCAATTGTCATGACGGGTGTATGTTCAATTAATGCATTCTGCTTAATTAACTGTCATTAGAAGTATCTCAAATAGTTAGCGAAATTATTTGTAATAATTAGTGCACCAGATATTTTACATGTAAATAGTCTACGTAATTTTCTACGAACGAATATATTGGTTAAAGGAAAATATTGAATCGTTTTGCTGTCACCTCAAATGACTAAAGATTAATAATAATTTATCTAAACTTTCTGCGAAATTGATTGAGCAGTATGACGAACGAAAGGAATAATGGATATCAAGAACGTAAATTGAACCACAAAGTGCTGAGCAGAAATAAATCTCAGGAGGATTCATTCGAGTCCCTGATTATAGACAAAATGTGTTCTAAAGGGATTTATTTCCCTCTATTTCACCGTCTAGTGTCACTAGAGCAACCCGGAAAGTCATGAAATCAATTGTACGAACGCTATGCATTCTTGGAAGGAATTGTTAGAGACTGGGCTCACCTGGGGTCGGCACAGCGACAACGGCGCACACTACGATCACAAGAAGCGCGCAGCTCGTCGAGAGAAGTGAAGGAACGCGTGTCATCTTGAGTCTCTGGCAAGTTCGCACTTTGCCGGCACGCCGGCGAGACCGGTACTTTTATAGTTGAGAGCACGATTGCGGCAGTGGCGCCAATGTCGTGGTGGGAAATCCCCTTTCAGCAGAGTAGTGGAAGCGGAGCCGTTTGCTTTATTGGTGGCTGCTACTTGCTAGTTCGACATGTGGACAAGGAAGTTGGTAGGAAAACAGTTGATTTTCATATTAATATTGTCATCCGATAATGACTTTGGAACGTGGGTGAGTTTTATTACTTTTGAGTGAAAGAATTATTTTATCAAGAACACGATTGCTCTACACGGTGGCAGAATAATCGCTTTATAGGAATATATTTCTAGGTACAAATATATTTCACTGTTGTTTTGTGATTATTCTCCTACTGTACCCGGAAACCATCGATCATTTGAACTGTTTCACCTATCATTTACAAGCAATACCTATGCACGCAACTGAAATACGTTGAAGATTATCGTTTGTTAGGATAGCTGTTGACATTTTATAACCGATGCAACTTCGGGCATTATTTGGGATCATAAAAATGGTGATGTGAATGGTCATGCTTTCCAAACAAACTTCCTTATACATATGCACATCATATGAGATTCAAAGTTCCTTTCGTACGTTTCCCATTTCCCAAATTTTGAGACGGTATCAGAGTAGTCATAAAGTTTGTTGCAAAATTGCAAATATTACTTTATTTAAACGCAGTCAAATATTATACAGTGAAAAGATCCCTTTTTATGTCACTTATATTATTAAAGCCCTGACTCCCTTATTACCTTAGTCTATCGAAAATCTGACGTTCCTGACCTGAGGCACCAAGGACAGTCCTTGGCAACCTGGACGTTCTACTGACCAACAAGAAGGTCAAGTAGACTGTCTGGATTCAGAACCCGTTCCGATAGGATGCATACTGTATCGCACCTGGGGACTGCAACATCTCGTTAACTATTGATAATAGATCAAAGTTAAATGTTCATCAAATTAAACTTTAAAGCCCAAAAAAATGTTGTTCACCAAAATTAGTAAACGTTAACCAAAATTTACTTTTTGTTGCCAAATTATATTATTTGTGACTAAAAAAACATGTTGTTCAGCAAATTTAGCTACCTCCCTCACCGCGAGTGGCGAAGGTAAATAGAGATTAATGCATGGTTTTTTGGTGATAAATAAACCAATTTGGTGACAGAAGTTCATTATTTGGTGAAACCTTTAAATTAAATGAGCTCACGGATTTGGTGAGCATTTACTTATTTTGGTGAACATATACATCATCACGATATTTGCAGTATTTAGCGTACCACAGCAACTTTCATGTCATTTCGCGATACACTTCGTAGTGCAGTGGGGTTATCTGCCTTTTAAATATAAAAAAATTGTGATTCGTTTCAGATAAAAAATAGCGGGGTTAGATTGGTCACCGCAAGGTATGTTTCACTGCTCATGACATAACGAAAGTTGCTGTGTATATAATATGTACATAACACATTCTTGAGGAAAATTGATCTGTAAGACCAAAAATACGACACTTCGTTCCCTTTTTAAATATTTTACTTGTATATGGAACCTTAAGAAAAGATATGATTATAAATGCATCGTGCTTCAATGGTCATCAAAAATAGTAAAATTGACGCACAAAAAAATGCTTTCGTGCACCAATAATAGTAAATGTACACCAAATTTCAATCCCCGTTAAATATGTATATGTATAATACATTTTTCAAGAAAAGATTGATGTGTAAAAGCAAAATATATAAGACACTTTGAACTCTTTCTCAACATTTTACTTGTATGCGGTACGTTAATACGGGCCCCTTAGGCCCATTCTACAATGAGCCGTGAGGCACTCACGGAAGACGGAACGGAGGACATTCCATGGGTATCGTAGATGGCAGGTGGACGATCTGCAAGAACTTACGTTTGACTGTAAAACGGGCTTTACGCGTTCCGTCGTTCCGTGACTGCAACGCCTAACAATAACTTCACGTAGACCATATCCTGCCCATTCCGGCTCCGCTTTCTTTTCGTTAACACCTTCACTGCCGTTGACCAATACCATTCATTTTACACGCAAGCAAACTCGAGAACACGATTTAATATAGGGAGCTACGAACTACGTTCGAATTGTCACGTGCGTACGTCTCACCATGACGTGGAAAAACCCGGGGAGCCACCATAAATACTAGAGCAGGCCAGTCTCACGGAGTTGCCCTGATGATGTAGAGGAGCCAAATAGGACACTCCTGCAATGACCATTCAAGTGCCTGAAATCATGCCTCTATGAAAATCGCGACGATCTTCAATATATTTTTTTGTTCGTCGCGGATTATTCTTTTGCAAATATAAAATGCTCGCACCAATTCACTCACAATATGAAATACCGTCAAATTACACCGGCATCAACTAGCGGCAGAGGTATAGGCCAAGGCCATGTCATCGGCTAACAATTCGAAGACATTTCGATAATTGTTAATACTCCATAACGAGTACTAGTTAGTCGTTAGAACATACTTAAACGGCCAGAACTTAACTAACTATAAGTGCGAATGGTGAAAGACACCGCGCGCAGTTACAGAATGCATCTTCAAGACGCGAATTACCAAGGACAATATTCGTCTGATAGTCGATACATTCAATTTCGAATGCAGAAAGTGAAGACTTGTCTGCGATTCATACATATACAAACAAGGAAGTAGGACGTGTGTATATTGCTCGTTGATTTTTTCGCCTCATCCTCCTCAAGCCCAAGAGTGTATGCTCGCTCATGAGTTCGATTGTTGTACTCCAGAATGAAGTATGTTGCTACAAATGGACCCTCGAACGCGATACGCTAGTGCAAATAGTTGCACGTTACATGAGCAACAGATAATAACGGCGGAGTGACAGTTGGGATATTTGATTATTTGTAAAGTAGCAAAAGATAATTTGTTATTGTCATGGACACTGACACACATGCAGCCCGACACTGGTATGGTGCTATGGGTATACAGAGGGGTCCAGAGCGTCAGTGATCATTTTTTAGAATAGTGGGACGTACTTAGCTCGTACAAACCAGTATGAACAAATACAAAGGTGAAGAAACTGTACATAAATACTTTCTTTACTTCTAACGGTACTTTTAAGATTTCCTTTTTATATTCCGTTTTATTCTGATATTAATGATAATGGTTAAATCGAAGCTATTGAAAAGAAAAAAGAGAGCTTGAATTGCCGTCTTTTGCTGGAGTATAGTGTTGCAATGTACTACAAAGCTGATGTTAATTCATATAAGTCAAGAATATTAGTTGTTACCCATATTTTACATCAACCAACCAGGATCATAACATTGTTAGAGTTAATTACAACGTATCCGTTGATGAAATAACTTTCACGGGTGAATAGTTGTAGAAATATTGCAGAGTATTGATCCTACAACACGAAAACTTTGGGATAAGCACATGATCTGAGCTTCTAAAATCTGATTGTTTGGCAGTCGGTTTAGATTTTTGAAAAAACATTCTACATATCGATAGGTCCCAAATCGAACTTCCAAACATTTGTTGTCAGAGAGGAAGCAAAAAGGTTGTCGATTCGCAAACGATATCGTTTGAAATCCCGAGCACGTGAGTTACTCGCACATGCACCTATTGTTTGTGCAACAAAAGTCACAAAGTTAACCAAACCTCAACTGGGAAATGAGCTGCAAATCTTGTATTTTATTTCATTCAATCGCAAATCCAATGCGAAGAATTGCAGTTGGTTTCGAAAGTTTCCAGGCACTGCACAGTTGTAAACATTACAATGACAACAGACTATTTACATTCACAAATTTTGTATCATTGTCATTACGCTACTTTCCCTCCATATGTACAATCTTATTTCCTAAAACTGTTCCACCTTCCAGTAAAATACTGCAAAAGTACCAATCGAATATTGATTAGAACTGAGAAGATGAAACATTGGAAATGAAGAGGGGAGATGGTCTAAAAATAAGATATTGAAGGTATAAAAGTTGGAAAATAACCGGTGAGTTGTTAATTGTTACTGTTTTTTCCGGTACTGCGGGGACACCTCTGTGACTATCAGCTGTATGTGGATAAGATTTATGTTTGCATTACTCTTTGGAATTACACGCTAACAAATGGGCATGTATGTTACTTGATAGCCATCTGCGTATTCAACGATAAAGCATGGTAGAGTTTTAGAGGAATTTTCCTGCTGTTTCGATAGCAGCGTTAAGTGGTATAACAATCGCAGTCTCTGGCGTGGAATTATCTCAAGTTGTGAATATTTTAGATTGGAAGATTATCGTAGTGTCTGTGAACAATTGTCGATCAGTGTATGCCTGGCGTTAATCGCATGAATCGTGAGTTACATATGTAGATAAACTTTAATTGCAAACCGACTATTGTTGCAATGCGAAAAGTGTTACTGCAAGTATATACTGCTATGAATGCGCCGCATTTCCTAAGAACAGCTATGCTGAAAACTAAGGTACTTTAGAACTATATAATGAGTTATAATTCAATTTGTGTATTAAGCAAATCCAATACAAGAGATCGCATATCTTACAATCTTATTTGTCAATAAGTGAAACCATTTATCATTCATAGCAAAAGTTTTCTGCTTTATTTTGAACTGTGTTGTATATTAAAAATATTATCATATAGACGTTTCAATCAGGGTTATTTGGAAGCATCGTGGTCATGTCAGTAATGACCACTTTCTCGTGATACTACTTTTGTATAACAGTACTTTCATACTTGTCAAACACCAATACCAAACGCCCATTATACGTAACACAAAGTTTTTTATGCGGTAAATGCCAGAGGATGTAACTTACGCCGATGTGTCATCGCCGCAAGAAATAAAAACCCAAAGGAAACAATGTGTCTGCTGCAATTTCACGCGGTAATTAAACACGCGATGCAATTACATGCTGGCTTCATAATCGATTCATAAATCCTCTAATTATAGAACCGAGGCCGCGCTGTAATTGCCGGAATCAATAGCTCTGATTCACGAGAGCAGTCCCAGTTGTGTACAGCCTGCTCAAACGATTCTGGTAGAAATGGCCATGTAAACAAAGCCGAAAAACTAACAGAATCGTTGGAGCCCGGGGTATATGGGGTGTCAATTTTTACCTTGACATCCATTTGAATAATCCAAGCAAATCAATTTATGAACAATTCCTCCTCATTCTTAGGATTCGTTGTAGCTTGTTTATTAAATTGGCCAGTTGGGGTTTGCAGAGGGCATAAATTACACGTACTTTTGTCAACAGCACCAATTGAGAAATTTTCATCCAAGACTTTGATTCAAGTAGTGATGACGTGTAAACAGACCCAGACTTCAAGCGGTTTCTCCTTAGATTGGTGGAAATAATCTCTCTTTTGTATTAAAATAATTCTCTTTCGTAAAACAGGTTAACATTTTTCCAATTCCAAGATGCGAACAAGTATTTTACCTTGAAAAAATAGACCCTTATTTGTCATAACCAATAACTTTAAAACTTGGCATGTGCGTACTTAATTACCAATCAATGCATTACTAGTATGACTACCTTGACACAAATTTGCATATGCCAAGTTTTAAAGATAGAGATGCAAGTTAATTAATTAATTAACGTGTGGTATCTTTGATTGAAAACTTGGCTTTCTTGTGTGATATCTATTTCATTTTTGGACAAACTATTTGGCGCTTTTCTTTACATTTTAATATATTTTGGGGGATTGTTACAATGGCGAGGCATCTGATACACTCTGATATTTACTAGGTAAAATTACAATCCCATAGAACCACAACAAGCTCGGGTTACTGAACATTCTTCCTTCTGTTTATATATTGCATAGCTAAAATCCGTGACTCAGAATAGAGGATTCCTCCAAAATCGTATTGTTATGAAGTGTCCCTGGATCCTGTGAGTCAGTGCATGCCTAACCCCATAAGACGCTGTCAAGCTTTCATTTCACACGAATAGCCTTCTCCAAAGGAAGCCATCTCGTCCTCGGAGGCTGACCTAACTACTCACGAATAGTGACATACAATGTATGCGATCAAACTATGGCGAAATCCGGCAAAAAACATGGTTAGTCTCGGCCGCTTCCTACGGCTCCATTTCTTACAGTTTGAAAACAAAATGCAGCTTGGCGTGTTCTTTAGTTCATAAGGAAGACCGCTCTGGTGGTTATTTTGAAAGGGCAACGCGGGAATGGTACAAATATACCTCAGCAAAAAGCCAGAGTATTTCGCGACCATCTTGGAAAATGTGTAGAATTTAGACGACTAATTTGCTACAAAAATAACACAATCCCATGAAACTATTACCAGAGCGGTCTCTATTGGACTTTCTTCTTCCGATTGAAATCTTTCCCAACCCAAAATCATGTGACATAAGCGAGCAGGAAGGGCCCCCGTGACCTCATATTTTGGGCCAGGTTCGCCGGTAATACAGCAGGTCCACCCTACCGCGCAAGCCGAAGCCTGGCCCCTTAACGTTTAATTAAACGAACAACCGTACAACATTATCTCGAATTCTTTTGTTACGCGCGACAGTTACTATTCCCAAACACTAGGGATTTACTGAATAAGTGTAGCATCGTAGGTGCGGTTGGCAGGGGTTTAGGCAAATTACTGCGCCCAGCAAATCTCTGTATACCCATAAATCCCCGCAACCAAGAGAAATTCATAAAGTGAATACCTAGTAATTTCATGGAAAATCAGGAGTATATATTCCTCGGCGAGTGCTTCTCGTTACTGTTTCAGGAAAGTTCCGTTTAATCAGAGACCGGTGGGCTGTGCTCGAAAGGGTTGAAAGGGGTTTGGGGTATTACATAAAACCACTCAGCCAATTCACGCCCTGTCCGAGTTTGTTTGCGCCGAATCGCAACATTTGCACAGTAGTCTTCTTCCCACTCACACCTAGGGGCCGTTTCAGAATTTGCGAGCGCCATTACAAAGTGACCAGATTGTCCAAATAAATATTATGCTACACAACATTTGCTTTCTACTAGCTGCTGGGCGACCCTCTCTCTCACTCGCGTACACGAGGTGTTACCGAATTGGCAACCTGGTAAAAAGTAACTGCTTCGTTCCAATAAATATTGTACAACGTAATATTTGTTTTATAACACGTAGTACGTACTTCGTGTCTTTCCTACTGCAAATAAACCAAGTACCAATCTTTTTTTTCTCGCACCTTTTCTGCTTTCCTGAAAAGGATACACCATCGATTACGAATGTTCAATGCTCTTGTAGAAAGTCTGCCGAATTACGCTTAATCCATATAAGCAATGCACATTGTTACTCACAGGTAGCACAATACCTTGGTAGTTATACCATTAATGAAAATGTATCACTCTGTGCCGAGCGGGCATGAATTTTGAATGACTCTCTAGAAAGAGCATAATACTGCCGTATTATATTAAATACACAAAAGGAGTAGAACCTGATACTAAATGAGGCAGGGCACAGCAATAGAGGGTAGGATGTTGTTAATATTGTAGTTCAGCTTTGACAATCAAGAGTCTTTTGGTAAAAGCTTGCGAAAGTTTTGAACGGAACTGTAGACGCATACGAACAATACCCGCATCAGGATTAACCCGCATGCAAATAGGAGGCGGCCTCCAGAAGCACGTCAGGTGAACTGATTAGCTGATGGATTTCTCCGTGCCCTCCGGCCAGTAACACAAATCGCCCTGGCAGATTGGAGATTCGGCCTGGCTCTCTGATATTAGGCGCTCTTCTATTGGCCATTACAAATTCGGAGATTGTCATGAGTAATTTATATGCCCGTGCTTGCTAATTAGCATTCGCTGATTACGCTGAAGTCATGGATGTGCTCCATTTGTTTATGGTGGATTTCTGTTTCTTCGTTCGACACAATGAGATTGAATAGTTTGCACCCAGACATCGCCGCCTGGCAGCCGAATCGTCCAATCATTGCAATCGACTGCGACATTGCCACGTTTTGTGAGCGTTCGACCCAACTACGAAACTCATCAGGTATTGTATCGAAGAAAGTTTGCTCATAGAGTTTACCGAGTTTTCGCGGAGTTGAATTGCCTGTTCTTTGGCGCGCAGATTCGCCCGCATCCTTTTATAGTCTCCTTGTTTCATGCGCTCTAAGTCAAAATAATCATACAGAATAGTATAAAGCTAATGAATTCAACCAACTGTCGGCTATACCAAATTGTCCCTTAATAACAATAATTAGGTAGTATGTTATTAACTTTTGTAGAAAAATATTCAAACTTATTAAAAATATAGAACGAAGTATACAAGAATAACGTATTTCAATTCATCCAACTATCTCAAATTGAACGAACGTGATATTGAAACAACGTCATTAACAATTCTAAGCCCAATATACATAAGCACATTTTCACTAGAACTATAGAAAAGATCAAAACGCCCATTTATTTGCGAGACTAAAAATACAAATATGTAAGCCGCCGGCAGTTCTAGTGTTAAGAGAATTTATTGCCCACAAAGCTAATACTTACAAACAATTATCAATTAAACGATCGATATGTAGTATAGGCGAAACTTTAAATCAGGAGGTAGAAAATGGTTTCAATTCAAGATCAAGGTACCACATACCGAGACATTGAAAGTAATAAAGAATTTGCAAACAGCTCTTACAACATAACCACTATTTCGATCACTTGAATAATATTCTTGGGTCCTATTACCAAAAAATTAAGTGAAATAGCCATTCGAAAACTGAAGAAATCCCACGCTACATATCTAATACTTGGATGTTACAATTAGCTTGAGTGCGACGTTTGCAAATTATGCAAGACAGATTCCGGTCGCCCAGCACACCCTGCGCGGTGCTGGCAATGTTAAAATAAAAACTAAGGAAGCTGTCGGTGACTCACCAAAGCCCGCACTAGTCTACGAGCAGCGGCAGTGCTCCGCTCTTCTGGCGGACAATAATTCCCGTCACCAATGCACATTTCGACCCCTTCTCCACGAAAAAAGAAATCATCGGAAAGGTGTACGAGAGTTAGCTCGAGTTTTATTAATAGCCAGGCTCTCCCCCGGCCCTGGCCCTTCCGCGTCCTTCCGCTCTCTTAGCGGGCTTTTATTTGCAAACTGTCGGACAATGCCATGAATCGCAATACTTTTGCGCGCAAACGCACACCACCCCCAAACTTGCCCAATGGCTTCCGTGCGGGCGCGCGCGTGTGTCTGTAAGCGCGTCTACGTGTTTTCCGGAGGATTATTTATGTCGGGGTGAGCGCGTAGCGAAGCGAGCGGTACTACCAATGGGCCTTTGCCGAGGTTTTACCAACCGAGAACGCTTCGCCCTGATTTCGCCCGAATTTCGCCGGATACGAAAACAGAGCTGTGTTGCGCGTATATGTATGCGTGGCAATGTATGCGAGTGCGTTAGTTAATGTCAGCTCAGTGACTCGAGGCCCTCTATTTTCCGGCCGATACCCAAAGCGCCGAAACTGTTTTGCGTGAATGCCGGGCGGTCTGAGTGGTTATTCGTTACAACTCCGAGCGCCAGGGACGCTCGAATAATACCGAGAATTATGTTGGGTAAACCTTGTGCGTGCGCTCTGACTTCGATTTCGGGGCACCCCGCTACTAACAATGCTAACGAAACGATGCTACTGTTTCGCAGTCATTTCGCCGGCACCCTGCAAAACCCCGATTGCGCCGCCGCGCCGCGCCCCTATACTCGTGGGATTCGCCGCGGATTCTTTTTAGTCTTACAAGCTCTTCCTTCCAAGAAAGAAATCGTACTATCGTCTTAACGAATTAGCAGTTGGCAACATAGGTTCGCGCCAATTTATATTTGCCACGAATTATGTGCGAATTTTAATTAAAAAGACTTTATAAATAGTTTATTATTAGGGGATCCTTGCAGTCTAGAAAATACCGAATCGCGAATTCTTGGCTTTCTGCATTTTCTTTCGACCATTGAAAATGTTTCGCCATGGACCTTAATAGGCTTTCCTCACAATAGTTAGCGGCAAAAAAGTTGTATACTATATGAATAACTGATTACATCTGTAGAATATACATATAAATCATTCTTGTCATAGTATAACTTATTCATAATACTAAGTTCTACAGACTTCATACTAAAGCAGACTCATTACCATATGATTGGCGCAGATAAATGAAGTGTGATAGTAAATACTCTCCATTAGTCAAACCAACAAATACTATAATGGAAAAGTAAATAAAGCTATATATGTTTGCGAAATAAGATATCTACCGATAGCAGATCGTGTAAGTTATTTATTAAGCCCGGAAGAGTGAATAGTGGCATACAAATTTTGTAGTTATAACGCGTTAAATTCATTGCCCTGGATATTTTCAATGTGTTTCTCCTAAAAACGCTGAAGTGTACTTGTCGTAAAACTTTGCAGGCGTGAATCTCGTTCGCCCTATTCCTGCTATAGACTAGTAAGCCCTCATACTTGTCTTTGTTCCCGGACTGGGAGATGTCATTCCAATTAAAATTTCATAGCACTACCCTTGACAATTTTAAAACAAACGTTTGAGTAATATTTGTATAATCTGCATAATAATCAGCTATTTCGAAACCTAAATTCATTAGGGGCATTCTAGAGCGAAAGTTAATTTAGTCCACCTGTACTATTCCAATTCGATTGATGGTTAATTATGGCAATTAAGCACTTGGGCTACAAAACGTCACCGGAACCAGGTTTGCCTGGTGGACAAAAGGCGGAGTAAAGGGTCGAGAAATCTGGAGGATCTAATCTAAACGTTTTTCATCGCATCCGATTCATATAATCGCTGGTATCTATGTTGCCTCGTTTAATTCAACAGCATCACTAGAATTGTACAGGTATTTCGGAACGACTTTTCCATCAGTAAATACTCGGAGAACTCATATGCTTCGTGTTACATGCAACTCTACGCTCAAGGAACTTTCAGTACTATTTCCGAAACATATTTGCTTCTCGAATGTGGATTTTTTGGTTCTCCATATTCAGACTTACTTTATACCCTAGTCTGAAAGCTGTTTGTATTTAGTTTCAACCGTAAACCCTATTTTAATCTTGCCGGAGGGTTTCTCCGATCTTTAATCTGACCTAATCCAAATTTCATCTTGGTTTGTGTGTCTAGCGGAAGAGAAATATTTAACTGGTAATAACCGATTCCGTATCTACCAAAACCTTCTCTAGGCTTGACATAGATGCTTCTGCTTTTAATGCGACTAAACCTCAATCTCAGCAAAGAAAATTCCCAAAAGAAACTATGATTTAGCTATGATGGAATTGTTCTGCTAAACTCTGGCGGTGGAAATGAAAAATAAAATAATCCGACGAGCATGAGGATCTAAGAACTTGGGCAATACCCAGTGCCTATATGTATAACATTACGATGAATTATAAAAGTTTATCTCTGACACCCACATTGCAATCTTTTAGTCAAACGATATCCTGCCTAACAGATGCAGTTGGCAAATAAACAATTTCTAATACTCGTCAAAATGGTTGTGCCATTTTTGTCGTTAGTGACACTAGAATCGCATTGCAGTTTGAAGCGGTGCGAGGCGAAGGCGCATCTATTTATCTATATGTACAGCCCCGGTACAGTGGTCAGACGTTATTAGAAAACCAATAGGTGATTTTCAAAAGCGATGTACTGGCATAATCGTTCAGCCTCTAATAATCGTTCGCTCAAGCTTTCGTGATTTGGATTAACCTAGCAGATTGATGGGAAAGAAATAGCTCCGGCAAATCTGGCTCGCATGTCCGGACGGTGAATAATCAGAAAATCAATTTCCCTATAAAAAATAGCCGATATCCAATTTCCAGATAACTGATAGCCGAATAATCAGGCTTTTTGGCCGGCCCCACATGAACTCGATCGCGTGGTAATTGGGGCAATTAAACTGGAAACTATTCACAGAGTCAACCGCAACGGATATTCATGAGAAAATCTATCCAGCGTGTGCTGCTATCCGTTCTTTAATTCTAACCTCCTTGCAGACAAAAGAGTTTGGAAGTGCAGTCGCAATTCCCTTTCATTCGACCCAATATAATACCGCCATTAAAATGATAACTATTTCACTTTTTTTGAACATTTATTCCTATAAAACTGGAACCAATTAACTTTAATTGGGTCGTCATTGCTGAAAGTCTTGGTAAATCAATTTTGAATAATCTTGGAGTTTAAGCTATTCCATTACAGTGGTCGGATATCAGCCATCCTTTTATTGAATTGCAAGGGAATCTGATGAATCTCACGCACTCCTATGCTTGGACATTAATACGAGTGCGTACCGGCCGTCTCAAAAGTAGTAATCCAATACTGACCACCCGAAATGCACATTGCCAAAAGCGACTTGTATGCGTATGAAAAACTTTCACTTATCCAATAATTTGTTCGCAACAAGCGTTAATTTTCAAATAACATAAGTAATCATACCTACATTTTACTTCTAAAGACTTAAATACAAATTCTTGGATACAAATTCAAGAAACTTGGACTCTGTTACGGTCAAATGTACATATATACATATATCATAGCTTGCTCGTATAGGTTCTGATAGTATAGGTGTTGCAACACTAAATAAACCATAGAAAAAATATCGAACCTTCATGTGTCATTAAGTTTAATTAGATTTAATTAGATTTTGTGAATAGTAGAATTAGTAATATTTTTTTATCTACATTTATAATTAAACAATGCATATCTGTAAGTCGAAGTTTAGTATTACACCAAGCATACATTTTTATAGATTTTCAAGTGAGTTATAATATTATCCACATCAGTCATGTATTAGGGTGGTCTAAAGTCTGTGCATTTTTTGTTAACCATTCAAACATATGAATATGAATGTATACATATGTGTATAGTCGAAAAAGGAATTTATGGGCCACTGGAGGAGCGTACCAGAATATTCACTTTACCTACGTATCCGAATGTGTGCGTGTGATAAGGAGACGAAGATACTTCCGGCGACATGCACCCGCGGCAATAAATCGATACCGTACGTTCCCAGCAGTATTGATTACCAACCGTGGTCTAAAATTGGGTGGTAAGCTGCAACATTTTCCTGAAGCACCCTGTATACCATAGGAGCACCCGCCGTCACACATAGTATACAGCTCACACCGCTCCCGTGACGAGTAAAGGAAGATGGAGTGTGGTAAGAGGGTGCGAATGGCGAAACCAGTATTAAATGTAAATTCGCCCGTAATGAAATACAATACTTCCCGCCGATATTAGAATTTCCATGCGAACGGGCGCGCGCGTGCTCCCTCCATGAATAATTCGCCTGCGATCGACATCAGTGCATCAGCTCAGGAAATTCCCAGGAATTCGCGGGAAGCTTATCCCTACTAGCAATATATATGTGGGAGGGTCCCAATTTTTTGGTCTTGTCATATGTGCGAGATTTAATTTTTGTTGGGGGTTCCGCATCAACCGGCTAATGCGGTGCAACCCACCGTGGGAAATCAGGTGCCCACTGTGATTTGACTCGTTCAATAGGGCTTTAAAATAGGCGGAGCAAGCCAACTAATCATTGTATGTATATATAGATTTAATTCTTCGTGTTATTTATGTGGGATATTGGATACTTTCACTTATACGTCTTTTAAGTGTGGTATTCTCTGTACAAACCACCCCTCTGAGAGTATATTCTATGCAAGCCTCGATAGTTTACCCACATCCGAAGCTCCGCAACCTTGGTGGGTATAATCTAACATTTACCTTATAGTATGACTTTACTATTCATATTAGTTGATAAAAGACCGAATTAAAACAACTTCAGGATGTGCTGCAATTCTTACTATGATTTATGATTTATTTACATATCACTCAAAGAAACTTTCTTATGCATTACACATGCAGTTACACTCTGGGACGTTTATCTATCCGTTCTATAATAATTTCTAAACCGCACTATCTAACAAAGATTAAGACATTCTGATCGAGTAGTTTATTAGATATATTGCTTCAATGATCAGATTAGATATTCTACCGTGTTATTCTTCTGCGTTATTAATTACAGGTACCCAGACCAAAGTCAGCTACAGAATGATTTTAATTCAAGTGGAGGATTAATATAAACTCCTCCAGTTCTATCCTTACTAACGGAAGATGACTTAAATAATCCTTATATCTATGGATAATATTCGCAGAGACCAAGATGTACGTATTGCAAACACGTATAATAAAACCAAGGTTCTAATATCAGACGACCCTGAGCAATTCATACATGAAAACAATTTTGGAAATCAGCATTTTCTGCTTAGGCTTTAAGTAGAGTCAGCCTCGCGGAGGAGTGAGACATTTTAGAATCCGAAAGCGTGCTATGCGAGAGAAGGCGGAAGTATACTTGATTTCAATCTCATCTCTTATTGTTACAGCAACTTTGCAAAGTATAATACAAAAAAAACCCTATCCTCATGACGTTCAGATTCAAATAGAACATTATTAGTATCCTCCGACATCAGCGGAGAATCGCAATTACGTGTAAATCAACCTTTAAATCGATATTGAGGTTCCAACGTGAAGTTTCAACCCTATACTCAAAGAGGAAGCAGTGCACGTACTTTCGACAAAAGTCCTTGCTTCCCCTGTGCTTTAGGGATAAAGGGCTGTCAGTGTCAATGTGACGGGTATTCAGGCAGTTGAAAATTCAAAAACACGAAGGTACCAGAATGCAGCCTGGCCGTCTAATTATGTGGTGTTGCTTCACTGCAAAGGTTCACAAGTTTAGAGTAACAAGCGGGCAGTGGAGGGATGGATAGAGGGACAGCGCTTAAATTATGTGGTAAGGAAAACAGGGTGATTCTCCGCGCGGCTTCTCACTACTGTCAGTGCAATACGAGAGCATAAATTCAATTAGTACCTGAATTACAGCGCTCGGGCGCGCTAATTGGAATTAGGTGCGCTGTCTTTTTCTGTCGCGCAATTATCGCACCGGAGAAAAGCACCCCACTGCGCTTCACTTACTGCAATGTTCTAAGCTCTGCCATCGTATATGTGCGCGCACTCTCACAGGTTAACATTTCGCACAAAACCTTACGCCCTGCGAAACCCAATTTACATGGAGGGAGACACTGGATTGAGCGAGATACAAATAAATACGAGTGAGATCTCGTTTTTAGATTTTATTCCGCATACACTTGTGCAAAGTGGATGCAGCTAATATGTTTTATTCTTATCAATCTTATTGATTATACTTAATGATAGTCTAATACTTAATGATAGATTATACTTAATAATCATGCTTATTAATAATAACTGCAAATTTGTAAGAATATATGAGGGTTAATAAACATACTTTGTATTATAGTTATTAAAATGTCAAAAGTAACAAATTGCAGTCGATAAAAAATGAGAAAATGGTAATTTATAAAGGATGTTAGATTTCCTTTGGAAAATTCTTGCAAAAAAGGTCGCAACTGCTTGTATAAATTGCTATTTCCTTATCATTTTGTTACCGACTGTAATTAGCTCTTTTCAACATTGTAAATTTTTACACATACATACATATTCAATGATGAATACATACATTAAAAAAAGTGAAGGTAGGCACTGCAGTATTGATAAAGATGCAGTCTGCTGCGATATACATACATAGCATATCATGCTGATAAGACGACTAATGTGAAAAGGTTTGATGCTCACTTGTATTGTGCGCCTCTCTCCCGAGATCAACACGTAGTGCTTCTACTATGCACCAATGTCCTCACAAATTTTACAGCAAAAAATGTCGTATTCGGCTCTGTTCCGGTATATGTAGGTGCCGCAATGTTCGTCATTCTTATGTTTTGTGCCCATTGAGAGACACGCGATTTCCGAAATTCAGAGGCAAAATAGGTAAAAGAAGTAGAAGAGATCGTTCTGGCAACAGAGAGAATAAGGATAATGATCTACAGAAGAGAATTGAATGGTTGGACAACCAGCTTTTGAGGCAGCAGAAGGAACGATACAGAGGCAGTAAGCCGAGACCCTTTTATTGGTTAGGTCACTACGTCTTTTTCATGCTACAGGGCAAAAGTGTTGGGGTTCTATTGGTCCATCCAATTAATCACCCTCCTGTATCAGCGATGTCCAACATCATCTATACACATAGCCGCCTTTCCACAATCAGAGTTGCATCCGTCCAACGACTGCGAGGCAGACAGACACAGACCAGACAGACTCCGCATATTTCGGCCCAAGCGATTTATGGCAACCGTTCAACGGTTAAGAGTCGTACAGAGGGCAATGTAACAAAAGTTGCAACGTTAATTTTTGGCCTAATCGATATATGTATAATGACGAGACCATTACGATGATTCAAAATACATAAAGTTGGTTACAATCGCAGGTAAAAGTAGACACAGTTCGAGAAGTTCCACAAGTTCCGTTATGCAAGATACTATGATGGTTTTGCCCAAGATCATTATCACGCTAGTTCTAGCAGAGCCCGTATTCGTAGTCGCAGTTATTGCTCTACACCTGATTCAAGTCCCCAATCACGGCAGGAATGTCGCTCAGTAATTTCGCTTCAGGCGACACCGACTCAAACAGAGGTTATGAACGAACTTCCGAAAGATAAGGAAAATGGACCAGAAAGGGCAAAAGAGTCTGCCAATGCGTCGACATTTCCAAATCCAACTAAGGAGACGCCTAATCCTGATACGGAATTTAACGCAGACATTTTGGACATTTTTGGGGACCGTGTGTTACCTTATCGAGTATTAACACCGGCGATTTATAATCATTTCGCCGTTATCCCACATGATATTGTTAAGAAGGGTCTACGAGCGGATGACAGGAAACATCTACTAAAGAAATTACCTCCGCCAGAAAATGATTTATTTTTCGATCCACCGAAATTAAACTAACCAGTCAAGAAAGTTTTAGATGCTAATGTTATAAAGAGAGATGAAAGAATTCTGTAAAAACAAGAAAAGATTGCAGTTTCACTAGCCGGGGTGGCGAAAACCACCGATTGATTTTAAAATTAGATCCTGCAGAAAAGAAACAATATTTAGAACTCCTAAATAACATTGGAAGAGTGCTCGCAGATCAGCAACACGACGAAACGTCTATTCACAGAAATTTGATCCAGATGAATATGAAAAACCCTACGTCGCTGTATCAAGTCAGACACTGAGCCACTGGATTAAAACTACGCTTCAAGATAACGGTATTGATACAAACATCTTTGGTGCGTATACCACGCGTCATGCCTCCGCTTAAGCAGCAAAGAGTCGTGGGGTTAATATCGATACGATATTAAAAACAGCTGAGTGGTCAAATAAGACAGGTACTTTTGCGAGATTTTATGACCGCGAGATTGTTAATGACAAGACTTCTATCATAATTGTATGAAGCGCCCCTTCCGAAGAGATCACTCCCGCCCAGGTATTATCCCATCTTATTAACAATTCCAAGTCTAAATAGTTAAAAACCCTAAATATTATGGGGGCACTTTGAAAACATGACGAAGCCAGACCTATACCGGAACAGGGGCAGTGCTACATGTTGATCTCTTCGGAAGAGGCGTTTTATACAATTATGAAGAACTTCACTTACAGGTAAGTTCGTTTAATCATTAAATTTTTGTTCCAAAATTGCGGCTTTCAAAGTCGACGCAAGAATTGGGGAAATGAATTACGCACCCTAAATGATGATTTAATGACACATACAAAGACTTGCGTTGCAGATATACTTTTGTGACACATATTTGCACGAAAAAACGGGATGCTTTCCTTTTTATTTAAGCGAGATAGGAATATGAGCGAGAACATCTAACTCCAGCGCAAGCATTATCATTTTAATTTCACAAAAGCGTTTCTCGCCACAGTCAAAGGAGAGAACAGGCACACGTATGCAAACGTCGGCCTGGAGAATATGTATATCTCGAAAAAGATCTGGACGTGATGTTGACTTCTTTTGTCCCGGTATCTCCTGGCTGTGGAACACACAGGCCAGACTCCCCGGGCGAGCAACTGCCAAGTGTGCTTTTGCGCGGCAAAAAGCGAGGACGGCGAATTTTGTTGTTGCAATTACTGTTATTAGTTACGGCGAATGACCTTTGCTTGATTTAGGCAACAAAACTCTATAGCTCTTGTTGTTTATTTAACAGGAATGAAACATTCGTTGAAGAGGTTGCGGCACACAGTCTCTTTTATAAAAAACAATACTCATTACGGCACACATACATGTATGTAAAGCGAGTGGAAGCTGTGCCCAAATATATCGACAAAAGACAAAATATCGTAGTAATTATTCAAATGGCATTTTTTATCATTCTAGTATTGCATTTCAAGTTAATACTACTGATATGGGATTGAACTTTGACAAACCTGCTCTCCTTCTATTTGATATATGCCAAAAACTATACACCTACGTATGAGTGTTGCCGTAAATGGATTGTGCAATCAATAATTAGATTTTGAAAACTCAAATCTATACATAGAACTTCGTTCATTTCGGTACCAGTTTTATACGAAGTTTGGTGGTACTCCTATATTTTATTTTTCGGTTTGACAAACTTCTATTGAATTGTTGTATTGGTTCTGTCTAGTTTTCTATTTGGTGACAATTACTTGACTTGTTTCCAAAGGTAATTGTGGAAGTGTCGTCATTATGGTGGCCGAAAGCTTTTCAGACCAAGTGCGCACATCTGCTCTAAGGGCGGACTGAGAGAATGAATCATATCCAGTTGGTTGGGAAACCTGAAACCTAGCACAAACTAACAAGCATGACTTTCTAATAGGAAATACGATAGTCCTAATGATGTGCCAGTCTGTCTCACTTTACCTTACGTCAGACCGAGCCATCTTAATTACTGCGCCTGTGCTCTACTCATAATTACCAGCTGTGTTTTTCACGCTTTCGTCGAAACAAGAACGCAGGCGCTGCCACTGTGACAAGAAGGATATTACCGCAACCCAAACGTCGCGAAGAACAAACGCCCTCTGCTATCGGAGACAATGCTTTTGTGCTGGTAGAATAATCACCACCGCCGGCTGCCTTCTTACACGTCTATTGACCCATTATATTTGAACGTGGACAATTCTTGCGTTAATATACTTCAAGTATATGCATACATATACAAAAACGCCAAAAATAATCTAAATGATATACATATGTGCCGGGGTTTATATAATGTATAGAATTATCATCAACGGAATTGTGTAAGTCCAGTTTATAGTTCAGATGTAATATGAGGTTAAGAAAGAATAATGAACTATTGTGGGGTATTGATGGGTACAATCTAACTCTGGTAGATATACTTGAACTTTACTTACAGGAATTGTTAGTTTGGGGGAACAACAACACATCAAAGTTTCCAGTGTATGTAAAAAGTTATGTAACATAATAACCTCAATGCTTTAAGAACAATCGAACTGAACTGTTTTTGATAAGACTTACGCAATACTTGGCCCGTCAGGTTCTTCATAAATCCATTTCTGTGTTGACTTGGAACTCGATGTGTCAAGAACCGGGCGCGCCAAGTATCGCGTTTTTTTTTATAATTATAATTCTTGTGGGGCATTTACGGAATGCGGCACAGTTGTTTGTGAGGCAAGATCTTTTTTGGGTTAGTGTTTGAATAAAGACTTGGTTTTCCATTTCCAATGATATCAATTATGTTTTTGGTCAAGTAGAGGTAGAGGTGGTAGGTTCAATAGTTAGAAACATATTTTTGTGAGGCATTTGGTCGAATGCAATACTCTTTTGTGAGACATATATTTTTGTGAGGTATTTGGTGGAATGCGACACTTTTTTGTGAGAGAAGATCTTTTTAAGGATAAGGGACCAAACTACCTGGCGCTCTTTTTTATATATTAATGTTTTTTTGGCTTGTATATCTATCCGAGAAATAATGGAAACTGACTCTTAATCCGCCTGGCCTTTGCCGCGAGAAAAAGAAGAGAGAAAATTCATATCTCCGGAACGACTGGACCGATTCGCTTGATTCTTGGCTCATTAGATTCAGAAAAATAAATGATGAAATGCAAAATTCGGACATAAATTCTCCGAGCTGTACCTGCTTCACAAATCAAGGTGAAAATTTCGTATCGATCAAAATCCGCTACACTTCGAGATAAAGAGTTCGCGCGCCGTATGGGCGGACTATTACTTGGCGCGAGACTTTTTTTTTTTATTAATACCAGTCACACAGCAAATGTGAATACTGCTTTTATTCAAAGTAGACACGTTTCGTTTAATTGGGCAGGGATTTCACACGATTTTAAGTCTGTCGTATTTACACGCACCTCCTTAATTCAGCTATTAAAACCGCTACTAGAACATATTAGATGTGAGATCCACTGCATAAACTATAAAATAAAATATGGAAAAGTAGAGAAAGTAATCACGCGTAAAGGAAAGGCGTGTGTACGAGTGCGCGGTGATAAATTAGTTGGGAAAACAATATTAGGGGCAGCTAGAATGTGGGAAGACATGTAGAAAGATGGTGTATTGGCGAGGGCGGCCAGAAGGTAGCGAGGATGCAACGGGGTTCGTCGACGGACAGAAAAGTACGAGTAATAAAGGGCACGTTTAACGGGCCATTACGCGGCCCATAAAGAAGATTAAAGTTAAACTGCCATTATGCAAAACCGCATTGCTCCTCGCTCATGTGTTTGTTTCGCCCGCATGCACTGGGCATTTGCCTCGCCCAAGGAATGAGCCAAGTATACATATATCAGGTGTCTCGAAACATTTTGAAATATAATATGTGCTTATCTCAAAAATAGAAAAGTGCTGTAGTCATTTGGGGTGGGGAAAACAACTCGTCAAAACAAACCCTTTCCAATGTGCGCCTTTTGTATCATTCGGGTATTCATTTGTCCACTATCACTTTATTATATAGATTTCCAGAATATAACACAGACTATTTGTATATCGGATTGTTCACTAGCTAGTAGAAAATATAAACATCCTCTCAGTGAAACCCAAATGTGACCCTTTAACAGCACAATAATTATTATGTGATCAGGGGGCTCGGTAGAGTCTCGCGCCAATAAATATCGAAACTTTCACCTTGATTTCTGAAAAAGTTCTAGCTCCAAGGATTAATTTAGGAGTTTTGCATTTCAGCGTTTAGTTTTTCGAATCATATGAGGCAAGAATCCAGGGAATCGGTTCAGTGGTTCGGGAGATATGAATTTCCTCTTACTATTTTCTGGTGGGTAAAGGCATGGCGTTTTAAGATCCCACCTTTCCCAATCGCCAATAAACGATGAGAGCACTTAAAGGTTTAGCAGAAAGTTAACAAATGCGAGTAGAAAATTTGTTTTCCTGTATGTTGTCAATTCAAGCTTTCAAAACTCATTACGGATTTAAGATTAAAATCTATATTGTATACTCAGTAATGTACAAACCTATTGCAATAGATTTTAGGTTCACCCTGTATATGTATGTACAAACACGGATATATTTCCGGGCTAGCTTTAGCGTCAATGTACGGTCGGAATGCACATATGCTTCTTTAGCCTCGTACGTTTTATTGATCAAGAAGCATTGACATAGCAACCGGGATGCGTTTTGGCCGGTAACCTTTCACCGCGATGCTCCCTTTCCCCTAAACCACAGAATACAACACGTTGTATCATACATGGATGCTCCGATAAAAGACTCGTGCGACTGCGCTTTTGTAAATCGCAACATTTATCATCAGCATCAGTTAACGTTCTCTACTTGACAATAATCTAACAAGAAATTAGTCTTATCAGGATCACCCATAAATCATTGAAATGTCAAAAGTATAAAAGTCTAAAAATCATTGAAATGTCAATAGTTAAAAAAATCTCGGGCTGGGGTTGGTTGGGGTTTGATTTGAGTGAAATTAGCTGATTAAAATGAGCCATGCACGAGTCAGATGTACACCAAGTTAGTCCCACCACATATAGTCACGCTTCGTCAAGAAATGCTTAACTTGTCATAATTATCAAATAGAGATTGCTGAACAATTGCGCAGAAATTGTTAAAATATTCGTGATTTAATTAATGACTCATAAATAGATTATTGAAGGGCTTACAAACAACTTACTAAGAAAGGAAGAAGTTTTCTGAATCTAACTTCGTTCTTGCAGATTGTCAATTTCTTCTTGAATTTGGAAAATCAATCACGTGTTATATTTGAGATTTGAAGTTGGTATTGCTTTAACGGTTTAGCAATCGAGTATCGGCTTTGAGGTTCTAGCGCGAGTGCTTCCAAATGAACAATATTAAAGCGCGCGGTATATTACGCTATGCAAATTGCACAAATTGCATGGACTTTCGTACTTCATATCGCAGGTATATGCGGCCCCGTTCGTTTGGCAAATTCAACGAGTCTATTCATCGGCGCACGAAATTAAATATTGGATTTCCCTAGAAAGTCCGGCTGACCTGGAAAACAAATCTGATTTCCCTCCAGCGGTAACAAGAAGTCTTTCGACAGCCTGTGCAAATGTAATCGAACTCTGTATCGATACAATTATTAACAGTAACTGGAATAGTTTCGATTGTTACGGACATCAAAAGAGGTTTCAAAAATATCGTCAAGGTCCTTTAAAAGTTCATATTCGAATTTTATTATTGGTTCCATCCATCGAAATTGTGTGTTGACTTGGAACTCGATTTGTCCAGAACCGGACGGGCCAAGTATTGCGGTTTCTTTGATAGTTATAATTTTTGTGGGGCTTTGCGGAATGCGGCACAGTTTTTTGTGAGGCAAGATCTTTTTTGGGTTAGTGTTTGAATAAAGACTTGGTCTTCCATTTCCAATGATATCAATTACGTTTTTGGTCAAGTAGAGGTAAAGGTGGTAGGTTCTATAGTTAGAAATATATTTTTGGGAGGAATTTTGTGAAATGCGACAGTGTTTTGTGAAATAAGATCTTTTTAGGGAATGGGAAAACTACTTGCCGCCTTTTTTAAAACATTGTATGTTTTTTGTGGGATTCATATCTCCAGAACGATTGGACCGATTCGCTTGATTCTTGGCTCATTAGATTTAGAAAAATAAATGATGAAATACAAACTTCGTAAATAAATTCTCCGAGCTGTACCTGCTTCACAAATCAAGGTGAAAGTTTATCGATCGAAATCCGCTACGTTTCGGGATAATAGAGTCTCGGCTGTCGCGCGCCGTTGGGTTAGGGCCTTTGGGGGGACTAGTACTTGACGCGGGACTCTACCGAGTACCGACACCAAGTCTCTTGATATACATATGTCAGTACGGCGCGCGACAGTCAAGGCTTCTGTTATCCATGTTATCCATGGTTACCAAATTTTCGCCTTCATTTATGTAAAGAGTTACAGCTCCGAGGATTTATTTACGAATTTTGTATTTCATAATTTATTTTTCTGAACCAACGAGCCAAGAATCATAACAGATTTTCTCTTTTGTTTTTCTCGCGGCAAAGGCCAGGCGGAATCAGATTCATCACGATGATGATGATTATGTCACATCCATTACTAAAAATATTACACTCACTTTTCTCACACACAATATGGTTTTACACCGACACATTTGTTATGACATGGCTGGCTATGTGTCAACGATAATGGTTATGTGATACAGTCCTATTTTATTTTATTTCAGATTCATTAATAAAAAACGATACTGTACTTGTGCCTGTCCCTGTGAACCTGTGATTATTGCGAATTATAAAACGACGCCAGAAGTATCAAGTATGATTCACAAAGTGCTGTATCTGGTAATTGTCAAGTGTGTGGCCTATGAAAATCAGTGCTTGCTTATAGGAAACTTCAGTATCAACAGTTCTGCGTTCCTTGATTTATACACTTGATAATTTGGATACACCAAAATTGGATTGCATATGAGGCTATACCTTATGTAATATGACTTGTGAAGTGTTAAATCAAATGATTTACAATTAATCAAGTGACATACTCATACGCAGTCTAATTTATCTCATTGATTTAGGTGCATCTTTACTGTTAAGTTCGTAGTTCAAGGAACGCTCAAGCTAAAGAGCTAAAATGATGTAAGCAAGCAATGACTATCTCTCATACATTGTTTGGGGTAACTAGCTATTGGTAATCAGTACTTGCTTATAGTTTTGGGTTCGCTATTGTCAGTACTATTGTAGTCCTTATAGAAAACTGCAGCATTAAAGTTTGCGCACTCCTTGAGTTATGCACTTGACAGTCAGCATATACTACAATAAAGTGTATATGGTGGTAAGCTCTTCTTTCATACGCACACTTAACTTTGGTGTATCTTGATGATGACTACCAAGTGCGTAGCTCATGGAGCGCAGAATCTAAACTGTTGCATTTTGATAAACAGGTACTGATTACCAATAGCTACTATATCCTCATGTGATGTATGATTATTGCTTGTTTATGTAATTTTAGCTCTTCAGTTGAATTTAGTTGAAGCGTTTCTTGAGCTACAAACTTGACAGTCAAGATACGCCTAAATAAATGAGATGAATTAGACTGGGTATGAGTATATCGCTTGGTTCATTGTTAATGATTCGACTTAGCACTTCACAAGTCATATTAGATAAGTTATACCGTCATATATAGTTTAATTTTAGTGTTTCTAGGCATCCTGACTGGGAAGTGTGTCATTCAAGGAGCGCACAACTTAAAGTTTTGGAGTGAAGTAAAGAAGCAACAGCTACCAATCATATGTAGTTTGGAACACATACCCAGAAACACATAGCTGGTTCACAATTTGTACAGACTGTAAAGAATATTCTTAAATATATGAACGACCAAAAAGGCGTGAAATCCCCTAAAAAACATTAAAATGTAAAAAAACGCCAAGTAGTTGAATGGCTCACATAAAAGGTATCTTCGTGAACTAAGTTGTCCAAAAGTGAAATAGATATCACACAAGAAAGCCAAGTTTTCAATCAAAGATACCACACGTTAATTAATTATAATTAACTTGCATCTCTAACTTTAAAACTTGGCGTGTGCGTCAAAACATGACTTGGTAGTCATATTACTAGTATGACTACCTTGACACAAATTTGCACATTCCAAGTTGTAAAGTTAGAGATGCGAGTTAATTAATTAATTAACGTGTGGTATCTTTGATTGAAAACTAGTTCAAGAAGTAGTTCAAGAAGATACCTTTTATGGGAGTCATTAAACTACTTGGCGCTCTTTTTTAGATTTTGATCTTTTTTAATTTTAGGTTATAAATAAATGAAGCCTATTCTACTATAGTTATGTGCTATATATCTGCAATCCAAATAAATACATACATATAGTTTGAATCAGCGTAACCTCGGAAAATGTCACAAGGCCGAACACTTGTTTCGAAGCGGACTGGCATTTTAGTTGGGTTTTCGACTAGCATAGAATATAAAATAGGAGCAGACCGGTCGGGTGACGCAAGATTAATAGGAACAAACAACTAATGTCTGCAGACTTTTCATCAATTGCAGGAAGGCAGGGGGAGAGGTACAGACTGTGCGTGAACGAGATCGAGGGAGAACTGAGAATGAATCTTGATTAATGGTTCAAGTTTCCAGCGAGCTTACTCTCTCGAATCGTCGGCCATGTTCGGAATTTCTAATGACGGAATACATTAAAATGACGTGCACAGCCAAACGTCGACTCGGAGCATCCTTTTACGGTTGTTGCACCGAAAAATAATGTCTTTCATTCCGCAATTAGTGTCCGTTGGTTTGTATAGATAGCGATAATTACGGCCTGGTAGATGAATAAGAGAGCTGTGATAATAATTCTAGGTTAGCATACATTTTTATGGTAACAAATAGTTATCTCTGTTTTCGTTGCTTTGCGGACATTGGCCGAATAGTAGCCGCCTGTTTCCATTGGTTAGCTTAAACCGTCAGTTTGCATTTATAGCACTTCTTTGTTAAGGGTCTTTACTTCGTTATAACAGAGCAGGGCGGACCATTTTATTTTTAATTTGATTATTCCAAGTTTGCCATACATGTGTGTCGTATAAGACCAAGTTGTGATTACGCACCATAAATTGAAGTTCCAGTCTTTCGCGCGGGTGACTAACGTAGCAAAACTAGCATATCAAAAGAAATCACTGATAGCTAATACCTGAGAAACTAGAAGAGCGGTGGAGGCGAACGTTTCTGTCTAATAGCCTTCTCTTATTTGGTCACTTTGTGGCAGCTACAAGAATTTAATTATTTTCGGGTTTAATGAGAGCTTGAGAGATAAGGGCATAAGGTTCAAGATTCAAGTCGAAAACGCCGTGAAAGAGTATGCAATGCTACAGTGAGCTGTAATTCTAAAGAGAGTAGATTCTCGCTTCTGAGACGGCATTACATTAATTAAGACCGTTGTAATGAATTCAGGTTTCATATTGCTTTTTGTGGATCCCAATTAACCTATTGCTACGCTGCGCATCTTTATAGGGGGAGATAGAGGGCCACTCATAATTGAGGGGTCTCGTTAGCGACCTGGGCACTTTGTGACTATACAAAGGATGTTAAGAGTTGTTACAATTCAATTTAAAATTAGTCAAGGTGATATAAACAAAACTGGATGGCAAAGAGGATACAAGAGCTTCCTCATTACCACGAACCCTGAACAATTTCTGTGGTGTTTCGAAACAATTAATCATGGAATAATGATATGATGACAAGGGTACAGGCATTTTTATATTTATCAATCTTTCAATTTCATCAAACATGAGTACAAATATGTTGCATTGTACCTCACGCAGCCGTGCAGTAATGTAATTATTATATTCATGGTTATTGATAAGGACAAAATGGATCGGTGTTTAGAATTAATATCAAATGCTATTTATATTTGCGCACAAGAATATCGCTAGCCGGTTTTAAGTGGAAACTTCGTCGTGCTAAGACCACCAACAGGAAGAACATTTATTATCCAAAGGTTTTAGGATTTTCGTGAATAGTTTACAGTGGGAATATTCAACAACATTAATGTTACGATCCGGATACTTTATAGCTAAATTATCTTGAATCCCTGTATTCTGGAATCTCTAGGGACACCCATAGCAGACGGGATATGTCCATAACTTTCAGAGAAATTCTACTGTTTATCCAAAATTAATTACAAACGGGCATGTTTTAATTCGAACTCCCTACAAATATTTGTACATCTGTAAGTTAAGAATGTGTGAAATTTACGAAACGAAACAATTGCAATCACCTCAAAGATTGTCCATATTAAAAATGGTATTTTGTCACACATATTAAAGTGAAACTCTACAAATAATGATATTCGGGATAATATAGCCTCGGCTGTCGCGCGCCGTAGTGTCATATATATATGGAGAGGGAACTTCTACTTGGCGCGAGACTCTACCGAGTCTCCTGATTGTAGCGCGCAGTAGATGTAGATCGCGTTAGAGGCATAAGAAATACTCGAAAGGAACTAGGAAGAGGTCGTATATATTCAAGAGCAATACACGAAGGAAGATCCTGGTCAAGACTGTCATGGAACCGTTGTTATTTAGTTGAGCTTCGGTATCGTCAGGGACACACTTTATGCTAGGGATTTCGAATGTTAGGGCCATAACAATATACATTTAATGTTATTATTCTAAAAATGGTAGTGTTTAATGAAAACTAATCTATATTTATCTGTGCATATTAGGAGACTCGGTAGAGTCTCGCGCCAAGTAGTAGTCCCTTATTCCCCATATATATGACAGCCTACTGCACCACACATATATATAGCTTATTTAACCCCGCAAAGAGGGGAAAGCTTCTCGCTCTTTGATTTGGAAAAAAAACGAGAAATTTTTAAAAAATCTTGCACTTCCCGAATCGAAGCGTCTCGATGAATAAACTCTTCCCCCGTAAAGGAGGAGCCCTAAAAACATCTTTCCACGCCAGCAATTTTAGAGAATTCCATCAAATCCCCTATGAAAATTATAATTCTGGGAAATGAACTATTACAAAAACATCATATCACCACAAAAAGACATAAAAATGTAAAAGGAGGCGCCAAGTCGTAGTATACACCCCAAAAAACATCTTCCCACACAAAAAGGTATTGTGCATTTAACAATGTGGAGCAAATATTATTTATTTACTTATTCTACTACCGTTACCAAATAGACCAAAAATGTAAATCGATATCATTGGAAAGCCAAGTCTTCATTGAAACACATTAATCCCACAAAAGAATTTAATAACTACCAAAAAGGCATGATATCACGTAAAAAATATTAAAATGTAAAAAAAGGCGCCAAGTAGTTTAATATGCCATAGAAAAATTGACCAAAAATATAAACGAATATCATTCGAAAGCCAAGTTAATCAAATTCCAAAACAATACAAATTAAATAAAATAAAATAAAATGAAGTCTACAAAAACTTGGCAAACTGGCTGCGTGGAAACGTGATGTAATTAAGACCGAGACAAAACACCCTTCTATCGTCCTTCCCATCTCTGGATTGAACCAAATGCAACATCGCATGGCCAGTTTGCCAAGTTTTTATAAAGTTTGTTTTATTTTATTTAATTTTGATTGCTTGGGAATTTGATTAATTTTTTTTGTTCATTTTGATGATTGACTTGACTTTTGAATGATATCCGTTTATATTTTTAGTCAATTTTTCTGTGGGATTAAACTACTTGGCGGCTTTTTTTGCATTTTAAAGATTTTCGTAAATTAATATTTACCCACATCGGAACTTCAATCACGTCAAGAATAAATTCAGCTGTATAGCGGAACAACAATTTGGTAGAAGATCAGATCTTTTTCTACTGATTGTGAATCATGGAACACAGTACAAGGAGTTTCGTCTGCTTTACATAAGACTAGGAATATGCATGCATGATTCCATTACCGAGACGACATCTCAGCGAATTAACCATGACCGAGTATGTCCGACTCAAGGCCGTCCGGTACTAAATTCACTTTTTCGGCATTCCTGTCTATGACAGGATTGAGTTATCATTTTATCCAGCTGACTAATTATCATGTATTGTGTTCATGCAATGTTATGGATTTATTGAATTTAAAGGAAATTTAATGCCTTACCGACATATTGGTCGGATTACTCGACTGCAGATTATTCATTTATTGCACTTGGAGTCTTCAATGTCATCAAATGGAGGATAAATCGATAAACTATTAAATCCGGCATCTCATCAGTTGTCAACATTGTATAACAATTTTGTGTGTGACTTTTTTACTTTTTTTTTAAAGTCTACGTTTCAAGATCATGTAGTCTTCAAAAAAGAATCCAAATGTCTCAAATTATTTCTAAAAATTGCACAAACGTTTTGCGTCATAGATTATCCAAAAAATAGTTTCATCTATTCTGCATAAGTTCGAACTTCTATTCACGTACGAAAGATATCTAAAAGCGATGAATGGCATATTATTCATGCGTGTTTATTTTCAATGGGTTTAAATTCCATTAAAAACAGTGGCAACTTTATTGAAATTAATTATTTTCTAACATTTCAGTGTCCTATTATTAATCCATATATGTATGTTTCATATGAGTTCGGAATGTATTTTCCGAATTATAAAATATTAATCGAATGTGAGACGCGAATAAAACCTTAAGCTATAAAATGCACTTTGCTCATGAGAAATCCTATACGAAAACAGAAGAATTAAGGACAATACCCCATTTATCACCCAGCAATAAAGTATTAAAGGTCGTAAGTCGAGACACAGACCCTGCCGAATTCCTTTGGCACCGATTATGTAAGTCCCAAAGGTCCTTTTCTGACCAATCATCAGGATCAGTCGGCCATAGACAAAGGCACAAATAGTGAAAGAACCTGTAGAAAGCATAGAAAATGGGGAGCAGCACTCACCTTATAGCTGCCGACGGCGTGCGCCCCGTCATAGATATACAGGTGGTCGTTGCAGTCGAGCTGCAGTTGATCGAAGCGTAGCATAAAGCGTTGGAGGATGCTGTGCGTCTGGAAGGTGATCGCACAGTCGAGATCCCTCTCGTTCTGCGATATAAGTACGGCTCCATCTATCTTCCTGTAGAGATCTCGCAGGAAGTACTTCTTGCAAATGTCGCTCATCTGATCTGAAATCCAACCAGACCAATTTACGTTAGTATATTATACAACATCTAGTTCCTTCTCGATTCGAGTCTCGTTGGTATTCGTGTATTAAGGAAGTACATACTGTCAGAATATTGCAAAATCGTAAAAAAATGTATCACTTTTCAGATATTAAGAAACGCAGTACATATTCAACATTATTAAACTTCTATAAAGGATACGTTTTTTTCGACAATATGGTGTATTCATTTTACGTTACGAAGTCAATAACAATAAGGTAGTTGTAACCGCTGATCCGATGTCTTTTTCAGAAAACGTATTTTGCGTTCCAGAGCCTGGGCCTGTCAAATTTTATTTAAGACAAATGAAACAGTTTTTTAGCCTCTAGACACTCAACACTAGTGATTAATGCAGCTAAGTTATAAAATATTTGATTTTAATAAACCGTTGGTGGAAACCGTTGTGGACCGTTTGTGACAACATCATTTTTAGAAAAACGCGTTTAAAGTTTGGCATGGATAAGTATTGGGTTTTTATCGAACTTTGGGCTCTATTACAAAGCCATCATCAATTTTGTGAACACCATAATGACATTTTCAGAGAAGGCACAGTTAATGTATAGAACTATCAATTGAGAATATTTTTGAAAAATCGATTTTTTACCATGCCATGACAACATATGTACCCCCTTAAGGGGGTGCAACATATGTACCCCCATAGAGACGAATGTTTTAGTGTGACGATGTGTGCTTGTGTCTCCAATTACTTGAAGGAATTTGAACCTTACTACAAACGGGTCGAATAGCAATGTCAGTCTTTCGAAAAATCCCTAAAACTTTCTAAGAAATATTACTTATCTGTTGAATTTCACAGGTAAAATAGAGGGTTATTTCCAATAAATTTAAACCTATTTTAATCCACCTTTTTAATCAATATGTAATAGTACGTTTGTAAATAAATATGTATAGTAAAGAGCTTGCATAGTCTGAATATTAACAAAATGTTACTTCCGCTGTGCGTCAGCAGCATTATTCGAACACTGTTATACTGTACTACCCTGCTCATTACGAGTAATGTCTGTCTTTCGAAAAGTTCCAAGTACGTCGTCCAAAACAGGCTACAAGCTAAAGTGTTGCAACTTTTAATTATCCAGCCCGGGGACATATGTATGGTGAAACGTGGATATACAGATGGAGGCACAATTATTGAGACATTAAATTTTGTGTGTCTGTCAGCAGAATTTGATATTCCCAACTGATCGGGGCAGCGTTAATTATGTTAATATGCAAATCAAAATCGAACGAGGCAGTCCACGGCGAACAATATCGGTGAGTGGAGTATGTTGTGGTGAAACTGTGCCAATGGGTCGCCGCCAATTAAAATAATTAAAACACGACGAGCGAGGGACTTTATTCATATCCATCGGCCGGTTGACGAGTCCCCTAATTATTCCCTTCGCAAATACGGCTCGTAAATACTGCTGGAAAACGAGCTACAAGGTAGCTGACCCCATTAACCATCGTGTCCTGATACTCGACCTATTATAATCAAGCTGTCAGTAGCACCGATTCATTCCAAGAAGCATATTAAAGTAATTTTAATAAGAGCAGTGTTATTATTATTAAGTTTGTTGTGCCCCTACGAACTTTTAAGAAAAACATTCAAGACTTGGTAATTAAATGGTAATTATACAGAACATGGTGGATCCTCCTCACCGATTTCACTGTCCTTGAGATATGTTGTAGGGGACATCATTCTGAGTAACTTTGCCTTATAGTAGTAACCGTCGCTCGGCTTTAGTTTACGAGATATGAATGTCCATTCATTTCGATTCACAAAGCGTTGGAAACACTTCCAACGCTCAAAACGAGGCTCTAAGTTCCAACTTCAATTATTCCCAGGAAGATGATAGTTTATTTTGCGAGCGAGCCAATCCACCTCTCGCTTGGTGGGTACCCCAAACATAAAATATGTAAAGAAAAGCGCCAAGTAGCTTAATGACTCACATAAAAGGTATCTTTGGAACTACCTTGTCCTAAAATGAAATAGACATCACACAAGAAAGCCAAGTTTTCAATCAAAGACGTTAATTAATTAATTAACGCGCGGTATCTTTGATTGAATACTTGGCTTTCTCAGACTATATGATAACAATATGATATAAACCAAATTTAGGGGGTCTGTTTAGGTTTTGTTTAGGGGGTCGAACTATACATTCACAAATACATTCACACCCCTTGTTAGTCTTGCTGCTTCCGTAAAAGTCTTAGGCCAATTATCCTTATGGTTATACGACATCTTTTGCATCTTTTGTTGGGGTGGGCATACCCCATCTTTTCGTTTGTATGAAAATTCCGATCGGGTTGTAAGTCCAATAGTTTGTCCTTGTTATTAGAAAAACCACTTACGAGAGATGCTTCGGCCTTCTTGAATCGTCTGAGCCTAGGCTAGCCTTTCTCGACCTCGAGAAATGGTAAATTGGAGGAGCTCAAAAATTTGTATGTCCTCCTCAAAAGTCGGTGAGCGAAAGAGGATGTTTAAAAAACAAAATTGCTCAGATCTCCACGGCGATTCCGGATCGTCCTTCAGTCAGGAACTACACCTATCCATCAGCTTGTTCATTTTCACATGCACACCTCAGAACATCAGCGCCTTTTAATTTTAATTGTCTTTTTAAGCCGTTTGGAGTCGCCGTTGGTTTATTTCCGATTGCTCTAGATGCAATCTCAGTATGAATGTGGCGCTATACGCAAACTTGATTCAACTGATTTGTTATATGGATATTTTGATTGGAACCTTGGTTCCACTTAATCTTTCTTAGGAAAGAATGCATTGATTTGATTAACGTCAGATCTTAACAGAATTTAGAATGTGACACGATTACAGGAACGTGTTTCAAATGATTGAAACAGTGCGAAATCAAAGTGGCGCGAAACCAAGAGGAAATCGTGAAAATTGCATCTGTCGATCTATCATTATTCGATTGAATAATACATGAACTAATGGTTGTCCCGGAGTCGAGGAAGAGGCAGCAGAGACTATCGAGAGGATGAAAAGCCCAGTCAGGACAAATAGAATTAATCCGACGGCAACTCGATAAAACTTAGCTGATCGAGGGAGTGGCAACCGTGGGAGTCGATTGTTCCAGAGAATTCGCTCGAGCCGGCAGCCCAAAACCAATAAAAAGGGGCCAATAAAAACACGAGGAAGTGCAGGCGAAAGCAGATAGTAGCAAAGGAACTCGATTGAAAAGTTTGCTTTTGTTCAGACGCTCGATAGTTTTTCGCATCAGCTGCGAGGAATGGCTCTCCATATGTTTCCCTCTTCTATGCAGCAGTTTCTCCGCCAGCAGAACTTCCATTACTCGGATTAATCGGCGGGAAAAAGTGCTCTTACGAGCAGCTATACGATTCCTACGGGCACTGGATGTTAATTGTTTAATTGTGTGTAATGTTCATGAATTTAAACATAAATAAGTAGGGCTTGTACCATTTCCAATATAGTACGTGAATCTAATAAATTAAGAAAACAATGTACTAGTGGATACAAATATCGACAGGGAATTAGATTCTCAGTGAACCGGTATGTGATTTTGTGACTCAAATACTTCATTTGATCAAGAAACACTAATAAACGCCAAAACCGACTTTGTATACAAACGCGTCAGAATTTCCACCTCATTCTGAAGTTGTCCCGTCAAAAGTGGTAAAAAGATTTTAATTCAATTATTTCGTTGACTCATGTGTTTAATCGCAATGCTTGGTTTACACTTTCATATATTGATTAGCTCAGAAGGTCATAAGTAGTAGAGCAGTATTGGAGGTTCGTAGTTCAAGCTTTGACGTCTCAACGAAATTCAACACCCAGGGGCCAAAAGTGGCCCACTTAATAAGATGTGCTTCCACCCCCTCGCCTCGAGCAAGACCAGCTAACCATACCTGACTCACGTATATTAAGTATTAAGGAATTAAGTATATAACACTTCACTTCATAGTGTTTGGTGAGGTTGGCATATCGTCCTGGCGAGCTATGCTCCGATGCATGAAAAGCAGAGCCATTAATCATGGCCGCTAGTCACATGTATTGCGGGAGCTCATTTAATTCAGAGCTCAAAGAGACGCGCATAATGACGCTTAATCCGTGACCAAACTGCCTGATGGAAGCTCGAGGCACCCATAGGAATACGATGTTACGTGATATTAATGACGCCCTCGTCTTGCCGAAAATAGGGACAACTGTATTTCCCTTACCCCATGACACAGTTATATATATGATTGAATATTATACATATTAAAATATGTGTAAGATTCAACTATGTGCAAAGAAACAATAATTGAAACAAAGAAACTGCACATGAGTAATTATTGAGTCCCAAAGTTAGAAATTGAACAATAATATCGAACAGATATTGTTTAGTAGCCGATTTGTATGTTGTTAACCTTTTAATTATTCCTATTATAGCAAATCTGACTGCAGAAAGTCTAAATTTATTAAATTAACGAATTCTGAATGTTTTCTCGTTTGATATTATAACAATCAATTCTATACTAACATACCACTTCACATTTACAAATATTGCATTATTGTTTTGAGTTCGTTGTAATTTAATAAGCTTACGATTAAAAAGTTTCACTACATATAATTGACAGTCCCATTGTAGAGATTAAATGAATTGCTGATAAGGATTTACACTCACAATTTCTGTGAATGCTTCGGACGTTTTTGTGTTCGGTTTCTGTGCTTCCTAATAAGGAAACGCGATATTTATATAATTCTACAATAATCCATGGGAGATGGCTCCAACCCTAACCTTTCAAACAAGACACAGAACGCCCCAATCATCGGCATGGATTCTGCCCTGCAAACGGGCCCGATAACCCGAGGTGCAGGCTCTCCCGAAAACTGATAAATCTAGGAGGGAATAGGCCTGGAGCAAGCGGATCTCCGGCAGAGGAAAAAGAGGATTCGAGTCAGGAACAAAGGAGATGTCGCGGCGCAAAACAAACCGTGTGCGACAGAGACATAGGCCCAGCCTCTTTCAAAGCTCGCGTCATGGCGAGGGAGTGCAGGAGGAGCAAGGGGGTGGGGGCGGGTGGAAATACGGTAGAATGGAAGGGAAAGAGATCATCGTGAGGGGGCAGCCGACAAAGTAGAGATGGCAAAAGGGAAACAAAGGGCACAGAGAAAAAGAGATGATGGAGGATGTGAAGGTCCGCCAGTGAGTAAGGGTGGGAGTTACAGTGAGTAACGAAAATATTTCAGGAATAGAGAGGCTTGGTTCAATCATTCTACTGTTGCTCAATTACTTCTGTACGACTCAACCCGATTTTCATCCTACGATGACGTCAAAGTTCCCGACGGTTTTGGTTTCCGATTCCGAATTGGTTTCTGACCGATTGTACTACTATTGTAACCTTCTGTTGGGCACGAAATCCAAGAAAATGTTGTTATTGCTTCGCTGTATTGTGTGAAGGGATGATACTTTGACAAGTGTCCATCTTGCGTATAAAAGAAACGCCCCTTTCGGTTTAGATAGAAATATTAACCTTTTTTCGTATTAAGCAGTGAAAAGTTGTTGGACCACAAACAACCAAGCTAATAAACTTTTTGCTTGACACGTTAGGTTATCAGTGACGCCTCGATCGGCATTTGAGCATTTTCGAAATAGTAAAGTAAGAATTCAATTATTCCATACGATATTATTAAATTGCAGTGAATAAAAATAGTTTTCTTTCAACTATTTTTTAAACATAAAATAATAATAATATAATGGGGAAGTGAACGTGTTAAGTGAGTCGAAACAATTAACTCCTCTTCGAAATTGTTTAAATTAAATTCATAATATATGTTCACTCATCAGTACGAAATAATGCAATGGACGATATATTATAATTATAATATATCAAATACGGTTGCTCTTTAGATCCGAAATGCGCGAGGAAATTTCTATTATGCGATATGAAATGAAACTATATTATAGTCTCTTTTTGTACTAAGGATTACATAAATGAGCGAGCAAACACGGTGATAGCATGTACATTCTTCATATTTCCTCATTTCCTGTTATATTGTAGGCGAAGCGTTGGGGGGAAATCGTGTGCGGGATAATTTCGAAAACCAATTCTAATTCTTTATAATTGGGAATGCGAATCCGTACATACATGCACAACGTACAAAAGTACACACAGCAGAATTCAAACTCAAATCACACGATTTAAAAACATGTTCCAAAACCTTTTCCAAAATTTCTATACAAGATTACGTTCGGGTGCTTGTATGCATGTATATGTATGTATGGGTATATGCGTACATGTATGCACGATACACAATGTACAAAACTCTATTGTAATATGGAATCCATAGTAAAACCATATCTGTTTAATCAATGTACCCATAGGCTCAAACCTAGTGGTAATTTAATAACAACAAAAAAATAATAATTGGGATATGACGTATTACTATTGACTTTTCTATTGTCAGGCCTTTAAATAAACTTCTGAATTAAAGCTGTGATTCTATGACTAAGTACATACATGCACTAAAGTCTCTGCTGCTATTGATTGTACAGGGTATTCAATTCACACTCTAGGTTATACTGGAAACCTATAAGATTTTTTTGGCTAAATGCTACGTAGATCATATTCCGTGTCAGTCATTACTAAGTTTAAGTCAATGATATCTAGGTCACCTTGTACAACCCTTATTTATTGCAACGTATTCCAATCGTCGAATCTACCGAAGGAAACTGACAAAATTGATACGGTTCTCCTTAAGTCCTAATCTTTCCGAAGGCTTTCTCGTTCCTTTAATCTTTCTCAACACTCGCCATCGATTTCGAATTCTTTCGAATACCCATTTGGCAGCCTTGACGGGGGCTCAACTCGCCGGACGATAAAGGCGAGGGTGCCACGCCACACTACGGGAATATTTTCGTCGCACACTGTACTGGCGGGGGGAGGGGGTGAAAAAGAGAGAGCAAGAGAGTTGTGAAGGTGCGCGCAAGAGGGAAAGGGAAAAAGCGAACCTTTGGCCACGATGGTGCGCGTTGGCCCTACGACCCTCGAGTAAGCCTCCCTTCCAACGCAGCACCCTCCAGCGCTCCGCCACTCCGCTCACCTCCCACCCTCTTGGGGCACCATGTAAGCCCACGCTCTACGTCGATCAATATTACTCTCTTCGAGCGCACCAACTCTCTCCTTCTCTCGGTTTCCCTCTCCCTTTCTCTTTCTCTCCCAATGTCTCCCAACTCTCAACTCAACACTACCGGCAGACCACCAATGTCAGGCCAACACATCGACTGTCCGATGAATAGAGCTGCTCATTCTACTCTCTTCAGCTACTGTTACTACTACAAACTGCAAAATATGCTGCGTTCATGCTTCATTCAAAATCAGCGTAAATAAAACATGGACGTTCGACACCGACTTTGTTACTACTATATGTAAAATGTACATACAAATACATTAATCCACAAAAAAACATTAAAATGTAAAAAAGGCGCCAAGTAGTTTATTGACTCACATAAAAGGTATCATCTTGAACTACGTTGTCCAAAAATCAAATAGATATTACACAAGAAAGCCAAGTTTTCAATCAAAGATACCACACGTTATATAATTAATTAACTTGCATCTCTAACTTTAAAACTTGGCACTTACTTAATTACCAATCCAAAAATATTACTAGCATGACTACCTTGATACAAATTTGCACATGCCAAGTTTTAAAGTTAGAAATGCAAGTTAATTAATCAATTAATGTGTGGTATGTTTGATTGAAAACTTGGCTTTGTTGTGTGATATTTATTTCATTTTTGGACAACGTAGTTCAAGAAGATACCTTTTATGTGAGTCAATAATCTACTTGACGCTTTTTTTTACATTTTAATGTTTTTTTGGGGATTTCAGTCCTTCTTGGTCGTTCTTATTTTTAAGATAAAATAAAATCGGAGTGCATTACATAACCGTCATCATTGTCTTGACACATCACCAGCCATGTCATAACCAATGTGTCGGTATAAAACCATACAAACATTTCTAGGAATTGTATTTTAATTCGCCTGGCCTTTGCCGCGAGAAAAATAACAGAGGAAATTCATATCTCCGGAACGACTGGACCGATCCACATGATTCTTGGCTCATTGGATTCAGAAAAATCAACGATGAAATACAAAATTCTTAAATAAATTCTCGGGGCTCTAACTTTCGGATAAATCAAAGTGAATGTTTGATAACTAAGGATAACAGCTAGAGTCGAGGATAAGTATCCTCGGCTGTCGCGCGCTGTGCTATATATACTACTACCTGGAGCGCGACACTACCTAGTCTCCTGATACTCAATATTACTCAATATTACCGCCTGGTCAGCGGACAGTGCTAATCATTCTACTCTTACTACTTCAAACTACGTATTCGGTACCGAAATTTCCCTAGCTGCCCCGATATTTCTCAAACTAATTGTAGGTGGTTCGTCAGCCCCTTTCCACTGGTAGGTGATAGGTATCAGCCAAGTCTGTATTATTATCGGAATACTTGGAAACTTGGGGAGGAGATTCTATACATCACCTAACATAGGCTAACATTCCTATTTACATACCAGTTTACATACGTGATTAGTTACAAGTTCCTGTGGTATCGACTTTACTCAAAGGGAATAGGAAGGTAAGTAGTAGGTTTTTTGCTACCAAGTTTCTCAATCAGCATACGTTGACCACGACATAATGAATTTGTTGTATCATTCGCATATGCAATGACCCGTCGTGTTAACCTGTTACTTTTGTGCCCAACTATGTATCAGTTATTTATCCGCGCCTTGTTATCCACTTAATATTAACCCTCTTGATTACTCTATGGTCTGATTATCAGACTATTAGACTATCGGACAGATTCGTTGACAGATTATTTGACGTTGCACTGTTGTAACATAAGATGATTTCATCGATTACTTTCGAGAAATCTAAAGCTAAAGTGAGACTGTTCCGCGCCAGAGGTCTCTCGTGTCCACATACATATATGTAACTACTGTTAACCACTCAAAACTCCAATATTAACCGGATTTTCCTACTTTCTTCTTCTGTTGATTTCGGGCTATCTTTGTACATACTGAATCCTATTTTGTTCCCTAAAAGTTTCTTGCCCATCACTATTCACTACTACTGCCATTACTATTAGACTACACGCTAATGTATATTTTTTGATAACGCAATTAAATGGGTGTATAAGTAACGATAGGATCTTATGATAGTAATTGCAATTAAATAATTGTACGTCAGCAAATATTTATAACTCAATGTACTAGCATAATACAATAATCAACGAAACCTATACAGATTAATTGGTATAAAAACTATCGCGGATCTAGTAAATTCAAGTATAAATGAATGTCTCTCACTCCTTTATATGCTACATATTATAAAATATTACAATAATTGTACCACTGAACTTGAAATATACGCCTGATAGAAAGTGGGGCACAGCAATGCTAGGCTGAACAAAAATTATCATTCCATGACATTTTAATAATACTGAAATTTCTCTATATGCACAATTTGTGTGAATGTGCATGCTACAGTCAAGACTTATCCAACAGTTGTAACTGAAGTGGATCGCGAGTCAAGGCTTTCTCTGATTTTTTTCCAATTTCGATCACGAATTCCCGAATCTTGAGCGGTACTTTCCCGAGAGGCGGAGGTGGCTGCTAGAAGAGTGATGATGGAGGGAGATTGCGGGGGCGGGGGGGGGGGGGCATTGCGATGGTGGAGGTGATTGTCGAGATCGATCTTGGAGTGGTAGGTGTGGAAAAGCGAATTGCGATACACCCTCTGCAAAGCCACAATGGCATCCAGCATTGGCTCAGTGCAGTAAACTTTGCCGATAAAGCCTTCCACGGCGCGATCCACGGCGCGCTCCACGGTTGTAATGCGCCCAGGCAAAACTGCCTCTAAACTAATTCCAGGGCCACCAACTTAAGCAGAGAAACTTAGATGGGCTCTCGGCCAGCTTATGTTACTCGGGCACAAGATTTATTCTTCCTACTCATCCCAAGGTTAGCTTGCCTTCTTCCGGAAGTTTCGGACTCGGCAAGGCAGCGGGTACTTCGCAAGACTTTGTGATTGACAGGGAATGAATTGCTCGCGTAATTGGTGATTGATAGGTTAGGGTTTCCTTGCGGGAGGAAATAATGTGTTCGACGGCAGAGAAGTCGTTCGTTCTAAATATGTATTTGGTTATGACAGCGAGAGAATTTATAATGTAAAAATTTTATATTTTACCTCGTACATTTAGAGTGTTTTATAAATAGACTGAAATGGTTTGATAGCTGAAGTCAGCTTCGTCGGAAGACGCTCAACTCCCCTTTTCACAACAATGAATATCAAATCGATTAGTGTCGTCATTTTGAACGGAAATCGGTGAAATTTAAAATAGGAAAGTCCAATTTGGATAATAAACTTCTTTTTGTCAAAACTGGCGCATTTAGTCTTTCGTTGCCGAGTAGGCAGATTATTAATGTTGCAAAACTTTTCTGTATGCAAATATTTGCCATTTTCTTATACGCTGTATTTGACAAATTTTTCAGTTGTACCAGTTGCCTGCGAAGGTAGGGATGTCTAACGCAAACGCCTATCAGAATTGTGATTCTTGCAGCATGCCAGGACATATCGTACTTCTGTTTCGTATCGTTGTGCATTTCACGAGAGTTTTATCGGCTCCCAACATGTATGCTCTTGAAAGTTCAACGCTTCGCATCTGATTCGCTATCAAGAAGGTGGCTCCCCTCGACCTTTCCCTTTAAAGCACCAACCCTCCGTGTGAAATACACTCCCGTTCAAACGTGATAGGACGCTTATTGACCTCGAAGTACATCACGAAACGTGGAGCAGCAATGATCGGAGGACTTGCCAGAAGCCACAGTTGATATACTACAATTAAAGTCCAACAATTATAATAAGGGTTCCTTTGATTATACGTTATGTTAGTATAGAAAGGGGTGCGTGGAGAATTAAATAAATCAGGTCGATTGTCTCGCTATATCTATATTCTTTTCTTTCGCTTTATAATCTATATTTCTGATATTTGTGTTATTTGGGTATAATATTTGTGAATTATAAAATAATATTTATTATCTCAAGTAAAGAAAAATGGGACTCATAATATTTAAAAAAACAACGACTCATTTAATGTACTGTCGGTCAGTGAATGTAGATACATACACACATAGATGCGTATGTACAATTGATCATAACTTGCATATACTATAGGACAATGGAATTCAGTTATATATGTTTATTGATTGAATAATGAATGAATTGATGAATAATTCATTACAAAGTAATATGTTTATTTCGCAGGGTATGAACATTATGGAAAGAAAAATGGGTCGAAAATCTAAGCAAGCAATTTCTTATTCTAACTAAGCAGTTAACTGATTTCTGAATTAGGCATCGGTCGACAATAATAAGGGAAGTTTTGTCACTAGATTGTTCGAATAGACAGAGGTAGAATTGTTATGCAAATAGAACAAGAATTTGAATTTGAGTATCCTCGTTTCTAGTGATTTAATAACATACAAATAATATAGAACTGATTCTTTCACGTAAGAAGTTTCTGGATAACAGGACTTTTCTTACTTTTTGCGAAATGGTAAAGCGTGATGCTCCTGTTTGTATATTGTGCGGTTTTTGTTGATGCACGACTACTCGGAAATGAAAAATTCAGCAAAAGGGGTCCTCGTTCGTAATATCTTGCTATTTTTTCATATTTTTCCGTAACCTATCTGCTCTGTCCGGAGTTCGCTTATACACATTAATTCAGACCAATCAACTTGCAGCTTTGACTCAATTTGTTAGGTTGAGAAGGACGGTTTCAAAGTTCGGAAATATAATGTTATCAGATGAGACCGCGGGATTTAACCTCTACATCTTGGTAACCCAGTTTTATACTGGTGAGCTCGGCACATGCCCCTTTTCCCCTTTTGGCAAATGGAAGTTTCCTTCTTTCTAAGTTATCGCGAAGTGCGCTGAACATAACAAGAATGCGACCCAGATACTGGAGGCACTCGCTCGGTCATAGGAGAGGATAACATCGAGAGCTCTCTAGATACACTGAACTGTATGTATTTAAGTGGAATATACGCTCAATGGGATTACGTGCGAGATGTAAGTCTCCTACTCTCTCATAGCCCTCCTCCTTTCCCTCTCCCTTTCTTAACCTTCTCCCGCATTGTCCGCCGAACCGAACCTCGCTTACTATAGTCTGTTAAGTCCAACTTCGTACAGGGGGCGTGAGAGGCTCACACGCTTTGTTGCCGGCTTTCTCGAAACTTTTGACCTCTTAACCCCTTGCACCACGAGAGGCGTGTGGATCGGTTTTTATGTATGGTAGACGGTACGTGCAAGTACGTGGTAGGAATGACCAAAGAAGTGGATTGTGTAGGAACGACCAAACTTGTCAAACGGTCTGACTCTTGATTTCTTTTTTGTTGAAATTGCAACAAACCTCAGCAAGCCTTCGAGACCAACACGAGATCTGTTAATAGCAGATCCGCAGCTTCCGGAAGCGAGAGCTTGTGTAGCTTTTAAGGAGTTAACGAAATCCGTCCAATCGTCTTTCATGGCCATTTCAGATTGAAGAATGTAAAATGACCGAAAGATAATATTCCAAAAGAAATTAGAATGGGATAGAGTGGCAAGTAATTAAATTAGTTTTGAAACACAAGTGTCCGCGATCACATTTCTGGGGCGAGAATCAGCTTTATTGCCACCATTCGCTCAATTTCCCGACGAGTGTGTGCATAGAACAAAAGAAAAAGTTTTCCAATTGCGAGTGGCACGGGAACACCGCTGTCAACGAGCCTTTTTCGATCGTTCGACCATCTATTCCGTGATAGTACAGGAAGTGTGCGAGCGGCCCCACGCTATAGCGTGCGAATATTTTCAGCGAATAACCGAGTAAGTGTCCATATCCGGAGCCGCCAACAAAAGCAAAGCGGTCGCCGAAGCATTTCGGGCGCACGCGCTTGCGTTCATTCAGTTCACACGGCGAAAGGGTCCACCACCCTCGTACGGCAACAAATCATCCGATATCTCCCCGATGCCTTGTCCACCCTTTCCAACTACGAACAACCACCCCCCTAGCCACCCCTCGCCCTAACCAACCGAAAACACAGGATTGACATGACGCTAGGGACTCAAGTATTCGGGTGTGTAACGCACCACAGGGGTGAATATTCCGCCCATTAAAGTTGCATTGTTGCATGACTTACTAATACGAGCGTTGAACGCCATTTCTTCCATTGGAACTTTAAGCATTTATAAATAGGCTATCACTTCTGTCTTCGTCAAACAGAAGTTTACCAATTTGTAGGGTAGTTTTGTATGTCGCTGAACGGTAACTATAATTTTGCATGGACTTTATTTTCTAATGGGAACAAAACTACTTAGCAGGAACAATATCACATTGCAATCTGCTCTGCAATAAATATTTGTGCAAATAAAAATGCGACATTGTTGGGGAAAGATATTTTACGCTAGTTCCCGCAGTGATTCATTCAACCCCTTAATATACACGTGTTTCTTGTAGCGTTAAGCGACCTGTTCGTTAAAGTCAATCACAAATTAATTGCTATAAGCTTTCCAGAACTAATGTAGATATTAATTTTGTTTATCACAAGGTGAACTCTGGATATTTCGATTTCGTTTATTTATAAATGCTTGTGTACAGAAATCACATAGCAAGCATTTCGTAACAGCTGTGACTATCGGCAAGGATGTTCTAAATAACGGCCAGTCGATTACTGGTACTTCACTGACATATTACCTTCAGCCAAAATTTGGTAGTTTCTCGGTATAATAATAATAGAATAACAAACTGTGAAGTTAAAAGTTGCATTCGACGCAGTTCTACCGTGTATGTTTGTATGAATGTTTGTTCCGTAAAACTATGATGCATGAGCACCTTCGAGTAATGAGAGGAAATAATCTCTGTCTTTACGTGCCGCAAATACAGCGACGAGAATGAAAACAAAAATCTCTATGCTGCAAATTTATCAGATAAACAATACAAGGTGAGTTCCGTGTGTCGGGAGACTCGTATATACTCACAATTGTCGTTCTTGGCATGAGCGTGCCCTAGACCCTGGCACAGGCTGAGTGCCAGGAGCAAGCGGGCACATCCACCAGCCGTCAACCACGTCATCATCCCGCTGCCACCGAGTCAACCCAGTGACACTGCAACTGCTCCTTCACACATCTCACTGCCAGCCTCAAGGCACGGGCAAAGCAAGTTCGAATCCGATCACCGCGCACGCACACCAAATGCCCTAAGGATCGGTCGCCGTTCGGCGAGCGAGAACTACGAGGCGAACACGGGTGCGCGACGAATTCCGCGCGACTGGCTGCCGCTCTTCCAAGCACGATTTTACGCGCGAACCACCCCCTAATCCCTTCCTCCCCTTCGACCCCTCTGCTGTCTACTCTATCTCTGGTGGTTGGGGGGGAGTCGGTGATGGAAGGGCGAGCGCAGGCGCCCTCGATACCTACCAGGAGGGTGTGGATGGACGGGAGGGATGAGAGACGTTCGACGTACTACTACGGTCATTGTTGGCCGAGTTAATGAGAGAGAGCACACCAGCACACCCCACTCACACTCACCCAACCTCGCAGACCCTTCAGCACCCAGGCAACCGACAAGCCTGCTTTACGTTCCTATCGTAATACAGGGTGTGTCCGTGACTCTACCCCCCCCCCCACAGCCTTTCTCGCCCCCTACCATCCCAACAACCCCCTGACTGGAGCAGCACGGAAAGTGACACACTGGAAAGCGTCGTAGGGTACGCCTGAATTTGCTCAATGACTAACGCCGCCCTCGGAACCAGGTGCAATGTCCCCAGCCCTTGAAACTATATCTAGCGCAGGCTCGTCGTGTAGTTGAACTAACTTGTGTGTCGGATTTAGAACCTGTGGAAATTACTCCTAAAACGCTCTCTTGCACAAGATGAAATTAGCAAATCTTGTATATGTAGGTTGTAAAATAGGTTTAGACAACAAACGTACAGATTTTGATCAAATAGGCGGCTCTACCGCTGGCGGGGGGCGAGAAAGAAAGCAATTAGGCTAGGTCTCGGCTCTGAAGAAATTCATTCGGGGAGTGAGAAACTAACAGATTCATTTCTATGATTTTCAATAATCTTGCAATAATAAAATAAATGCTCCATAATACATGCAATGTACTCCGGACTCAAATGCTTCTGTTAGGTTTTCAGCTGTGTTTATGTGGCCACTTCAATCAGAATCGTTGAGCAGGATGTACAGAATGGTTATGTAACATATAAAATGTAAGAACAGATTATGATTAAAGAAAAAGTTTCAAAGTTTCCTTCCAAATTAATATTTTCAGTAGATTGTTATATGTATGAATCTACTGCTCGTTGGCTGGTTATCTCTTCCCTGACATGTCTGTTCCGCATTCCCATACGAGATCCCTGGTAGAAATTGAAACCGGGCCCCCGCCGGGCTACAGCCTGGACGCCCCGGTTACCAGCCGGGCGCTGGCCAGGCAAACAAGCCGGGCCCCGGTCGGTTCGGTCACACTTTATTAGTCAGCCCCTGGTCGGGAATCCTGACCAGGGCCCGGCTTGGCTGCCCAACCACAGCCCGGTCAACCAGCGGTGCATACAAAAAATGTATTTTCAGTAATGCAAACGCAGAGAAATCAGTGACTGAATGAAGGAAGACATAGTATCGAGAAGAAACTCCGACGCTAAGCATACAATGTAAGAAAAAACTGTAAACACTACCATCTGTCTCGAGCGGGACTCGCACCTGCGACATTGCACTTATTGGCCAGCCACGCTACCAACAGGACCACGGCATCACATAACAAATATTATTTATTTTTAGTTATACTAGGGAGAATAGTTGCAATGTATCAGCCGATTGGATTTCATGAAGTAGAACCACTATAATGTTAATATACATTTCTTGTGTAATCTCGAGTATTTTAGTGTTTGCACATTCTTAAATAACTGACAGATTTATTACAGGACAAAACTAAAGTGCAAAACTGTATCTCTTGTCATCAGAATTTGATTTGTTGTGGTTGGTACTAAATTTTCAATGTGTTAAATACTTTGAATTTGATTACAAAAACTATTTTTATCAACATTATAATGTAACTAGGATTTGCTGGCGGTAGCTATATAAGCTCCACTTATTTATGTATACTGGTAAGAGCGTCCGATGTTGGGGGTGAATGTACTCCCAAAGAGCTAATTCTTATGTTGCATTTATTAAAGCTTAACGGAACATTACACTATGTACATATAAAAATGGATTCGCTATGTGACTTAGGAAAATTAATTGGAAATCGAAATTATTTGGAGTGCTAATACGAGCCCGGCCAGACCTGGCCGCAGTTGCTCGGCCAAATCTGCCCGGGCATGCCAGGTCACCGCCAGGCCAATAACCAGGCACGCCGGGTCGGGGCTGGTTGGGGCCTGGCCGCAGCGATCTGGCTAGATCCGCCCGGCCGAAAACCGGGCGAGACCGGTCCAATTTCTACCAGGGCAGGGCGCTCTCGGTCAGGGCCTTGCCGTAGTGGCCTGGTCAGATCTGCACGGGCATGCCCGATCATAGCCAGGCCAATAACCGGGCGCGCCCGGTCAGGTCCCTGCCGCAATGGTCTGGCCCAATCTGCCCGGTCATGCCCGGCCTGGGCCAGGCCAGTAACTGGGCGTGCCCGGTCCTATTTCTACCAGGGATGGCGGATTTACGTTACCAACTAAAACATTGAACCCACAAAAACCGTAGTAGACCGGGCCTCTAATTGGACCCCCTTATCGTCGACCCTAGCCCGAAAGACTGACCTATCTGAGAAGCGTGGCAACAAAGCCCCTCACTCTTGTAGTGTAGAGTGCGTTGGGATAGGTCTGGCAGGCACCAAATCGTACGCTGTTCCTCTGATTCCTCTTTCATGATTATGTATCGTGATATTAATTTTTAAAAATATCCTTTGTTTATGACTAATGGTTTGGGGGAGAATTATTTTCTTTACCAAATCCAGCATTAACTTCCGCGCTATACATATGAAACATACATCGAGATGAGAAGATAATTATCATTATTTAAAGGGTTTCATTTCAGCCTCTGTTATTATGTTCTCATTTATTATAATAGAGGGTAATGCACGTCGGCAGAGAAACGTTTTATTATTAAAACACAAAATTGGGGAGTGTCACAGCTCCCGGAAAAATTCCTGGTCACTAAGGTACTCATGCGTCCTTTTGGGGTTAGGACGGGTTACCACAAAAATTCGGCTTTTTAGGCTTTATATTATTAAAGTGTTGAATTGCATTCAACAGTTGGATTGAAAAGGCAGCAGAATGAAAATATATGAAAATCTGAAAAGTTTCGCAGAATGCATTAGGATAGTCCTGGCAGTCAACAAATCGTACGGAGTTCTATGCTAAACGAGCAATCACAGGGCAGTGTTATTGATTAGAGTGCCAAGCTCATTCTCTTTCCTCGTTTCTCAAGCTTTTACCCGTATCTCACTGATCCTCAGAGGTCTATCAAAGTTGTCTCGCGATTGTGCCCAGACCTATATTGTCTGGAAACTCGCACACACCCCTATGAGTTTGTTTGGCGAACATCTACTGGAATTCCGATGTGTTAATTCACCAACTTGTTTGCCGCAGCTTCAAAATGCCCTCGTATTCTGTTCCCGAACTCTCTTTCTATTCGGAGTTCTACTTTTCTCGGATTACTGAGAAGGTAAGCGGCTTTGCATCAGGAATGATAGTAAAAGCGCAATTATATCAGATATTAGAGATTAACTATAGATTGAGATTCAGCATAGTTGATAATTAAATTACTCAACACTATGTACTACATACTGTAATACGTATATCGTTGAATAACAGTAGTGCTCATACTGTACAGAGGCCCAACTTTGATTTCTCCAAGTCATAATACGCGTGCAAAACAATTGTTTATTTGTCCACTGTATTATAAATCAGTTTTCTTTATTTTCACAAACGCTTCGTCCCACAGAATTATCATTCCCAGTAATTGCTAATATTTCAGTAATGATTCGCACGCACAGCAACCATTTCATCGTATGGCAACGTCCCTTGTAGTATTTCGGGATCAACGTCACTTTCGATTCCGAGTTCTACTGTAGCCTAGGTGCAATAGAAATACACGACTTACATTGATACAATGGTGGGCTGCTGAAAATCCGATTCGAAAAAATGCACGTTATTGAACATGCGGGTGAAAGCTGGTCTCAATTTTTGGGAGGAACACGTGAACGTTTGGCACTGTGCCGACTTCACTTTCGAAATCAGATTTTTCACGCTAAGTGATCGCAGTTTATCTTCGATTTCTGAGACTTTCGGGGTCTGATAGAGCTCGACGCATTAGCCAATGTGCGATACCCAGTTGTTTAATATTTTTGATATCCTTCAAGTTCCGCAGTTTAGAATTCCAAAGGTCAAATAAATTTATTTCAAAAAATTGTAACTCCGAAAGTGCGAAACACATCGCCATGAGAGGCAACTGGCATTTTATGCTCAGAGCTTTCAAGTTTAGTTTTAAAATTACTGTGCATTAAAACGCAATTTTTGATTTATTGCCAATAATGTCTTTAATATTCTCAGAAATGATTGCATAAAATCATTCACGGAAATAACGTTTACAACTTTTTCATGCATGCATCTGTAATTTAACCGATCCTTGTACTATTTACTAAATTGTACCAAATCTAAACTGTACTATTGACTAAATCTTGTAAAATATAGTAATTTTTATAGACAAAAAAATCGTTACATTATCTCTAAGTACTTAAGACGTACGTGTTAGTATTTTTGTTATATACAAGGTCCGCCAAAAGTTCCGAAGCGATGAAATATACAAAACAGTTTTGAAAAAAATGTTTCAGACGAAAATTAGTACGGTTTGAAGAAGTCTATTAAACTGCGAATAGTCAACTGACCCTGTGCAGAGGGGTGAAGAACATTTCAAGATCATCGTAATTTTTTAACATGGAACCCTATACTTTTCTTTCCGGAACACTGGTTAATGACCTTTTTATGATGGCAATTACCTGAGGTGGGAACTTTCAAAGAGGTAACCCTTCCAGCATCAACGTTATCCAAGATGTATCCCGCGGAAGTTGCATGATTAGACTCTGTAGCCTTGTGTGGGCGTGTGCATGTGCGTCTCTGTCGGTACAGAACAGTTTTCAAATTTTTATATTGATTTCGACACCGCAAAATTCAAAGACGGATCAAACTGTCATTAATAAAAAAGCATCATGGTTTTACAGTACTAAGCTTTTCCGTGGCCAATAAACGAATGAAATGATTGGTAAAACATTTAATTGTCGAATGCCTGTAAAATTTAGTGGACCCAACAAACATCTAATGGGCCCTGGTTTTTGTTGCACTTAGAACGAAGTACATGTACAGAGATAGCAAAATGTGAACAAACCCTGTGCGGTTGAAGAGAGATAATAAAAATAGTGCAGAAATCATACCTGCGTCACTCTTAGAATAAAGAAATGCATTTGAACAAAAAGGAAAGGATAAGATTACTCATGATGCGAGGATATGGTGATCGTGTTAGGTCATATTCCGAGGTCGCTATCTTGTTCAACAACACATTTCCCGATCGCGCGCCTATTTCAAAAAGCACCGTTTACAAAACAATATTGCGATTCGAGGAAATAGGTTCGGTAGATGAAAAACCACGTGCGGGGAGACCTCGTAATGCGACCAGTGCGAATAAAAGTATGGAAGTTGTGCAATCCTTCGTAGAGAATCCACACACATCCATATCAAAAGCTGCGCAGATGCACGATATTGGTCCAACTTCTGTCCGAAGAGTTCTAAAGCAACATCATTTTCATCCTTATAAAATCCATCTAGTTCAAGAGTTGACGGAGCAAGATTTTGAAAGAAGACTTCAATTCTGTGAAGAAATGATGCTGCGAGTGGCTCAAAACAATAATTTCCAGTATTCAATAGTATTTTCCGACGAAGCCACTTTCGAATTGAATGGAAACGTAAATCGGCGCAATTGCAGGCATTGGAGCAGTGATGATCCTCAGTGGATGAGAGACAATCATACACAGTATCCAGAAAAACTAAACGTATGGGCAGGAATAATTGGAGCCAGGATAGTGGGCCCCTTTTTTATTGCAGGAAATTTGAACGCCGCAGAATTTGTTACTGCAGGATTTGATTGTTCCTGCGATTCAAAATTTATTCCGCAATGTTGACAATGTATGGTTCCAGCAAGATGGAGCTCCTGCTCATTTCGGCTTGCAAGTACGTGCATATCTCAATAACATCTTCCCGGGCAAATGGATCGGAAGAAGAGGATCATTAGAATGGCCGACAAGATCACCATATTTAAATCCACTAGATTATTTTTTCTGGGGTCAATTGAAGAGCAAAGAGTATGCTTCTAAACCGCTACATTTGCAACACCTTCAAACACGTATTTTGGACGAAGTGGCTTTCATTACACTAGATCAATTAAGGAACGTGCTGCACAACTTGTACCTTCGATTGGGACAGTGCCAGATAGTTGAGGGACATCAATTTGAACATCTAATACATTAAATACATTGGTCTAACGATGCAACTTCCGCATAATGCGCCTTGGATAACGCTGATGCTGGAGGGGTTACCTCTTCGAAAGCTCACAACTCAGACAATTGTCGCCATAAAGACGTCATTAACCTGTATTCCATAAACATCTCGATATCATCTTGAATTTTGTATGATGAAAAATGTAGGGTTCCATTTCAAAAAATTACCCTCCGCACAAGATCAATTGACTACACGTAGTTAATAAATATGTTAAAATCATACAACTTTTGTCTGAAACATTTTTTTTCAAAACTGTCTTGTTTTTCATAAATTTCACCGTTTCGGAACGTTTGGCGGATCCTGTATAACACTATATCGCACTATATCCTGTATAACACTATATACTAGGGGACTACTACTTGGCGCGAGACTCTACCGAGTTTCCTGATACGTACTCTACTAATTTCCACTAAATTACCCCAGTTTAATGCATCCCATGTTTTTGGATCACCCAGTGGGTGCAAGTTCACTGATGACAATTCCCCTGACGAAGAATTGAATATACACTTGGCGGATAATCAAAATATTGGAGTTTAATTGGAAGCCGAAGTAGAAGTTCCGTATGGATTCAATTCCCGATTCTCCATTCTGCTGGCTCGGAGAAGCACGCCACGATATTCAGCCTGAATTGATGAATTTCATACCCGGCGAGATTCGTGCCAGATTTGAACACTGTAGGTATTCATAATTTTGTAGACAATTAATTCACGTAATATTTCATAGAACGAAGTGAAGAATAGAATGTATGTATACATATACTGACTGATTGACTGATATTTAATGCAATTAACAAAATGCAATTTCTGGTGAAATATGCATTAATGGCTAATACCATTTATGCTATTTAAACTGTCATTTGGTCCATAGATATTTAAAACATTTTTTAAAGTGAAACTTATTCATTATGATATACATATAAATACATAATTCATGACACATTTAGTACCCAATGAAGTTGATAAATAACCCTGGATTGTGTTATTTCAGTACTAAAAATGAATTTCATTGAATCTCCAAGCTTATTTACACTTCCAGTTACATTTATGATTGTGCATACTCTTCGTAATTTCATTTAACGACATACTAAAATTATTTATCTTTATACAAAGAAGATTGTGCGATAACTTAATGGATTGTTAATTGAAGATGCATTAAGTAACCCGCGACTGTACTGAAAACTTTGTATAATATTCGCTCGATAACTAGAGTTTTTAATGAAGAGTGGTACGAGTCTTCCAATAACTCACACAAATCAGAACCGTTAATCGCTTGTAAGCGATAATTACGCTTGAAAACAGAGTTCTTCAATAAGTGATAGGGACTCCTATGTATCCGAGTATACTTGCTCGACTCCTTTCTTTGTGACCCAGTATTGATTGATGTGGCGAGCAATATTATTAACAGGGATGCGAAAGGTGGGCAGCGCTGCGGGTGGGGTTCAAGGGTGCATTGGGTTGCAACACTGGAGAAAATTCAATTAGAAATGGCCGTTCGGATGGACACGAGGATCCATTCCAATTGCCCTAGATATTGAGCGCCGATCGCCCTTTTTTCTCGATTTTTTCCGGGGCTGCGATAAAGACAAGTGGGCCGGAAGAGTTCTGTTAATTAAAGGGTATTATTTCCACGGACATCACTTTCGCCCTCATAGTATTTCAAAGGGGCCGGAAACCGATCGCACAAATCCAACGACCACCATTATGCAAATTCTACACAAATGCCTGCCGTACAAAAACAAGAAAACCTGTTAGACATTTGTTCATTGTTGCGATGTATGGGTTCTGTGAGCAAGACTGAGCTGCCCGGATAAGGGCAGCACGGTATTTTGATATCCTGTCAAGTCTGAATTTGGTATAATCAAATATTTTACTCATACCGTAATTTGTACTTAATGGTCGCTTTCACGACAATCATATTAATAGCTAAGTTCGTGTGTATGATTAAGAAAACGAACGAGTATTTGCCGAGGCTCAGCTAAATCATTCGTTAACGCTGAGATCTTTCTTCATTACAATTTAACTGATTAGCTTACCGAAGGCAGTCGCGGACTCTTAAGCTCGTTCGGGTGAAATATCGCTGGGCGGAAGAGGAATTCGTTTCACTGAGGAATATCTCTTCATTCCGACGGCAAAAGTTTTAAGGTCTGTGTGCTAAGAGTGCTTTTACAGATCCACCCTACATGTAAGAGATATCCGGGAAAGAATAAAGGGCATTTCATTCAGATAATGACGTTTCTCATTTGGCTATACTTAATATGTGGAGCCAACATTACTAATAATATAATTGGAAGCGCGTTGTATACCACAACATCTATGAAACTGATGGACTTTATGTACAAACTTATAAATAGGGAGTTTAAAACTTCATGCGTAATTTATTCTAATCAGTAATTCTGCAAGTGAAGTGTTCTAGAGGATTTTAAGTGTAATCTGTATACATATAAGATCCATAACAGTATTTAGGAGGATTTTTGAATCTACGTATTCGACCATTATTTCTTGTAAGTAGAAGCGAAATAGAGGAAAGCATAACTATAACACCGTGACTGCTGGCATGAAAAATAAATAATATACCAACAAATGACCAATCGATTATTAGTTGTCGGTGAAAGAATCAAATTGAAAATTATCGTTGAATCACCTATTTTCTGAAGGAAGTTTCAATTTAGTTGAAATACAGAATGTAAAGCCTTAAACTATAATGTACGTAACGCATACTTTAATGTCAGTAGCGCAAATGAATTTCCTACTACGCAGTACTGAGTGATTAGTATGAATATCTCTTGCATTAATTGCACCTGAGCTTTCTCATTAGGTTACGTATAAACAAGGCAGATTTAATTAGCAAAAGGTCCCAAAATTTAGTACCAAGTATATTAACCTTCAGCCCCACATCTGGTACGGCCGATAGTCACGTGCAGGTGCAGTTTCACTGCGGCCGGCACAAAGCCCGATCGCAAGTGAAGCGGAAGTTCGAGTGAAGTTCGAGGAGCAGTAACTAGGAACTTCGCGCTGAGAAGCTCGCCATTATGTTGCGCGACCAATGGAAGGCATCGTCAATATTTCATGAAGAGTATTAAACAGACATTACCGGGCCGCTTCTCCACCCAGTTTGCAAACGTTTCTTCCAAATCACATTATGAATGTTTACGCACTACAAGCAGTGCATCGGCGAAGCGACGTTAATGGATGATTTAGCTTTACTTGCCTCACTGATTATAGCTAGAACTATTCTCAATTTAACCCATTTTCATCAATACATACATATAACTGGTCAAGACAAATGTATATAAAGAATAACAATGCATTGGTAATATTAATTTCTACCATTGTTTTGAATGGAAAAGTCTCTACATTTAAGTAAACCAATTTACGATTTTATTAGTAAACTATAGTTTTATTAGTAAACTATGCCCAAAATTATTGTTATTTAAAGCGTTTATTTTTTACCTGTATCCTCTGTTGAATATACAACAAGTATATACAATACAGGGTGAGCCAAAAGTCCCGGAACGGTCTAATATGTCTGAGTCAAGACATTTTAGAAAAAAAAGTTTAAGAAAAAAGTTTGTCTGTTTTGAAAAACCTATCAAACAGATATAGACCCATTTGATCTGGGACCAATGAGTCAAGGTGGTAACAAGGTCAACTTAAGTATCATAAACAGAAGACCACATTTTTTATTATGTAGTCTTAAAGTGTGTAGTGTTATGTAGTGATGCCGAGACATTTTCAAAATACTGGCTGTTTACTTATCACTAGCTTAAAAAATGTAATGCGGGAATTGAATATGATATTCGATTCATCAAATGTTCGAATTGATGTCCCTCAACAATCTGGCATTGCCCCAACCGCACTACATAAAAACTGTTGATCACATGATTTATTTGTTCACGTGTAATGAGAGTCACTTCATTCAAAATTTGGCGTTCGAGGTCTTATAAATTTTGGGGCTTCGTGGCATAGACTTTGCTTTTCAAATGGCCCCAATGAAAATAGTCTAAAGGGTTTAAATCGCGTGACCTTGGTGGTCATTCTACTGCCCCTCTTCTACCAATCCAGCTAATGATATGTCTGTCAATTTTCATTACAAAATAGTAAACAACCAGTATTTTGTATGTCTCGGCGTCAGCCGAGACCAGTATGGTCTCATGCGTATGTCTCGGCGTCAGCTTTAACACATAATACAAAATGTGGTCTTCTGTTTATGAAAGTTGACCGTGCTACCACCTTGACTCATTGACTCCAGGTCAAGTGGGTATATCTGCTTGATAGATTTTTCATAACAGACAAACTTTTGTCTTAAACATTTTTTTCTAAAATGTCTAAAAGTTCCTTGCATCTTCATCAAAGTTCCTTTTATCTTCGATACTAGAGTCATCTAAGTTTATCTCCATCTTAGATGCTTCTCTGTCTGTTAATTGAAGGTGTATCCCTGAATTGCATCCTCCTGTTATTTCCCCTCCGAATCGTACATCACGACTGATTACGATTCGATTCTTAACCGGATTGTAACATCTGTACGCCTTGGAATTCTGGTCATATCCGATAAACACAATTGGAACGACCTTATCATCCAGGTTTCTACGTTTTTCTGATGGGACATGAACAAAACATCTACTTCCTAAAATTTCAAGATGTTTCGTACCTGGCTTTTTATTATTCCCAAATCTCGTACGGTGTCTTATCAACAGCTCTCGCAGAAGTTCTATTTAGAATATAATTGGCTGCATTCACTGCTTCTGTCCAAAAAATTCGTGATAGTTTTGCTTCTGGTTGAGGTATAGTATTCTTCCCCCCGCAGATCGGGATGAGCTTTGGCCCACAAATAGTGGGCAAAATGTATCCAATTATATTTGTGGATAGTACGTGACATATAGCCATCCGATTTCCGTTTTTTCGCATTAGAAGATCGTCCTTAAAGAGGCGAACAAAACGACCTCAAATTCATTAATTTGTCACCAACCGTTCGCTGTTAAAACATCATAAGGTTAGATAATTTAAAACTGAAATTTGAATGCACGTGTTTTATATGGATGTTCACACATTCACATACGACAACGTCGTATATGACGCTTGAGGGCCGATTCCTAAACACACGCTTCATAAGGGCTTTTCTCCAATTATATTTTCAGAAATGAGCGAGATTGCCGATCTTGCTGAACAACGCTCCATCATTATATTCCTTTTTAAGGAATTGTAACACAAGGTTTGCCTGCGACCTAAATGGGTCTTTGTCTAAAGATTGGCAATGTTCTTGCCATTTTCTGAAAGGATTAGGCTACCCTTCTCTGCGGTATGATAGATCTGCTCTGTTACCGGCGAAATTTGTCCAAAATATGAGTTTGCGGAGCCACTTCTTGCACCTTTATATGACATGATTTTGGGTTCGGAAAGCTTTCAATCGAAAGAAGATAGACCAATGGAGGCCGGGCTGGTAGTAGTTTCATGGGATTGTGTAACTTTTGTACCAAATTAGTCGTCTAAAGTCTACACATTTACCAAGATGGTCGTGAAATACTCTGGCTTTTTGCTGAGGTATATTTGTGTCATTCCCATGCTTTCCTTTCAAAATAACTACCAGCCCGGCCTTCCTTATGAACTAAAGAACACGCCAATCTGTCTTCTGTCTTGAAACTGTAAGAAATAGAACCGTCGGAAGTGGCCCCGTCTAACTCTATGTTTTGCGGGATTTCACCATAGTGTCAATCACACAGGTCAATATTCATGAGTACTTTAGGTCGGTCGCCGAGGACGATGTGGCGGCCTATCGAGAAGGCTGTTCGCGTGAAATCAAAACTTGATAGCGAGTGATGGGGTTAGGCATGTACTGACTGAGAGGATACAGGGACACTTCATAACAATACGATTTTGGCGGAATCCTCTATTCTAACTCACGGATTTTAGCTAGGAAATATATAAACAGAAGGAAGAATGTTCAAAAACCCGGGCTTGTCGTAGTTCTATGGGATTGTGATTTTACCTAGTATGGAAATATTAGTGTTTCAAAGCAAGGATAGATGCAGTAATCGTTCAACGCGTGTATCAGATGCCTTGCCATTGTAACAATTTGAGCCTTTCCCATTATCCCTAAGAGCCTGCACAGCTATGCTGTTTATAATACTGTAAATGGATGATGAATACTGTATGGACAGGCATTGTATGTAGTACATATATTATATCGGACCGGTATCTGTCGATTTCGGTTCGGATAAGCAGAATAAAGTGGCCTCTCTCACTTTCATTAGTACCAAACTTATATTATAAATAATTTGATAAGTACATTCATTCCTATATTTCCAAAACTATAGTGATTCATTAAGTTTTATCACATATCGACTTTATACAAATGTAAACTAAAAGAAAAAACAGGGGTATGAATATCAAAACAATTTACGTACTACACTGAATAGGACTCGTTCTCTTTCACTGCAAATCCATCGCTTTGCTCATTGCACTATTTACATAAATAACTGGAACAGCTTCCCATTCCCCTACAAGCATTGTGGTTCTCCTTTGTGTTTCTGATAACTTTTTGTATCATGCAAACTTTCCCGTTTCACTATAGTGTATATTGACGTCCATGGATACATCCATAGCAATATATACATTCCTATGGCATGGATACATAGTTTTGATTTGAATGACGGCCACGGAATGATACTTTTTGCTTTTTCTTTTGCATTATATTATTTATGTACATGGTTCAGGATACATTTAGCCTATCAGTTTAGAGTACGATTTACGATAGAGTAGGCCTGACACCACTGAAAGTCAGATGGTCTAGCTCTCGTTTTGTTTATTAAAAGCGAAAGAGAAATACCGATTCCAATTATACATATACATATGTATATGCCTACAACTCAAACCCCGGTCTCGGAACCTTGAGAGTCAGGAGCATGGAAACCCGAGATTGGAATAGCGACAAGCGAGCATCGCAACGATTACAGCAAAGTTGTCGCCAGACGAACGGATCAAGAGACTCGGTAGAATCTCGCGCCAAGTAGTAGTCCCCTCTCCGTATATAGAGGGTGGATCTGACAATTTGGTTACCATTAGCGAGAAGTATTTGGCTCTCGGATGGTGATAGGTGTTACAATCAGATATTAGCATATTTTCGTCTGGAGTGAATATGATAGGGCTCTCTGTTGCCAGAGATAAAAACAAGGTGTACCACGGTTGTGTGGTCCAAAAGGGAACCACTACTATGCCTGCGGTCTTGTTTGTTTGATCTTTCTTAGGGTTCTCAATATCATAGAGAATAAGGTAAACGCGCCCACTGCTATTGCATTACGTTCTGGGAACCATGAGACAAAACAGGGATACTTCTTATTCTTATTAGCTATGCGAATAAATCAATCTCTGGCTGTCCAAATAATTTTTAAATTGTATTAAAATATCTAGGTGCTAATTGCCACTCTGTATCAGGTTGTTTAGTCCTCGATAATCTGGCTGCTTGTATTTTCTGTTTCGATGGTACGTATGACAGGGTTCGCTTTTGGAAAAGACGACAAAGTTTTGATCCCTTCTTTGGACTATAGGGTGGGAAAAAACTATTTTAACCCCTCTATGCAGTTGAGGATAAAATTATCATTCGTTATTTCTTTCAAATAGTTACTAAACATTTTTAGTCTATCAGCTATCCTACCTACTTTTATTTGTTCTTGAAGAATTGCCTTTTGTTCGTGGGTTGGAACTGGGGTCTGCTTTTTGCGAATTTCTGTCTGAAGTTCGGCTTCTGAACGGTTGATGATGTCTGATTGTAGCCCACCCGATGTAAAAGATTTCATTATAAAGGGGCATATACATAGAGCGCAAATATTGTTCCACAGAAAGAATGTTGGCAGATTGATTAACAAAACCATTGCCAGCTAAAAGACTACACATACTGCCTAATGGTTACGGTCTTGTGTGAATGAGGAGGAGTGTTGAATATGCAATATATATATATATATATATATATATAGCATTCACATGTTCGATTTTATACATCTGACTGAATTCAGTATGTGAGTTTTGAATGTTTTATACATCGTTCATTTTGTCATTTCTTATCAAGTTACTAATAAAATTCTGTTCGTTAATCCTTATAAGAAAATTTTGACGAATTCTACGCTGATAGATTGAGACTGCAACAGTCTACAACATCCTCCTACTCTACCTGTATGCTCCGATTTTACATTAAAATAGAACATGTTGCATGATACACACGATAAAAATGCGCAATTTTGCAACGTTCAAATGTAAGTAAGTTTGAAATGTAAGAAAAATAAAGTTGTGCCAATGTTGTGCTCAAGCGATCTTTGACGGTTCAGACATGCAAACAATATACTATAAAATATGAAAAAATAAGCACCGTGTGGTGTAATATAGTATAGTAAATGCTAAATAATATCAAAAACTGCTATTATAGCAGATGATTAATATTTACATCTATATCCAGATTAATTCCAACCACAACAGTTAAAGGTTGAATTACCCAAAAATATACTCCGGGTTCCCACTACACGTGTGTCAAGAAATAGTGATGCTGTTGTCATACAAAAACGTAATATTCATTTATACGAACCATAATACGTGTGCATACAAGTTTTGTATGTGTCCAGTGTACTAAATCATTTTCTTTATTACCATCACTAGTATTCCACATTGCAGTGCATTCTCAATTAACTCTTTCTCCTTTCGAGCGTGGCTCGATCATTTTTCTAGTTGCACTTCCACCGGCGTGATTATCATTCCCAGTAATTGCTGTTTATTTAATTAATGCCTCACCCGCGGTGTCAACGTTTTATCATAGGGAGAACGCGGGAACCCTCGTTTACTCGCGCATCGTATAATTTAATTAAGCAAGACAAATGTAGCGCATATTAATGTCATCCGGTAAGAGGAGGGAATAAAATGTGCTTTCCGATACGGCTGCCAAAGGACGCACTCGTTAGCTTCGTCGTAGTTCACTCGCTTCTAGAGTATATACATAGTAACGCCCTGCAACTTAAAATTGTTATATCTATGGTCGTACTTTGTTTGGCAAAAAATGTACTGGTAGGTAAATTTATGCATTATATTTTATAATACGGGATTCCAAACCCGTAAAGTTTTATCACGCTAATGTAGGTATTTTTTCATCTAAAATAAATACATAATATCAGTTTGGGCGAAAGTAACTTCGGTTTTCGCATTTGCTTGTACTGATCAAAAAGGAAAAAACTTTCTGGCTAAGGCAATGCAAAGAATGTTACAATATGTATTTTCCTAGGTTAATTATAACTTGACATTAGAAATACAAGGGAGGTCCGACTATAATTTGTAAGAGTTTCGGCGTAAATTTAATGTTTCGTGTAAGAGTCTGAAGCCTGCCGTCACCTCAACAGTAGGCTTCTATACCATGTGTATAGCGCCATACGTCAGCGACGCAACGCCCTGACTACAGAACTGGGCGCTTTTGTTTTTAAGAACGTCACAGGTTTTTCCAGTATGTTGTACGTCGTACTGATCTCCCAACTTTTTGAAAGAAATCTTTGTGCCCACATCCTGACAGCACTCCTTACAAGTTAAGACTGAATCCAACTGTAGGTTCAATAGTTGTAATTAATCAAAATATACTATAGTTATAGGATTGTTGTTATTTACAAACGAATCACGGCTGTTTCATGATAATTATATCGTATGTTAATATATGATTTTGTCAACGTCAGAACGTTTGTTTGAGGCATCCCAGTAACAGTTTCTCACAGATTGACATAACCTTTCAACCGATAAATCACTCTGTCTATGGCGGCGCCGGCAGTCTATTCTTCAGAAGTATTCCAAACAACAGGGGATTCGCATTAATACTTGGGTGGTGTCAGGCGACCAAAAGTACATCCAGCAAAAATCGAGAAAACACTTTCGAAGTTACGTCATGCAGTTGCACCGGCTTTTCTTCCCGCTATTTCTTCCCCAGCCCCGGACAGTTTCCGGCCGGCGTTGCGCCGCTGCACCGAGACCGGAACTTTTTACGGTTTTGTACCAACCGGCACTTTTCTTTCGCCCTGTTTACTACCATTCGTTACCGCCACTGTCTTCCTTCTTTTCATTCCACTCCAATAGTATACCGACGAGTTTTCTACTTCCATGCTATAGGCAGTGTGTTCTAGGGCAATCTTTAACTGTTTCAATGCCACAAAATCATTCTTTCCTCGTCGTTCGTATGTTAAAGTTCGGTTAATTATGGTTTACGAAGTTCTTATGATTAGGGGCAGCATTTCGTTGATCAATAATTTAAATGTTGACGTAATCAAGTAAAACTGATTCCTTTTTTAAAATTACTTGATTCATTGGAAAATACAGTGAGGCTTGCCATGCACATATGCACATAGGAAATTGTGATTTGAAACTATCAAAAATTGATTTTTGCTGGACCAATGTCTATTTTTCAGTTATTCAAGATAACACTTTACCATAAGTAGAAAATATAATTTTAATGATTATACGGGGTTTCAATCGTGACGTACGACACATTCTACCTAAACCATTTATGGTTTATGTAGGTTAATTAATCAGTATGTATCAGAGAAATATCTGGGGAATACTAGTGCATCCATCATGGTACTCAGGTTATTGTACTCACAGTCATCGATAATCAGGTATGCCAGAGCACCGAAATAACACAGGACTGAGTAAATCACTCATATATCACTCACGCGAGTAGACAAAGTGTCAAAAGCAAAATTACCTTATTTTACTACATATTTTGATAACTAAACAACTTCAATTACTCACTTAAGGCAAGCAATGATACAAGTTCTACAGAATGATTCACATGTCTTTGAATCGCTAATGATGGATATGGGCCGTTGGAAATGTAAGAATTATACAGTATTCAGTATGTACCAATAATGGAAATTATAATTCAAACTCGAGTGTGAAGGGGGTGATTAAAAGGCAAATGACTCAGCGCCTACGTCAAACCCTCCAACTTAAAACTGGGTTTTTCGTTGAGCCCATTTTAATTATTACAGTCCGACAATCTACTACAATCGATATTTCCAATCGTGTCTAAGTCAACAATAGCGACGATAAATCACTACAATATTATTAATTGCGGAGCAGTGTGACACAACATATTGTAAATATGCCTGTAACATGAAAAATACAGAAAAATTGAAAGCGAAAGAATGCCCTTTTGGTTTATAATTCACCCTTTCAAAATTAACTTAAGGTTGATCACAAACTACATCTACACCCGATGTAATAAAAACTAAAAAAACATCGATGTACTACCTCTTGATTTCAGAGAAATACTATACAACAAAAACTACTATGAACAATTGTTTCAATCTCTTAAAAATGCAAAAGTTCGTAGCGTGATATAACTGCACCAAGTAAAAGCCAAAGAAACAAGAATGTAAGATATTTAATGAATAGAGCTTTGGTCACAAGTAACCGAAAAGGTTGATGTGACCTATCAAGAAACTAAATCAAAAAACGGCATAAGAAGTGGTAAAAACTAGATGTATAATTAAGTAATCTGCGTAAGGGTTAAATTCGTTGTACAGAACATTTCAGTTATGTTATAGTCGAGTCCACCGACTTGCTGTTTAGCAGAGGAAAGACTCTTCGAAGCGAGACGATATACGTTGTCCAATAGTGGCATTAATGATTCTCATTACGAGCAAGAGAAATAGTTCGTAGACGATCGACACACTAACAATTGTTGAACGGTCGCAAGAGTTCATGGAGGTGGACGGAGATGATTTGGAGCTAACAGTGACTGGCAGGGAAGACTGATGGAAGTTCGGCGGCAAAAGGGGGGAAGGGTCAGACGAAACTCCATCAGCTTCCTGTTCCGGTATCTTAGGGCGCAATCAAATTACCCACTCACTTTCCGAGACATTATCGAACCCCCGGTGTGTCTCTAAGAGGGAGCCTCTTGCAGCGGTAGACAGTGGTAAGACAGGAGACAGAAGAGAAACGAGCCACGAAGAAGCCAACAATGTATAGCCGACGAGCATGAGGCATCCACGCTCGACAAGCGGATGCGCTTTCTTATTGCTACGTTTCTTGGAAACTTGTACTTATATACTTGTTAAGACTTTGACTGCCGTGTCACAAGAATTCGGCTGCATGCGCACGTCCACTCACAGGCATATTTGTTTCTACGAAAATAACGCTAATAAATATGTTTGGCAAGGTTGGCGGGTGAAAAACTTTGAAAGAAGAATTTGAAGGATGTGTTAAGTAGATTCAGTTGTTGTTTTCTGAATGTCTGTATATTTTTGTAAAAGTTTCCCTTCTAACTTTCAGACTTTATAAATTTGATCACTAACTCTCTAATTCCATGGGCTTTCCTTTAGATTTTAAGGTTGATCAGGTCAACGGGGGGAAGGTAAGGGCGGCTAAGTCGATCACTCTGGGGACAGGACAGGTCTTCTGTTAGGGACAGAATACCTTTGGGAGAGTTACGTATGCAGGAAAACCGCAACCATGGCCGACCATCTGCTCCAATTAGGCTCGTTAAGAATCGCTCGCTCCAACCTATCACTGGTACCATGCGAGTCTTTACTTTTGTTACGCGTAAAATCTATGTATACATACATCAGGGGACTCGGTAGAGTCTCGCGCCAAGTAGTAGTAATAATTACTGTTTTACGATAAACTACTTTTACGGTTGATCGTTTTGGAATAACATTTTTATGTAATAAAATGTTCTGTGTAATAAATTCGTCGTTTGATGAAATGTTCTTGTGTTAATTTGTTTCATGATGAATTGTTTATACGATAAATTGTTCATACGATTAATTATTCATACGATGCACAGTTTACGATAAATTGTCCTACGTTAAACTCTGTTTACGATAAAAGCGTCGTATACCCCGGGCGCCACTGCGAAGTGCCGCGTAGTACCGCACAGATAACATATGGTTTTACACCGAAACATTGATTATGCCATGGCTGGTTATGCGTCAACAAAAGAAGTAAAGAAGCAACAGCAACCAATCGTACGTAGTTTGGAACAGACAGCTTCTTCACAATTTGTATAGACTGTAAAGAATATTCTTAAAAATATGACTTGGCATGTGCGTACTTAATTACCAATCAGAAAATATTACTTGCATGACTATACCTTGACACAAATTTGGATACGCCAAGTTTTAAAGTTAGAGATGCAACTTCATTAATTAATTAACGTGTTGTATCTATGATTGAAAACTTGGCTTTCTTGTGTGATATCTATTTCATTTTTGGACAATGCAGTTCAAGAATATATCTTTTATGTGAGTCATTAAACTACCTGGCGCTTTTTTGATACATGTTAATGTTTTTTAGGGTATTTCACGCCTTTTTGGTCGTTCATAGTTTTAAGAACATTCTTTATAATCTGTACAAATTGTGAAGAAGCTATGTGTTTCAGGGTATGTGTAGTTACTTCTTTACTTCATTCCAGCACTTTAAGTTGTGCGTTTTTTGAATTACACATTTCACAGTCAGGATACATAAAAGCTCTAAAATTAAACAATGTATGAGGGTATAACTTATCTAATATGACATGTCAAGTCCTAAGTTGAATCATTAATAATGAACCAAGCGATATACTCATACCCAGTCTAATTCATCTCATTTATTTATGCGTATATTGACTGTCAAGTTTGTAGCTCAAGAAACGCTTCAGCTAAATTCAGCTAAAGAGCTAAAATGACATAAGCAAGCAATGATCATATATCACTTGAAGATATATTAGGTTTTGGTGACCAGTACCTGTTTATCAAAATGCAACACTTTAGATTCTGGGCTCCATGAGCTATGCATTTAGTAGTCATCATTAAGATATACCACAGTTAAGCTTGCGTATGGGGGAAGAGTTTACCACCATACACACTTTATTGTAGTGTATCCTGACTGTGCAAGTGCGTAACTCAAGGAGTACGCAACCTTTAATGCTGCAGTTTTCTATAAGCAAGTACTGACAATAGTGAACCCAAAACTATAAGCAAGTACTGATTACCAATAGCTAGTAACCCCAAACGACGTATGATTGTAGTAATTGCAAGCGTTCCTTGAGCTACGAACGTAACAGTCAAGATGCACCTAAATGAATGAGATAAATTAGACTACGTATGAGTATCTCACTTGGTTAATTGTAAATCATTTGATTTAACACTTGTCAAGTCATATTAGATAAGTCTGACAATTAACACACCTGACAATTACCAGGTACAGCGGTTTGAGAATCACGCACTTGACACTTCTGATATCATTAGAGGGACAGGGGCAAGTACAGTATGGTTACTTATTAATGAATCCGAAATAAAATAAAATTGTACTGTGTCACATAACAATTATCGTTGAGACATAACCAGCCATAGCATACCAGCCACGGCATAAGAAAAGAATCATGTTATCTGCACAGCATTCCGCAGCACTACGCAGCACAGTATAATACAGGGTGCGTTCGTTTTTGTACTGCGAGTACTGGCAATGTGACGTCATTAAGTATACTGCGAGTAGCGTTCGGCTATTGGGAAGTATACTTTCCGTGCAGAATACGGCCGTAAAACCGAACGGGGTTGCAGTATACTGCAGTACTAATCCAAGTTAAAAATAGCATCCGAATATTTATGGGGGTTATGTATATACACATTGATAGAAATTATCCACAGTTCATAAACAAATGTAAAAAGTCACAAATGTAGCATTTCTTGCTCTCTCAGCATCTTCTACAGGCAGCTGCATAATATATTCTTTATTAGATTCTGCATCTAAAAGACGCAATGTTTCCGTGGGCGCTGCCATTTTGGATTTTCTGATCTTACTGGCGTTACACCACCTCCCCAGCCGCAGTAACCACAGTAGGAAGTGACGTCAAAATCCGTGACGTCATGAATCTACGCGCGTACTGCCAAAGTTTACTTCGGCCTATAGCCGAACGCTCATTGGAGTACTGCCAGTACTGCCAGTACATATCCGAACGCACCCACAGTAGGGACACTTGTACCACGTGACTGGCCAGGGCCGATCTGCGCTCCCCCGGTGGAAAAGCGGCATGTCACCTGTAAATCCACCAGGCGCCGACACAGTCGCTGCGAGGGAGCGAGAGGGAGATACGTTCCCTCGCAGTCACACTCAGTCGCGACCGAGCTGCGGGTAGGGGCTTAGGAGGCCGTAAGGGGAAGCGACTTTCACTTCCCCTTACGGCCTCCTCAGCGCGAGAGGGAGCGCGACGGAGATATATATCGACATGTGGGCACGCGGTATAGAAAAGGAGGCTCGATATCCCCACCGACTCCCGATTCTCCCGAACCAGCCGGCCGCTTGCCGAGCCAAGCCAAATCGAGGCTAGCGTCATCTCGTGCCGACAGCGTGAGTTGCCGCTTAAGCCGCCATTTTGGTGGGGACACCGACATCAAAGGTGCCGACAGAGAGTGTCCCTACTGTATTATACTGTGCTACGCAGTGGTGCCCGCTCGTGTGAAAAAAGTGAGAGTAACATTTTTAGGAATTGATGTGCCATAATCATCATCATCGTGTGATGAACCTTAATCCGCCTTGCCTTTAGCACGAAAGAAAACAAAAGGAGAAATTCATATCTCCTGAACGACTGAACCGATTCGCTTGATGCGAGGCACATTAGATTCAGAAAAATAAATGTTGAAATACAAAATTCATAAATAAATCCTCGGAGCTGTAACTTTTGCATAAATGAAGGCGAAAGTTTGGTAACTATGGATACCAGCTACACTTCGGGATAATAATATATATATAGCCTCGGCTGTCGCGCGCCGTACTGTCATCAGGAGACTCGGTAGAGTCTCGCGCCAAGTAGAAGTTCCCTCTCCATATATATATGACACTCCGGCGCGCGACAGCCGAGGCTATATTATCCCGAACACTAGCTGTTATCCTTAGTTACCAAACTTTCACCTCGATTTATGCGAAAGTTAGAGCCCCAAGAATTTATTTCAGAATTTTGTATTTCATCGTTGATTTTTCTGAATCCAATGAGCCAAGAATCATGTGGATCGGTCCAGTCGTTCCGGAGATATGAATTTCCTCTGTTATTTTTCTCGTGGTAAAGGCAAAGCGGATTAAGAGTTTCATCGTCCGGATTAATACAATTCCTAAAAATGTTACTCTCACGTGTTTCACGCGAGATGGCACCACTGCGAAGTGCTGCAGAGCGCTGTGCAGATAACATGGTTTTATACCGACACATTGGTTATGCCATGACTGGTGTCAAAACAATGATGACGGTTATATGAATGTGGTACAGTCTGATTGTATTTTTCTTCAAAATACGAACAACCAAAAAGGCGTGAAATCCCCCAAAATACATTAAAATGTAAATAAAAGCGCCAAGTAGTTTAATGATCCAAAAATGGAATAGATATCACACAAGAAAGCCAAGTTTTCAATCAAAGATACCACACGTTAATTAATTAATTAACTTGCATCTCAAGCTTTAAAACTTGGCATGTGCAAATTTGTGTCAAGGTAGTCATATGCTAGTAATATTTTTTGATTGGTAATTAAGTATGCACATTCCAAGTTTTAAAGTTAGAGATGCAAGTTAATTAATTAATTAACGTGTGGTATCTTTGATTGAAAACTTGGCTTTCTTGTGTGATATCTATTCCATTTTTGGATCATTAAACTACTTGGCGCTTTTATTTACATTTTATTGTATTTTGGGGGATTATCTATATGGTGAGGGACCTACTATTTGGCGCAAAAGACTCAACCGGAGTCTCCTGATACATGTTTTACTACAATACAATAACTTGCCTTCCGACTCTATTTCCAACCCTATTTTAAGGCGGATCAGAGCACCCCTCCCTCTGAAGTAAGTCTGTTCGAATTACAAATTTTAACACAAGCTTCATATACATATTATACTATTTACTATTATGTATAAAGGGTGTGAGTTGTCAAGTTATTAACTATTCATTAGTTCCCACCCCCGTGGACTAGTGGGTTCTTTGCAAGGTGTACAGATTGGAGCTCGGTGCAGTATTTCCGCAGATCGTTTAAGATATAGATGTCGTGAGTAATAGAGCACAATGAAAATCCAGTCTCGTAACACTAATTTCAACCATCTAACCGCCGAAATTAATGGTTACGGTGGTGGAAACGGTTTTGACAACCATCTACCAGCTTATAATTCCTTCTGTCGCTTCCCGCGCTAGCTCGTACTAACATCCTCGATAATGGCTTTATCGCTAGCTCCGAATAAACGTTTATTCGGCAGCGTCTAATGGAATCCCCTTCGGCACAGTTTCGCATGTAACTTCAGGGTACATAGTGATAGGAATGGCGACAGCGAGAACTGGGTATAGTCCACGCACTTATTTGGTATACATATACATATGCATATTTAGTTTATGCACGCGATAATGACGTAATCTAAACGATGGAGAACGACGGGGAAGGAGAAAGCATGAGTGGAATAATATGATATATTATTGTTAATACGGATTGCTAATATGGAACCTGGGCTGTGGGTTCTTAATAACGCATTGATGATTGTTCAAACCAATTTAGACTCTGATTGGTCCTGATAATTAATTGCTCGTGTAATCGAATGATTTTGAAATATGTATGTATGTATGTATGTTAAAGTAGTATTTATCGCAATATTAATGAAATCATTTCGAATAATCAGACTTATTAAATCTTTATTGTGCATAGTGATAATAGCAATGTTTAATTAATTTCGAATTCTAAGTACATATCTTTTACAACACATATAATTCAGGAAACAAATAATTTATAATAAAGACTATAATAGCGGTTTAATAATTGAAGCTCCACCTGCTCTATATTCTAATATTCAATATGTAAATGTTTTCTGTGATTAACAGCTAATTACTGTTACATTCTCACATGGTTAATGTACATTATATTCTTTTTAATAGAAAGTAGAATAGTTTGGGGTGGGTTCTGCTTATTAGTTAAATCTGAAGATAAAACCCAGGTAGAAATTTGTCTTGGCGCTGACTAGTACCAAGCTACTCGCGCCAGTTTGTAACCTTGGCACAGGCTAGCCAAACTAGGCTGCGCCAAGGTCGGAGTGTAACGCTCCTGCTAGCCCGCGACAAGCTAGCGAAACTAGCTTGGCGCGAGTCGGTGTTTTAGCTTGGCGCGAGCTTGGCGCGAGCTAGTAAAAACGAGGTTGTGAGCAGAGTGCAAAAAATGGTTAAAATATAAAATATTTACAGTATTTTACTCTAGTTTCGTACTTATAACACAATTTGCAGTTGAGAGAACTAATTTAATTCAATTTAAAATGTTTCTCCTTGGGCTGGTACCGAACTCGGTTGGCTGCTTTTTCATTCTGGAATGCTGGAAGTCCTGCGCCTTTAACCACTGGGCTACGACGGATATGTTACTTGATTGAACGCATCAAACTACTCTTCTTGTACACTTACAAAGCAAAATCACCGCTGCTTTCCTTCCGATAGAATACGCTGTAGGCTATAGGCAGGACGAGAGGCCTGCCTTCGACAAAGAGTGTCGCCGAAGCCGAACCGACCCTCCGCGTTACATTTTACGACGCGGGCGAGATAAGCGATCTCGACCGCACTGCGAGTGGTATCCGATTGCTCCTTCCACGGCGTCCACGCCAAGAGTCGGAAGAATAAAGGCTTCAATCGAATTACGCTTTGGCTTTTAGGAACCTTAATCTCGCAGTCCTCTACCTTACGCACATACACACTCTTAGATTAAGCATTAGAGCTGCAGCAACGCCCAGCGCGTCTACACTACACTACGCGACTACAACGACCTAACCTAACCTACGTTATTTTTCGAGTCTTAAATTAAACACGATGCTAAGACCGTTTTCTCCGTCATCTCTCCACAGTGTTGTGTGAATATCACTCGTGTTAGTTCTTTTCTCAGGAATTTTCAAAGGAATTGCCTCGTTTCAATGCACCATACACTTCAATACACCAAACTCCGAGCGTCTCTCTCAACATGAAGAAAATTGGCCCAAGCGCTTAAATAAGACTCTAACATCTGCCGTGATTGAAAATGGATGGCGTCAGTCCAACACTACCATGCTAAATTCGAGTCTGGCTTCCCACATCACGAAAATGGCTTATGCCAATCTAGCGCTACGATCGTAAATTCGAGTTTGGCTTGCCACGATAGAAAATAGACAGCGCCACTCCAGCATCGCCATGCTACATTCGAGCTTGGCTTGCCACGACAGAAAATGGCTAGCGCCACTCTAGCGCCACCATGCTACACATGAGCTTGGCTTGCCATGACAGAAAATAGCTAGCGCCACTCTAGCGCCACCATGCTACACACGAGCTTGGCTTGCCACGACAGAAACTAGCTAGCGCCACTCCAGCGCTATCAAGCTACATGAAGCTTGGCTTGCCACGACAGAAACTAGCTAGCGCCACTCCAGCACTATCCCGTAAAACTTAGTTTGGCTTGCCATGTCGAAAACGGGCTAGCGCCAAGATCAGACTCGCACCGCCATGATAGTTTTCTACCTGGGAAGATTCTCTATCAATCTGATGAACAACCTAAATAAATCAGGTAATATAGAAAGGGACTTCGGCCTATGAAAAATGTCTAGATTACAAATATACTTTCCAGATTGTTGTAATTGTAAGTTTAATAGCTAATGAGTGTCTAACGAAGCGTGCAGCATTTAACGGGGATCCGAATAATAAAGCTCTTACTTGGAAACAGTGCGAGTTCTTCCGTGAATAGAACAATCCAGCGGTATTGAAATATCCACTCACTCGGCATGAATGGAAAAAGGTGCTCGTTACTTCTCCCCTGTAATTAGGCTTACACTCTTTCTACCTGTATTACCCGTGGGCGCGCACGATCGATACACTAACGCTGCCTCCACTGTACACGCCGATATTTCAGCCACGGACGATTTTTTTCACCTGCTTCATAGAAATTGAGAAAACTCAAGGAGGCTTTTTTTTAGATTCTTATTTATGTTTTTTCTTTAGATTCTGCACTACAAACACTGCAGACTCGAATTTCATTCTATTCAAATCCAAATTGGTTAAGTAGCCGAACTCAGCGTTGTATGGCAAACGAAAACAATTTTGTTGATGCAAAATATCAATATTTGTCCACCGACTTTTCGAAATCGGATATCATTATGTTTAGTTAGTTCTTTTTCTTTTCTTTCAGCTTACTCAAGTATCAGGCGAAATAAATTTCGTTAATTCATCGACCGTTTACGGTTAAACTGGATAATTATGCGGAATTGCGTAAGCTAACGTAACAATACGAGCCGTTACCACTGTATGATGATACTGATACAAGGATCTGCAAGGAATTACACAAGGACGCTATAATTTAACTAAAACGCGTTACTGAACAGAAAAACTCTTGATTGTACATAACATAAGTAGAAATTTCGCTAGCGAAAGTATAGTGAATCAAAAAGGACTTACTGCCACCAACATTCTATATGGTTCACCACTATTGCGATGTAGCTTTTTTCTTTTAAACTTCCACGCACGAACAGTAGAGGCTATAAAACTGACATCCTGTTCGGAAATTCTGATTTTCAGTGCAAGTAGGTAGTGAACGACGGCTAGTGTAGAAACATTGGTTTTATGATATGTGCCGTGTGCAATCAGGGGGGATTAGCAGGAATTACCATAAAATTGTCGCAACAACGTGCAATAGCTCTGTAATGTGCATAACAAAATTTGTTTCATGAATGACAGACCTATAAACATCGTATACACATCTATACTTATATGTATATATACATAGGCGTGTTTAAAAAAACGGAGGCATTCAAGTTTCGTTTCGCCTACTTTTTTATTAATCTTAATTGAATCATTCTGACTTTTTAAGCACGTTTCAATAAGGTTTCATAAGATGATCATCAAATAAGTTAGGTATTCATACCAGATTCTCACACTCCGTATTATCTATTTTTAAAAATCAATTCACTATTTGATGATTTACTAAGTATTGCAAATTATCTAGAGAAGAATTGTCTTAGACTTTTATCTTACAGGTTACTTCCCGAGGAAGCATAAAGTAGCAAAACCGTTAAGAATATATCTCGCCGTAACTCATGTTTACAGCCGCCGCGCAGAGATCAGGGGTGAGGCAGAGTTGGCCGGCTATCAGACGAATTTATTGATAGTTTAAGACAGTCCGGCAGGTATTCGCATATTTTTACGTGCGCAACGACATAAAAGCCGCTTTATATGCTCTCTATAAAAAAATTCCCGGGACTTTAGTGGTCTAGACTTCGGAACATAAGGGGATATATCCGAGAACTTTTTCAAATCAGGTTAATTTGAATAGTACGACTGTATATCTAAAATACTAAGGATCGCTTTCTTTCAAAAACCTAAAAATTGTTCTTTCAAAATCCTATGAAATTGTATATTCGTAGCAAAACTAATGGGGCGCAATGAACAGTTAAACATGTTTCATCTCGCTCGCGCGTCGCAATTCTAGCAAGTCTAGTTCGCAGTCATTGTAACAGGGTTCTTAAATAATGGCTTTTAAAATATAGAGCAAGAGGAGGGACGACTCAGTCTTAAATGTAGCAGAGGTTGGGTTAATCAGTTATACTCGAGCTAAGATATACAGTATGCGATACACACGCTCCCGGGCGAGTAAACTGGTTTCTCGGCAGTTATGATTCAATCAAGTGGAACCTACCAGCACGGCATTAGACCGTCCAAATTGCCGAGTACCTGCTGACTACTATTGAATAATGCACCCAGCTATAGTTTATGATGGAAATATACAGTTTGCGTGCACAGATATAGTTCGCACCGAATCCTCGCCTGTATTTACAGCTGCGAATCTTCATGCAAACCGAAATAGTAATTCCACACCACTATGAAAACTGACTAGAACTTGAATTGGAATACTTTCCATGTTAGCGCGAAATATATTCGGTATATTCGAAACAGATTCTTCAATCAAACATAAGCTAACAAACTACGTTGTATGTGCGTCCAATATGCTTAGTATTAACGATATAAATACAGAAATGTTGATGATTCCAAAATTAATTTTTTTCTATAATTAACACTTTTATAAAGAGTTTAGGGAAATCAATTACGCAGTGGGGAAATGAATGGTGGATGAAGTCCTATATCCTGTATAAATAACAATTGTAAAAGTCGGTCAGTATGATCAGTTGAATTTCCAAGCACAATCTTCCGCAGGATATGCAGTCACAATAACGCTGATATCCTCGCACGGAAAATAGGAGTTTCCGGGAAAGAAGGCTGCTTTCCAACACTACAGCAGCGAGAGATGTGCTTACGGACACATGAAATCATGCGACAAGTTACGGAGTATACAATGGCACTCGTTTTAGCCACGAGCAAAGTCTGCTTCTTCATCTTCATCGTCCGCTCCTCCTCCTTCTATATCGCACCTCTTCTTTCTCTACTTGGAACTTCCCTTCCTCTTCTTCTTCCATTCATCCGGCAACCCTAGAAATTTCGAGTGGATACTCGCGTTTCAAGACCCCGCTTTCTACAGGGTGTCCCTACAAATATACCGCCAGGCTTTCAACTATTACACATAGAAAATCCAATCTTGAACGATTTTTGTTCGTGAATTAATAAATTGCATTTTTGTTTGTTAATTTTTCAGTGGATACTATAGTGGTTTATTGGGTAAAATAAGTTTACGTAACGAACAAATTATAGTCCTAGTATAGTCCAAATTATAGGATCAACCTGTTTTTCTTCACTTAATTGATTGTATTTCAATCGTTCATTACTATACAATTTATGGACACCTCAGCTCCAAGTCGCTTTTATATAATTATTAATTTCCTGCTTTCCCTATGAAAAATGTTAATGTTGCATTATGCAGGGCGTCCATTAATTTCAATTCTTGCGATACGTAGAGATTTTTAGTAACAACCACGTGTGTCATCTTGTAAATACGATTGTTAATGGTATTTATTTATGTATTCACTTGGTGATTTATCTGCTAGCTTGTTTATTTAAATATAATATACAGGTGGATATATAACCCTTTGATAGCCAATAGATTATGTATATGGAAGAACATTCAGTTGTGTAACAGAAGAAAGAACAACAACAATAAAAATGTTTATGTATGATTTCTCCCCACCGCGCCGTACCAACTGGTGGCATTCGGACCCCCAAGGATCCCCGTTGAAACAGCTTTATCGCGCGTTATGCGCCAACGAAAGCAATTACTATGGCAACGTGCGTTGCTGCGCGCACGAAGGATTCCAGGATCAGCCGAGGATTTTCCTCGACCTGTCAAGTCGAGCAAACATTATACCGGAGAATTATGTTTTCGCTATGAGCGCTATTAGAGCCGCTAGTCGCAGTTTGCCGAAGCGAAGCTGACGACTCTAGGTGTGGTCGAAGCTTGATATGAAAAATGGGAGAAAATAAGGGAATAAGGGTTTACTACGCCAAAATTAACGTAATCCTATCTTCGGCGTTTTCTCTCTTCAACGGTAACCAAGCGGACAACTTCACTTTCAAATCTTTCCTTCGAATGTGCCTTCTTGCCCTAGTCAATATTTGCATTATTATACATAACAGACAATAATGGCGTGAACACAGTTTGACTACGCTGAAAAATAAATACGTGCAAGGTACTGCAGAGTTGTAGTAGGTAAGGAACTGCACAATGCCAAATGCCAACAGAATGGGCCTATTCGAAACAGGCAATTATACAAGTTCGTTCACTTACGTGAAACGAAAATTGCTTTGTTTGCTTGACTCGGTCAATATTATCATAAACGATTGGTAGAACTATAGTTGCATATTACTAAGGTTTTTATTTAGTATACATATGTGTAATGTAGATATTCGATATATGAAAATCACGGAAATCGATATCACTCGGAGATGTAGCTTCAGAACTCACAGCCTTTAAACCTTGGTATTTATTTATAAAGACATACTCAGGATGGATTTCAATGATTTTCACATATGTTTTAGAGGATATATGTATATATGAAAATGCTCAGTAGGAAAGCATCCTGTATAACATATGTGAAAATTATTGGAATCCATCGTGAGTATGTCTTTGTAAATAATTACCTAAACCTTTGACAATTCTTTGAAAGCTAGACGACTACTCAACCCGCATTACTTACAGATTAATTTTATCATACATACAAGAACATCGGAAGATACGTAATGAGTATGAGATCGAACTTTCGGCAGGTTGTACTAACAACAGCGGCGTGGTATTAGCACGTCTATGAAACTCACTTTCAAATATTACAGATTTCCTTATTTTCTCCGGAGAGGGGGGACTCTCCGGCGCCAGGAATAAAAATGAGGCATAACCGGAGATTTTTCATTGGCCGAGGGAAGGGAGCGACAGACACGCAGAGATTCGACCAATTTTCGCGCCTTAAATCCACTCGACGTGGCAATATGGCCGGCGACATTTCGTCGTCGGAGCTGGGGAAAATTCAGCATATTTTTGCATAATGTCCTTCAAGGCATGCACCGCCCGCGGCTTCATTATGCGATGGCCAAAACCTAACTACCGTTCCTACGCTTCACCCCGCCCCTTTTCAACCTCAACTCCCTCCTTACTTCTCTTTCGGAAACTTTGCCAGCAGTTTTCCTCGCCCAGTAAAATAGCCTTTATCACTTATGACAATTTGAAATTATTATTGTAAGTCCTTCCTGGTCTTTCAGGAAGGCAGCCGGCGCCCACGGTATTTCGTTGTAATATCAGCTTTTATTACACACTGAACGCTTACTTCCCTGCTTAATGCTAAATTATGTTCTTTGACGAAACTCTGCCGCAAGGGTACAAAGAGGTCGGCCTGCTTCACAAGTTCACTTGACGAAAAGTATGGGGAATGGAATAAAAAAGGTTTAAATCGTGTGAGGCGCGTCTTCCTCATACATAAGACTTTTCAAATTTGGTTATAGTGCATATCGTTCATTAAAAATGTATCCGCAGAGGACATTCATCTCAGTATATTATATCAGCATCCAAAACTGATAATGAAATTCCACGAAAATATTGAATTACAAAAATGTCAATGTTTTTTATTAGTATATTTCGGTACAATGAATATTTGTTCTTTCAGACCCATATATCGTCCCTTCTATTTATCCTGAAGGAGCTACTGGAGTGTAAGTACTGTTCGGTCCTCATTTTTTGTGCTCCAGAATCATTTGAGTCCGCCATGCCGGGCTGGAGTGCTGGAGTATGGTCGGCGGTGCTTTATCCTGAATTGGAATCGTTAGTTACAACTGTTCTCGGCAGCGCGGATTCGGAATCGGGGCCGATTCCGGTCGCAGGACCCATTTATCTGGAGATATTGTCGCACCGGGGAAACCCTGCTTGCGCACAGCAAATCTCACAGTCGACTCACCAGCAGATTGCGATCAGTGTAACCCAGCCTAACCTACTGTTCCCGACAACTTTAAGAGAAGCACGGCTTAGACTAGGTTCACTTGGTTTTACGAGTATCACGCCGATTAGATGATCTGTCTCTTTGATAACATACCGTCAGTCGGAAGATTTTTTATTCAAGCTCCAGTACTTATTTCAATTAACCGTTATTAAACTGCCTTCATAATTATTACTTCTATATATACATATATATATTATTACCTTCATATTACCGCAATTACTGGACTAATTCCGAAGGTCACGATTGGAATGGAAACAATTAAACAAATGATGTTCTGCATCTTTCGAGTTACTATTATGCCTGTATTATACATATTGTATGCATTGTGTAAAGTGTAATATTATGTATAGGTACAACAATTTTTTGTTTTTTCTCTCAAAAGCCGAAGCCTAAATAAAAAATAGAAACAGCCATTCTTATCCCCGTCCCTAACGATACGTTGGCTATACTCGTTCACGATATTTCTGGAAACACCCTATATAATATTTACGACGTAGAGAAAAGTTTGTAAACGATCGTTTATTATTAAAATAACTAGATAATTTACCATTAACATGTACATCGGTACATCTGTACTGTACATACACCAACACTGGCGATTTAAAGGCAAGAGAATAACCTTGTATAAACATTTGTGTCAGTCTATGGGTCTGTCCAATCGTATTAAACTCTAGCCCCCTAACCTGCGAGTATCTCGAGGGCGTTGTGCCTCGTACAGGGATCTTTCCCGTTTGAACACCCTCCCTCTTTCCCTCGGCAGAGACTAATGCCCGCATGTATTATGCTGAACTGCATTGTTGGAGCGGCGTGCTGCTAGAGATGCACCGCTCAAATCAATGCCGCGTGGAATTAGCCGGGCGTAAGATATTCCGAATATCCGTTAAATGTGACTCGTAAATCATCTAGACGGGCCGCCCTGACTTGTCCAGGGTACGTTATTCATTCACGCATTCTGCAACCATCACTTTAAGTATTGTAGCTTTGTAGGACCTTGTGCCTTTTGCTAGTTTTTAAAATATACGCAAAACGCAGAACGCAGAACGCGAAACGCAGTTTGGAAATGAAGTTACCCGGAAACTCTTGGTATTAAGACTTATTAGAATTCTTAATATGTTTATTGTGGTCCCGAGCTAATCGTTAACTGATGCCTAAATTAATTGACCTTGCTATTTTTTCTCTCTTTAGTGCCAAAGTGTGCCAAAATGTAAGTTCTTTTTTACATAGTTATTACAAAGAAATATAATTATCAAATACACACTGACCCACTGTAGCTGTGGCGTCAAATTCCAGTTTAGTCTGATCCAGGTGTAACCCTCACAAGAATATTAAGAAGGAACGTTATAATGTTCCTTCAACGGCGTGTGTGGGTCAACTATAATGACTTTTACAAGTGCATTTTTATGTGGAATCCCGCTATGTGTCCCCTATCAAGTAAAAAAGTAATGCCCAGCAGTACACAATTACACAATTCAATCTAATTGAATCCAGCGAAGTAAACTACGCGTAATAAAATACAAAGAGAATTTAAATTAATCAAAGGAAATACTATAAGTTAGCGAATAAAACGACCTTAAGTGATATCAGTTATGCCACTTAAATATTTCTACTGCCGGAATTGCTCCAGTTAACCGTATAGGGAGGGGAGGGAGGATGATGGTGGTGTAAACAAACTCTCTCCTTTCCCAGCAGATTCGTCTTGCATTCTGATTTTACCGCGCCGGTGACAAATCGGTTTCCATCGAAATATGCAGCAGTCACTCTTGTACTCATTTTTAAACAAATTTGAATTTGGATGGACGGGGAACCCACTTATTTTTTATTTCTCATACACAGCAACATATTCATTCAATTTCGCTAAAATCGGAAGACATGCTGCCAGAAGGTGATCGAATTGGCGTGGAATAGCCCGTAAATATTTCTAGATCTGCCACATACTACATTATGCTTTTACATTCATGTTACCTGTCTGCAGTTTCATTTCGAAATAATATTCCCTAAGACGACACTTGCTCCAGATATTGCTTGTCAAATTTACCTTTCCTTTACTAATCTGCACTCCGTCGCCTGCAAGTGTGTGTCAAGTAGATCATCTCAGAGGTTTATTCATTTATGGTTCATCCAACCTTCTATATGCAGAACAAATCTTAGTTCTTGCCTCTGAGTAACGAAATTCCTTTGCGGTTATTTAATATCTGGTCTAGTCTACCTAGCTTCATCCGGTAGGAATCATATCAAATCTGTCGCCAGATTATATATTTTTTATTCACTCACTCTATTCACACACCTGAATGTACCGTGATCTAATTCGCTTGAATATTATACTTAGGTCTGTGTATAAAGAAGAGTTTGGATCGAGACATTTTTTGGGATCAGCCAATAGACAAAGAGTACTGCATATATCTGAATGTCACCACACAAAACATACAACGTTGAACGAATTAATTTTTATAATCTGTCCTACGCGAGCGTGTGACAGTTGGCAGACAGACTAATGCACTTATTTTTTACTTTATTTTTAATCAAAACTACGTCCAAGCACTTTTGTTTGCCGTTTAATTAGAGTAATAGCGATTCTATTCCTGTACAATTGCACAGAAGGAGCGACATTTATTAGTGATGCATTAAACTGCGGTAGCTGAATAAAAGCAAGCGTTCCAATCGACTTTCTTCGCAACCACCTTGCTTCTCAGGAACAGTCTCTCTTTTCTTGTCTTATCTATTAGTTCTTGGCAATCTGTATTGAGTGAATTGTGCAGAACACTCAACTTGCTACCTTCGCACAATAGTTGAAGTTTTATCGAGGTATCGGAGTAATTCGACTTGATTTTATCAAGACTCCTGATCCTTTCGATGTGAACGTGAAATTTGCGGTCGCGTCAATATTTTTACCAGTTGTTTGTTCTACTCCCGTGGAATAATGTTTCTTCTTCAAACTCACAGGCAATGGCAATGGCAGAAAGCTGCATGAAATGTTAGTTCAAAATATTCTTGTGCGCATAATGGCAGCCTCTATTCAGCTCAAAATTCATGCATGAAGTGTATTGATACGATTAAGGAGTATTGTTTTTCTAGGAGAATAGAAGCCTGCAAGGGCCCGGTAATACCGGAATTGCCTGGCGGTATGGGAGGTTATGTCGCTAGCGATCAAGTAATACTAAGTAACCGAACGCGCTACAGTGCCGGGGCGTGCACCTGTTAGCTGTTAGAGAGACGTTAATTAAGGAGCTTGAGGCATCAAACCTTGGTCCGGGTCAATGTGTTCTTGTAGCGACGAGATTGCCGCCGCATCTCCTGCCGAGACATCATGAACCCTGGAAGATGTGAATTATACCAGAATGTATGTACAACCCGGCGCAATGATTGGATACTCTTAGCGAAAAGACTTGTCGAAGACACACTTTCAAGGATCAAGGATCCTTAAGCAGTAATCGATGTAAATAACTTTCGAACGGGCTTACTGTTCGTTCGCGGATTACACACTACCGCAATTAACCCTCTGGGCTCCTATTACATGTTGGCCCCGAAATTATGGATGTTTTATGTATTTAATAATTATATATACGTATTTTACATGTGTTAATAAAGTTGTGATAATTTTCAAAGATTACAAAGCAACAACATTGCTACGGGTATGGAGTAAAGCTATCGTTGAAAACGGAAAAAGTTGAATATAAAGATGGTCGATGAGACAACAGAAATGAGCCTATACTTGGGTTGTACTATTCCCCACAATTCAGATTATTAAGTATGTAATGCTCTACACTAATTCGTAGTATGGAGCCAGCCAGAAAAACTTTGTACTTTGCATTTTACATTGCTACAGGGGATGGGGAAATACCTGTCACAAGCAAGCAGTCGGCGGCTCTTTGGCATACATATATACAAAATATGCTTGGTATCATCGAATCATTTTTTGTGAAGCAAAATATTCAACAATTTAGTTTTATTTTGATCCACATAAGCAATTCGAATTCAAAAGGTTCAGCAAAATATAAGAAGCTGAACTTATCCTCTTTAAATCCCCCCCACAAGTATTGGCAACATCTTTCACATCCCTTCTTCGAATTATTTTCAAACTATTTAACTAAGATTAGAGTTATTTGTAAATTGTAAGATAAGGCTAGTAAACAGTTATAGAATTGAAAGGAGTTGCGAATTAAAAAATGCTTCCTCTTAGAATTGCTTTGAAATTCCACATGAAACGGTGGAACGAATAAAAGGTTTACGACGCTGAAGGCGGGGAATCGGTCTGATGTTCCAGTATAAGTTATATTCTTCTAAGAGGGAGGAAATTGCGGTTTCTATGTTTACGTGTGATATCGTGTCAGATAGTGCAGCTCCTTAGTGCGACCCTTAATAAGTATGACGAAATTCCAAGGGCGACCAAATTCTAAGGGTGGGGCGGCGAGATAAAAAGGATGCCTAACTTAGCTGCTGAACGACACTGGCACGCGAGACATGCAAGGACTGGGCCTCCAAGCATCCCAGTCAGCCCAACTATCTCGTAAGAAGAAGCTAACGTAGAATCCACCACCTCCGCCAACATTCTCTGCGACACGTTGTACGGAACTCGGAAAATTCCTTCAAATATCTTTGATCCTGTTGCGCCCGCCACTACGTAACCTCAAAATTTTTTTCTGCCACTTTTAGCAACCTTAGATTAGGAAATATAGAATGTGGGTAGTGGTAATAATAATTCCGTTCGAAAGGTAGAGTAGATCGCAAGGCAATGAATTATTGTTATAAAGTAGAAAAAAGTTATAAAACATCAGCGCGGAATATTATCATCCAGCTTAGGATTCTGCAATATACCTACATATGTTATACTAAGAAAATATATAACACTTTTGAAAAACTATAATTCTCAGCACAGTGCATTTTGTCGGTATACATATACAATATTCTCACCTCTTAATAAATATATCATACTCTGAGGAACATTAATGTGGTAACAACGGTAATGAAATTACCGGACCCAAAACTTATCAAAGCAGCAATACATGCTACTACTTCGTCATTGGGATGTCTAATTTTCACTGCGATGTTGAGTGCCACATTCTACTTTCCATGCCTAATTCACCATGAAAAACCAATTTTGGAAGTAATATATCTTCTTGCTATTTCAAAGTGAAATGTCGCCTGGATTTTATATTTAGCAAAAAATTACTTTCATATAAACGAGAACCATCCGTTGGATAGTAATGTAAAGTAGATGTGCAGGTTGGTAAGAGGGAATAGGGTAAGGTAAGAGTGCGGGAATGGAGGTCAACAGCTAGGCCGCACCAGAGCTCGTAGTCGCCAGTGCGACTACGAGACCCCTCACTCCGCCAGATCTCGACAAGCATCTTCTGTCATCGAACAGGGTAAAGTGTATCCCCCTCCAAAGAGCATCGTATACAGTTCAAGCTCGATTTATAATGCTCCTATCTCCGCATACATCACAAACCCATTGATTTTTGATAAATGGACTTATTTGGTCCACTACAATCGTCTTAGGACGAGAATCTCTCTTTTATAACCAATTCCGTACGGATTCAATTTATTCAGATTGTTTCGAATGGAAATTGCCATCTAAAAAGCGTGTTTTGAAATTCAAACAAGTTCATTACAGTTCAATACAGGTCACATTACAGTTTTATTAAACAATCGCAATTCCCCTTTTTTGTCTGCTCAACATATTATCTTATTGTTAGTTTAATTGTAACATGGGAATTCGCAAAATTCCATACTGTTATATTAAAAAAAACAGAGTGTCTAAAGCATATAGCGGCTTGGACTGGAGCGGTTATATATATACATACTCCACAAACAAAACTATAAGACTTAGCGTAAACCCTATTAATAATATCGCTACCGCCGTATCCCCACTATTTTTACTTGCCCTACTATCAGCGCTACGGCACATTAAATATAAACTAATGAGTTTCAATTTCTAATTTTCACCAACTCTATACAAACGATGAAAAAAAGCCAAGATAGACAATGCAAAAGCCAAATCAATATTCGATTAAAGATTTGCACAACTAAATAAACCGCACTCTGGCAATACAGTGGTTATAGCACGGGTCCGCTTTCGCCAAGGCATACATGGTAATATCAAGGCAGACGCCAAAGCGAAAATTGCTGCCTCAATACGATCATATATGCGCACCCCTCCGATATGCAATACACTGAAGGACATCACGCAGCATATTGACAAAGTTTGCAAGACGGCTTGGAATATAAAACGGAAAAATCTTAAAGCCGCAGTGCCTGAAACAAATCGATTCCTAATTTCCATGATCCCAGAACAAGAAACGACCTTGGTAAATATTTACAATCGCTAATCATGTGAAACATTGGGTTTTTTGTGTAGGTGAAGCGATTGTAAATATTTACCACGACCTTAATCGTAAGGTGCAGGTGGCACTTATCAGAATTAGAATAGGTAATTGTAAGCTAACGCGTCTACACATATTAAATAACAATCCTGCTTCTACATGCGAAAATTGCCACCAACAGTTAGCAATCCAACACACATGTTCAACGAATGTCGAAAATATACCGGAAAGCGCCAACAGCTTTACGTAATACATAAATGGGAGAACATTTAGACTATTGCATCGTTCCAAGAATATATTGTTGCATTTTCAAAAAATATTGGCATCTTTAATGTACTAAAAAATGTATTGTAAATTATATAACCATACGAGTGGTCGCTAATGACCTAATAGTTGTCGATGAGACTGCAAATAAACATAATAAAAAAAACATTGCAATGTATCGACTTAGATATTAGTGCGAGTATAGTAAAAAACTGGTATCAGCTGTCATTCACTTTATTGTTAGACGAATACCACTCTTCTTATATTAAATCCGATTGCCAGTACCTTAAAAAACAAGAGCTTTAAAAAATGAAGGCTTGCACGCTTAGACGGATACTTTCGTTGCCCACTGTACTTCCGGAGCCTCAGCTCTGAGAGTTCTCGTGCAAGATGAAACGTAAGGCGGTGAATGTCTCGGACGTTCGCCGTCGAACGCTCAGAGGTGGAGAGAAAAAGAAGAGCGGGGAAAGACCAGAAGCCGCAGGATAAGAGGTAGAGGAAGAGAGGGTGGAGGCTCGACTGCTCGAGGAAAACGCTTTTTGGAACAATGAGAGTCTGATACCGGTGATAGAGGTTCCATTACAATCAACCGCGTTATTGTTCCAGGGCTCGTGGCCGAACGTGGAAAAGGCGCGCGGTACTAACGAACGGCCGCTCGCTACTCTTAACCATTAACCCGTAACTACTACGGGCACCCTCGAGGGGAACTGGCTGCATGTGCAGACTTGTCATTTCTGCTCTACTTTATTTGATGCACAGACTGATTCACTTATCTTTGACTCACCAATATGTAACAGCAGGTACAATACTATGAAGTAACAAATAAAATTTGTTTTAAGAATATGCTTTCTTATTACAAGTGTGTATGAGAAATAGTCAACTGAAATATTGAGAGCAACAAAATACCGTCGGGCAGAAAATTACGCAATCCAAACTTGTAAAAGCATTTGTCGTTTTCTTACAAGAATTCTCCAGAAGAAAGCTCAAATACTTCTATGTGTAATATTTCGCTTGCAATCACCTAATCCAATTGCTCAGAAATACCACCAGAAATATTGCTACCAGCTCAAAGAGGACATACATCGTGCGAAAGATTGTGTTTACAAAAATCCATGTCCTCTGGGTGCACTGGAGCCGAAGTAAAAGGAGTACTTTAATTTCCGAAAGCTTAAAAGCGCAAGTGTCGAGTCGCAACTTATTTACGCCACTTGGCCCCTGTGAAATCTAATCTGGCATGGTATAACCATGGGAGTAACACATTTAGCAGGGCAAAGGTGGCGCCTTGAGTTAAGCCGGTGTTTTTAGTTTCAAAGGGAGATTCTTTTTATCAAGAGCGCTGACAGGATGAAGCGCGGTCACTCGGAGACCTCGGTTCGCATTCGAGTGCAGCAGGCACGCGGCTTACCATGGCTAAGTGCAGTTACCTTGCAATTACCATCCATTAAAGAGATAATTTGATCCTCCGAGAGAACACGAGAAACCTGCGAACACCTCGCTCCACCTCCGCTTTCATATCCTCACCGAACGTATCACCAAGTAACCGTCGGCTTGGGATAACACCTTTAGCATTACCTTCTCGAATAAGTAGAACCAATCCCTCCTGAATCTCTCTATGCTTATGGGATTCGGACTAGATCCTCGCAAGTAAAGCACTCAATTAAATTCGAGTACAGTGAAAAATACAACTTGTCGAAATCCAGTGATGAAAGATGTTATCATTAGTTGTTCCCTCCAAGAGATTTCTACTATATTCTTGATGGCGTATGATTCTACATACATAGAGGCTCTTCTTATCGGAATTCGAACTACATCCTCGAAAGTGTTAGAGGAACCTCGCAAAGTCAACATACACAAGTTGTGTATTTCAAGTAATAGAAGTTTTTACGGTGAGTTCGTGTATTCGACAAGTTTAGGAACAAAAGCCCTTCGGTAAATTAAGATGTAAACCCCGTAATCCTAGTCGATTATACTTAGAATAAAGAAAAAAAAAAGTGGCACTTCTGTGTACATATTTTTATAGGACTGCGAGTGGGGTACATATCGGTAAGCAGAGCACAGAGCAAGAATCCAACCAAATTCGACAATTTTTCAGTAAACAAGATCTAGTTCCAGCTAATCAATGTTTGCCAATCTGGGAAAGTAAAGTTTGAGATATTTCGCATTTTGTGTGGAACGTCAAAAGCTGCCTAAAATTAACCCCAACGTAACAAGAATTTTACTATCAATTCACTTCACACTCTATGTCATGGCAATATTACTCATATTTTCTGAGAAGTTATCCATTATATTCGTTTGAGAGAACGTTTTATACGTGTAACATAGCCAAAAGCTGTCAGTTATTCAAGAAAGTATTGCAAAAGTTGATAAAAAAATGTCGTGGTCAAGTAGATTTGGCCAGTAGTTCCAGATCGTGCTAAAGATTATTACATATGTGCAAGTTTATTAAAATTCTTAATAAACGTGGCTTTCTTCACCAACTACCTTAAATCCTTGCTTCGAATGCAGGGTATGGGAGGCAACTTAAGGTGATACTAATTGTTCTCCAGTCGCATAATTCTTCTCGAGAATTCCTGGAGTTCAGGGATACGGATGTTAATATTGCCATAGAAAATGTAGATTAGATACAATAGCTTCACGTGACGTTGCTGGTTCAGACTGTAAGGTTGTCCTATTCCGTGTAATGTGAATCGAGCGTACTACTCGTCTGGAATACAGGGTGCGTTGCGACAGAAATACCAACTGCTCTTCAATTGCACTCGCATAAATAAAGTATTCTGGCGATCGCTATTTGCGATGCAACGATAAGACAGAGTGGAGGGAGGGGGGATATCGTGCTCGTTCATCGTAGAAATAGATTTCGTATTCTACGTTGGTACTCTCCATTTCCATAAATTGCCGACGAAACCCACTGGAGTATTGTGCCGGCGGCGAGAGAGGACAACGTGCGTAGCTCCTAGTAACTTTTATAATCAAGTGGAATTTGCCAGTGGAAGCCAGTGAATTTCGCCAGCAACCCACGCCCGCCCGGATTTAATATTGTTACAGTCGGCGAGTGCGTCGGGCGCGCGAAAAAACGTGCGGAAAGCAAGCGCAGGACGAAGTAGGAAAATTGGAAATTTGATTAACTGCGCAGGAAACGGCTGGTTTTCCGATGTAACCGGAAACTGTAGTTCGGACACGCGCAAACTAATACTGGGTTGCTGGTTGCTGGGTGCATTCGTAGGTGTAGTTGGTTATAGGCTATAGGTTATAGGTTAAGAGTTTGATTGGCAACCAATGCCTGCCTCTATACATATAAGAGTGCAATGTGTGTTGTCGGCGCTCAAATAGCTAATGACTCATTTCGTCGGTTCACTGTCTTTTTTTGCATTATCTTACGCAAATCATTTGTGAATTTGACAAGTGTTGCGCGTGTGGTTTCTTATGTGTTCATTGCGTGAGTGGACTTATCGTTGTAGATTAGCGGTACTTAACTTATTACTTCAGAAAACATTTGGTCCATCGAAGAGGGCGGTAAAAGATTGTAAAAGTGCAATAATAACAAAAAGAAACGGTGCATCGTAGAATTAATTTGATTTCTCTTTTCATTTACGTGTTAAAACCGGAATATACTAACATCAAGTACCCTGTAAAACTGAGTCTGCAGCAGAGTCATTCTAGTTAATTAACTGAATTGAATCTGATTGACATGAGAGCATTTGTATGTTTTTAAATGGACGAATTAGTGGCTTCAGGTGCATGTCACTTCAATTCAAGCCAGTTGACCAACTCATACGCCTAACATAAACAATTTTAGTATAATGAGCGACACACGGTTAAAACTCGGATCTTCATTATGAATCAATACATACATATAGCGAAAAGGATTGTCGCGGCAGACTTCATTTTACGAAACTTCGCTCATGTCGAATACATTCATTTTATGGTAATTCGTGCGAAACAGCTGCAAAATCATAAATTATCCATCATCTGACATGGAATAATATCCGCCCTGGTACACAATGACAGTTGTCGTGGCAAAATCAGTCGATATTATTCACTATTCCTCAATGCAATTACGCGCGAGCGTCGCTCGTGTTCAATATTTTCCGTGTAAATCCTTGGCGGCGCCCTCTTCAAATAATTTCACGCTTATTTGCATAAGGCAATCTTTCCGTGGTAGGTATTTCGTCTCCCCATGTCGGTCCCTTTTTTACACTCCCGTGCCCTCTCGAGAAATCAGCAATAGCTCTTATTTTGTCCGACACAAGCAGAGTTCCGCAAAAAACGAATCTAAATAACGTAAATTGTAAAAGTGTACAAGTCCCCCGTGTTAGAAAAAAGCTCTATAGGGACTTGAACCAAAACCCTAAGAAATTCTAGGAAAAAACCTCTACAGTTTTCGAGAATAAATTCGCAACAACTCTAGGAGAAGAGTTTGAAGAGTTTTACTCTACATCACGAGACTCGGTAGAGTTTCGCGCCAAGTAGTAGTCCCCTACCCCCCCATCCCCCCCGGCGCGCGACAGCCGAGACTCTAATATCCCGACGTGTAGCGGACTTCGATACAGTTTAGAGCTATGCCCGCTGTATCGTCTGAACATCTGAACTGTGGGCAGCACCTTTGGTGTCAACGTTTAGGTGAACAAAAAATAAGGTAATAATTTAGGTTTCAACCTTAATGTTAATTTGCAACCTAACGGTTTGCCTATTATTTGAATATCTAACTATATTTTAGATATATCTGGGTTATGGTTTATGGCAGATATCGGGAAGTAATATAACATTTTTTATGAGAAAAGTAATGAAGCTACGAAGGGCGTATTGGTTTCTTAACTATATCTTGAATAAACGAAGGCGCGCACCCTATTTGCGGAAATATCCCGAGACCAGTCGTAATTCTCTATTATTCAGAGAGAACAACAGCACGCAGCCTGACAGGTGGCTCCAATTTTCCAGGCCATCATGTAGCACCGAGTATGTACTTACTCGTTTCCTCCCCGTAAGTCTTTCCCTGCGCTTCCTGTGCTTCCCATCTCCCGATTTATTTCCCTCGAGTGCACCGGTGGTCCGCAATCACTTTGAATTTGAAATCTTCTGAATCAACTTTCCAGTTCTGTTCTTTCTCTCTTTCTTTCGGAGCAGCTCTGCATTGTAAGCCCCCACTGGCAATACATACCAGGCATTTCGCAATATACTTTATTGACCGGTTCCACTGCCTCCTTTTATGATCGACTGCAGACCGTACCGCTCGCGCCCTCATAAATTTCACCCACGCAAAACGGAATGCAAAATGTCTTTTGTAAAACAAGAAATCTGCGTTGCGCATGTACACTCGATTGAATGGCCAATGGGAAAGGGGCTTTCAAATATGAGGTATACATATATGTATATACATACATATTGGGACACGGGGATGAATTTTCGCGTTACCCAGCATGCCGGCACAAGTAGTGTCTGAACAGTGTTCCAGTTTAATTATAGAATGCCAGTAGTTATATTTCTTAACGTACCGAGTGAATAGACATGGTACGTTTATATATGGGATACAAATGTTTTAAATTCTTAAAACAACTATAAATGATGCCTGACGTTCTATACTTATGGAACAATATTTTTATATTCATAAACCCTACCGTTCCAATAAAACCAGCATCAAATTAAAATCAACATGTACCATGACAGCTTCTCAACAGCGAAAAGGGCAAATTAAATAGACAACATTTGAAATGAAATGAAATCTCGCAAAAAGTCACAATCTCATTCCACAATATAGTATTGCAGGTTTTTACGATAAAATGGGCAAAGTATATCGAGCGAAAAACGCAGCGTGGCATAATTAAAAATTCCCAAAACACAGCAACGTATGTATATAGTAGGTACGGTGCCAGAAATCCACTACCAACCTACTACGACGGCCCATGTTATACAAATCTCCCTCCCTCTCTCTATCTCGCGCGCGCGCGTGCTCTCTCCCTTCGCATTTATTCGCCGGTTTTACGCAAATTCGATTAAACATCTCACCCGCGGATGACGAGGCGGCGTACACGGAGTCGGAGATCCAATTACAGATACTTTGAAAACTGCCTTCTGGCCCCCCTCTCCCATGTGCTCCCCCGAGCGGAAAATGTGCGCCCGACTCGGCCGACGAATCAAAGGAACATTTTTCACAAAGTGCTCCGATGGCTTTCAACAAGTTTTGGCTAACCGAAGAGATTTCTGGATAAATAATAAATACCAAAAACACTGGTCCAGGTCCAAACCGCACACCAAATATATTTCTAAAAAACCTCCCACATATTATACTTATTCATCCTCATTATTAGTAAGAGAATCTTTCCCAATACATAATCGGAAGCTATTATTGTTCCGATAAAAAAAAACAAACAAGGATAAATACAATAAAAGCAGCTATACCGATTGCAATTAGTTGCAGCATATGTAAGATCTTTGAAAAAATTCTGAATAAAAGACTCGTATGGTATATCGAATCCGACCGCATTGTATGAAGTGCACAAAGAGGCACAGCAATCTGTGAAGCTTTTGGTAAAAATCAACACCTTATAATAGTCTGCCTAGACATCGAGAAGGCCTACGACATAATTTGGAAAGATAGAGTTTTACAGCTACTAAATATCCACAACATCACCGGCAGTAAACTTTCACTGAGGTTTGCTTGACAGAAAGCTGCATAAAAATTAATAAATTTGTATATCAGTTATAAGGAACAAAATCAGATGAACTTTCTTGTAAATGTATACAGGGTGGAAATGTTCTTGTGTCTGGCGCTTCAGGGGGTTATTCTGCATGTTCGGGCAAGTAGATTTTGTTCCGGCATTTTTCAATTCGGACTTCCGTTTTCGAGTTAGAACAAGTTGAAAATTGGGTAGAATAGGCGTCTGGACAGCAAAGCATCGCCTTATCGACTACGATTTGTTTTGACCCGGTCATCACCGTGCCCTACTTTGCCATGCCCATCCGGCCGGTAAAAATGTGCTGTCCAGACACCCATTCTACTGAATTTTCAACTACCTATAACTAAAAAACGGAAGCCCAAAATGAAAAATGTTAGAGGCAAAATCTACTTGCCCGAGCATGCAGAATAATCCCCTGAAGCGCCGGGCACAAGAACATTTCCACCATGTATATCAAGAGAAAAAAATAAGAGAACAAACTCGAAATATTAGAAGGTCATATATTCAGATTCACAACATACAGTCATATTACAGGTCGTTGCAAAGTTGGGCAAACTAACTGCGTCAGTAAATTGCATAAGTCGAAATAAGAAAAACTATGAATTACGAAATGTTATAGAAACGCGATGTACAATCTGCCTCTATGAAGTACGGCTTACATGTATATGTTTATGCAACGCATAGTGCGAAAGTTGATTTTTCGAGACTTGCGTAGTGTGCGGCAAGTGGGTGATTTCAGCACTCTGATCTATATTTACTCTGTTACTGCCCAAAAGTGCAGAAAGTTGCATTTTATTGCATTATATCGATCGCTTTACCGCACTAGTGCGGAAAATAAGTTGTATCAATCGCGGTCCTATACTAGTGCGGGAATGGAAAACAAAAGATGAAGGGTATTTCTGCCAAATTCATAGACGTGTGTCAATCTGTCGGCCTGACCGGTTGATTCTTTCAAAGTAAACTTTCGCAGCATGCGTTACATAAAATAGAGTGCGATACTAGTAGGAAAAGAGGTCATCCTCCAGTTTCGCGAAGTTACAACATTCGCCTTAGCGTACGCGGCATTGACAGTAGAAGGACTCGTGTGATTATCTTCCAGACTCGTTCTCCTGTGAATGCCGCTACACTTTCGCCTCATGGAGCAACTTCACGCATCTGGAAATTGGCCATTTACCGCACATGTATCACAAACTACTAATGTGTATGTAGTAGTGTTTTGACGGCAGGCGCGTCGGCAGATCGAGGAAAAACGAACGACATCAACCAGAGAAATTGCCGAATTTCAAGTTTGAAGAAGCTCCTCCAGACAGCACTTGCACTATGGATCGCTCTTCTAACGCCCGCCCGGTACACTTCTGAAACAATTTGAGTACTGTTTCCCCGAACTCATCCATCTGCCGGTTTCTTCGGCTGCTAGCCCGTCAGTGCAAGTAGATATCTCGGCAAGTTCCGCCGCCCATCGATATCCGATGACCTCCATAATTAATACCATTGACACATTTAATCTTTAACCCGATTGTGCAATCGCTGTACAGTTTCATTGGTTGATTAATTCACGTCTGCCAAATTCATACTACTAACTTTACAATGAATAATTTACTATTTTGCATGAATAAATTATTAATTGTATGAAATTGAAATTTCATGAAAATTTGTATGGCCGTATCTACCCGAATCAAATGATAATTAAGTTCTTTCTTTCTCCGTGTCGCCTTTCTAAGACCTTTGCCCGCAACATGTGTGCGGTTCTATTTGTATGTGTGAGACGTAAACGTATGCAACAACAAATGTCGCGTAAATTAAGAACTGTGTACTGTAAGAAAGCGCTGGGATTCGTTATGAATCGCGGCTCCGAAACCCAGCAGGTTAACTGAATCCAGGGAAGGGCGCTCAAGCGCCAAGTGCAAGGGCAGGATAAATGCACCAGGAAGGGCTCCTTTGGCTAAACTTGAAACTGAAACTGAAAATCTGCTAGTGTATACTGGTTCTTAGGACTTGGAGTCGAGGAAAGAGAGAGCGCCGAGGCACTCTGTGCTGAGACCGAGAGAGAGAGAGAGAGAGAGAGAGAGAGAGAGAGAGAGAGAGAGAGAGAGAGAGAGAACGCACCGACAGGCAGCTGAATCAAGAGCGACGAACCTTCCCGGTTCCCCGGACACATGGACGGCGTATCTACGAGTCTGTCCTGCGGAGAATCTAGCGCCTGCAGCCACCGTCCAGGGAGTCGACGCCCATGCTCGAACCTTGCCACAATTGAGCCGGCGCGAAATTAGGCCATCTCGCGTCACCCACCGATTTTCCTAAAATAGGAGCTCTGCGATTCAATGTGATCCGCGGTCCGCGAGAGGTTTAGGGGGACCGGAAGACACGGAAGGAGCCTACGCGTTATACGAGTCTTCTTACGAATTGGGCCTTCCGCCCCGACAGCCAGCCCTGCCTGGTGTCCCTTCTGGGCATTACTGGTCATCTGAGAAACAGCTAATGTTCAAACTGTGATGTGCGAATGACGACTAGTGGCGACGTAGAATATTTAGCGTGCATGCCGAGAGGCGCTTTACCCTCTCAACTGCGTTTGCGATCCGATTGCTAACGGATACCCGGCTTCAATTCCTTAGCATCTTCCATGTGTTTAACCACGCTCGGCTTGCGCATGCGTCAAATTGCTCACTGATTATTGTTACTCTGCTTATGGCGCTTAGTTTTGTTCCGTATTATTGCTGTTGTAATTGATGGTTTCCCATAAGGAGTGTTTTTTTACCTTTAAGGTCCGCTTGATCTTACTTCTGTTTTCTGCTTGCTTAAATTTGCTTGGAGCTTGGCTCCGGATCTTTCTTGAATAAGCTCTAACTCTTTGCCAGTCAAAACTGTTTAATCTTGATTGGCTCCTAGTTTATCTCTGCTGTGCTCCCCTTTGCGTCCCACCTATATCTTTGTGAACGATGCAAAAAACATACTTGGCAAGAACCTGGCGCTGCACGTAGCCACCGCGAGGAGCCTCCGTTAGTGGACGGTGTCCTCCAAGGCCTTTTCAGGGCCGGGTTCGCGGGCCTGTTCAGGCCGCTACTCCAGCGTAGGTGTCGAGCCTCTACTCAGGAGCCGTAAAAGCACTCGTCACAGTACTAATAAAGTGTTATTGTAATTTATGTTGAGTTTTAACATATTTATTTGCCCCTGGCATTTAATACATTATATGTATGTATACTTTTATACTGCACAACTACATTTACACTTTATATTCAAGAACAATTGATCCCCGGCAAATTGACGTTGCAAGAAAGAAATCGACTCTCAATTGACTTGGACAGTGCAATCGAACTTAACTTCTTCGTAGGATCGCTCAGCATTCAAGAACGATATTGCTCGTTTCGTCGCTGCTGGTAGGTACACTCAATTCAGACGTCCTTGTATATTCGAGTGAATTGTTAATCGAAGCCGTTCACCACGAAAACTACGGTCCCGATAAAATTAGATAGGCGAACGGGGTTACGGCGAGTAAGCGGTTAACAATTAACGTAGTCGTCGGAGCCGCCTCAATTAGTGGGGCAATTCGGATCCTTGCTCAATGAACTACGTTAAATATGAAGCATTATAACAACAACTTTCCAAGTGATATACCTGCTAATTGGATACCAACAAATTATGTGAAATCAAGCTCAATCGATTATGCAAATTATTAGTTATGCATCAATTATAAATGAAACGTTTCCAGTTATAACGATTTAAATAATAATTTTATTGGTAGTCAATGATATTTTGTGAACGTAATAATAAATGAAATACTACTATTATTGTAACAAAGACGTAGAAATTCAGAAAACAGTCGGTAGCACTAAAGAACTGCAAACTAGCATGCATCTAGTGATGATCGGAATACAATAATTTATATCGTATAAATTATATATACAATTTAATAGGAATACAATAAGTCTGTAATTGCATTATAACCAATAGAGATCCCCAAGTATTTTGAAAATCTAAACTGTCCATTCGATCACTTTCTACTGCTTTCCGAAATTTCCTCAACTTCTTCTTTTGACACCCTGTGTTTCAGATGTGAGTGACGCGTGCACTTGTAGAGTACACATACATTTATAAGAATACAAAAACTCATGTAACTAAGCATTTCTAATAGAGATGATTAGTAAAACATATAAATATTGGAATTTGCGTACTCGAAGTTCGAACTGCGAAGTGGGTTATCTCAAGGCTCCCAAAATCTGGAGTCGTCACTAGATGGCAGTGGTGTATCACCCCGGGCGATCCTCAATGATTACGTTTCGTCGAATCGGGCTGGACTGTTCGCCCGATCCAATATGCAGACAGATTGGCAGAATAATTAAGTCCGGGTCACTAAAGCCGAGCTGCCCCTTGAATCGCGGTACGAATTAATATCTAGTTTTCGGCGCGCTAGGGTGGAACCCTGGTTTCCGTCGCCAGATTTAATTCATTGAATTGCTTGGTACACTAATGTATGCTTAATACTGAGAGCAATACTGCACACACGGTTTAATTTCTATATTTCTAAATATAATAACCTGCCGTAGCTTCATATTTAGGAGCTTGTACCTTTTCGACGAAAAATTAGCAACATCTTTCTTGTAGCCATAGGAAATTTGGAATTCATGAATTATGAACACTTATGAAAGAAGGAGATGACATTACTAAAATATAACCATTTTGAATTAAATTAATTGGTGCTAAAACTGTGATAACTCATCCGAATATACTAATTCCAGACGCAACTTCACTATCATAAGGTTGAAAATATAAAACTAATTAAACAGTGATATTGATCGGAACAGATTATTCAATCAGCAATGAGATTTAAAAATGTCAGGCTTTACAATAATTTGATTTTTTAATGAATCTATATAAGTATAATTACCTGATTTGTAATTAATGATTAGTTATTTAATCTTCTATTGCAATCCAAATGCATGAAACAGCATTACACCAGCCAATCTCTATGTTCGAACGAGAAGATCTGTTGCAGACAACGCACAATTTGCTCCGACATTTTTTCGAAGTTTTCAACTAATAATACAATAATAAATGATTCGCTCTACCTGTTTCGAATCACAATCTCAGCACATAGCGACTGAATCTAGCATCTCTTTAAGTTAAATGTGTCCTCGAATACCATAAACGAAAGCACATAACACCATAATGAAACCGTGATTGGGAACAATGCAGAAGCAAATAGCCTAACACAGCGTCTGGCGCTTTACTTCTCGGAAGAGTCCGAAAGTTTGCCCGAAGAGGGTACATTGACTTGTTGGAACGGCAATCGTCTGGAAGATCGGCGATCCATTCTGGCTGAGTTCTTTCAACGGCAACAGGGAAAGGGTTGGACCAGCTGTGCCCGTTTCCATCGCATGCTCCTCACTCGCTCCCACGTCCGACATCGATCTCCCGCGAGCTCTTCGCATTTGTACAGGCACTCGTTACATGGCTAACACAGTGAATCGTAGGTGAACGAACGACTACTTCCATCGGCGATCACTTACATCCAATCGGCCGCCACATTACAACCCTCCCCAGGACCTTCATTGTCCGCTCTGGACACATAACTACCCTCTTCTCTCGGAAAGTACACCAAGATGCTATCTTGGTACAATCGTTAAATTCAATGATCCACATTACTGGCGTTTAATTGATGTGCTCGAGCAGTATCTATCTTTAGAACATTGGCCTGTAAAAAGTAAAATTATCGATATTGTTTGTATAAAGTCAATAATATTTAATCGACATCTTGAACGATAAGACCTATGATTTTGTAACATTACGTCTACGACACGTCGTTGTGCTGTCTGGGCACGACATTGTTACCGTTTCTAATTATTCGGTGTGCAGAATGCACCATCTTAAGCAGAGTATACTCTGCTTGTGCAATAGTATTATGGAAGCCTTTATAACGTGGGGTAGCACGAATACCGAGAACGATGCTGTTTGTCTCCCCGTAGAAGTGGAAGCAGGGAGTAGTCAGGAGGTTTAGTTGGCGCAAAGAAATCCAGGCTGCAAGGGACAGATGAGAGGAACATCGCGGGAAGAAGCCACTATAATGACCTAGTTCCGTTTTACCGATTACCAACTCCGTTTTCTGTTTCATTAATTATCCACCGCTCATTTAATTCGTTTCGACGAAAGTCCCGACTGTATTTCACCATCGCCTAGCCACCCTTCTTCCTTCTCGTTTCTTCATCTTGACGTTGGCTGGCCAGCACCTCGCCGAGACAAGCTGTATCGCGCTGCGTCACGGGAACCGATCGTTAGTCAAGGAGGTCTTTGAGAAGCGGCTCCGGACTATCGATCAGACCTTCCTTCTCAGTATCTTTCAACTAGTTTCAGGTCTAGAATGCGATGTTACGAGCCGAGGCCTAAGTCGGCGAGGTTTCTAAATATTAAACCTACTTCTGAGCAATCTAGCCTTTTGGGCGATTCTAATGATTTTACTGTGAGTGAATCAGGAGCATCGGATTAACATAGCGGCCAACCAGCACTGGAGTATGAATAACCGTCAGTGGTGTGGAAACGCTCGTCAACTTCGAGGATAACGTTGAGGTTTCTCAATGCCTCTTTCGTGAGGTTAAAGAATTAATTTCTCGGAAGGCTCGCCGTGGTTATGTCTCGAGCGGCAAAGACTACCAAGTGTTCGATGATGTTCCCTTGGTGTGGTTTCTAAATTATAAGTAAAGAGAAATATGGATGGGCTGTTTCAAAATGAGTTTAAAGGAATCTTTGAATTTAGATGTAAAATAAAGTTTCGTTTTACGTTACGAGTTGAACGGGGATGCAGTGAACAATAACTTGCCTGACAGTTGCGGTATATTGCTGAACTGTACGGTTGAAATGAAACTGATTGGAAAGAAAACTAATGCTCGATCTAATACACGTCCACGCACTATGCTTACTGGGATTCGACTGGCAGAGATACGTCTCGCTCGAAAGATTCTACTGAAGTCCAGCATTCCTATACAAAATCGGGGTTTATATACTCCTAATGCCCCGAAATTCTAGGAAAAAGTAGCAAGAGTGAACATGGGTGAGCTAGTTTTGAATGTGTGTGTGAAAGAATCCTAGCTGCACGCAAGTGCACGGAGCTGTGGGACTGCCTCCCCTATGAAGAAGTCAAAAGTCAAGGGTCGGAGCGATAACGCATGAAAGGGACGGTCGAACGGTCGAGTTTAAGATTCGACTATTACGCAAAGAGAAAGCTAGGAGAAATGAAAACGGTGTGTTTTTGGACAAGAAAAGTCGTCAGATTCGCGCTGAGGATGTAACAGCGAAATACCTCATGCAAACGTTCTTTTTAAGCCACTCATAAAGTAGTTGGTAAAGAAAACCACTTGTCATAAGATTTTCTTTAAACCATCACAATTAATCTTTATACGGTTTTAAAACTATACTGATCAAATTTTATTAGCAACTTTTATTCGTGCGACATGTCCAAAAGCTGACAGTCATTCAATAAAGTATTGAAAAATTTGATGAAGAAATGTCGTGGTCAAGTTTAACAAAATTTGACCAGTAATTGTAAGCCTTTCTAAAGATTATTGTGTGCGAATTAAAGGAAATTCTTATGAAAAGTGGTTCTTTTTACCAACTACCTTATCGTATAGTGAACATCGTCTAAATCCTCGTGTTCGATTGGACAAACTGTACCTTCTGTAAGATTTCGGACTGTATTTTTAAGGATTTTAGTTGAAAATCAAAGATTTCAGGATATTTGTTAGAGAGATTTTCTGAAAGTCGAAGCTTAATAAATATATTTGATTGAAATCATAATTTTGATCAATGCAGCGTTCTGTCCAAGGTTTAGCTCTACTCAGCTTCATATTCTAAGTTAACTTTTTAAAACCTCGAGACGCAATTACTCGAATGCAATGTTTACTAAATTGAAATTTCTCGTGGTTAAAACCGAATATGTTGCTCTGTCAGTTCCGATATTGGGATCTCTCTTATTAATAGAATAGACTCGCATATTCCGAGCCCGACTCTCAGAAATTCACAACTTCCCGCATGTAAGAGCAGATGAAATTTCACGGGAGGGCCGGGGAGGAAAATTTTCCGAGACAACCGTTTGAATTTTCGCAGGGACCGGGAGCGAGACCGGGACCGAGACCGGCAAGCCTGATCACCAGGCGAGAGTCCCGTAAATCCTTTTTGTTCCCATCCGCGCTCTCCAATTCCAGCAAGGATGCATGGAGTTTCGCAAACTTTATCGGTCGCCAATGATGCATCGTCCGGAAATAGCGTGGGTGCTTCCTGGTCGGAAGTGCGGCGCGTACGTGTGCACGCGGCCGTATGGGTGCGCGTCCCTTGCAGGAGAGTCTATCTGTTGCCAGAGATACAAGCCGCATCGCATAAATAGTCCGACGGTACTGGCAAGAGGGCCGATTGTAGGGGTGCACCCTCGATCTCCTCTTTCCCTATACCCCCTCCACCTACTGAAACTGCAGAAAGTTAGTTATATGTGTTATACACCCGTCATGCAATCCCTTACCCCCCCCCCCCCCCCCCCCCCGCGCTCCCTTCCTCGTAGAAACCAAATTTTGCATAGGCCACTGCGTCTGCCGAGGGCATTAACCGTGGTAACATACTCTTTTTCGAGAGTTGAGTTGTTTTCACTTCTGGCAACAACTACCGTTGGGTGTAAGGGCCTTTCAAGCGCAGCATTGTCGGCTATACAGTGAGATACGCGTATGATGATTACCAATTATCTACTAATTCTAGAATTCTAAAAACTGTTTCCTAGTATATTGTATCAATGTATCCACTGTCATACCATACATATACATATTGTGTGTGAAAGTGGGGAGGCGTACCTCACTTTTAGTGACTGCATTGAATTGCATAATCGTTGCAACCCCACCACAGTAATAAGAGTAGATGGAAAGCAAATGGTAAATTCGTTCTTGTTGGAGATACATAGAAAGTGTGGAATGTTTCGGATCCTACCTGTTTTTCACGAGCCTGTATACATACATAGGTTTAGCGAATGGGATTTAAAGCTAATCCAAAACATGCTATCGTACAACAAGCATGGGAACATTAAATTATCTTGTCGGACTGCAGGGGGCTATTTACAATCCCAATTTTTAATAGTTACACGCATAGAGATTCAATTTAATTAATTGCAATTTAAAAGTTCTAATAAAATTAAAGACTACATTTAAAAAATTCAAGGAACTAGAGTGCATGATGATTTACTGCGAGTGCTGTATGTAATTTCATTACATTCATTGGGAAAGACCGCATTGATGAAACTACTCATACATGTATCTAAAAAGTAGAAAAAGATAGCTAAATTGGATTCGCAACTTTGAAAGATCCTATATACGGGAAGATAAAGGTGTGTGCCAGAATTCAAACTACAATGAAAGAGGTGGTCTACCCTAAATGACACACGGCGACGGTTTCCCTCAGAATCTGATAAATGCAATTCTCATGAATACAGGAGCGAGCGATTAACTTCGCAAATTACGCTGTCCATGAGGAATAGCTGTCGCCAGACGGTCGTGTGGGGGCTAGGCCTTACTGGGAGGAACTTATTAGTCACATCGATATCTCATCGAAGAATGGTCGGCAAACTTTCTAATCGCTTTTCTTCGTCGCGTTTCCACGTGGCTTCCACGCCAATAATACTCAGCGCCATCGCTGAAGTAGACAAATGAAAAGTTTCAAGGCTATTATGAACTCCAGTGAGTCTGACGCCCATCCGCTTAAAAGTATAAATAGTAGTAGTTTTCATAGACTGTATTAAATAATTCATTTTGCAAATCTGATTGCAAAGATGCATAAATTATGTATTTTTGTCTTTTTTGATATACATACATAGTATAACTCACACCCTACAGTATTACAATATTTCAAGCTTTTTAGTTCAAAGTTTAGCTTAGTAATATGATTGTTGAATGATATAATCGACTAAGTATTAATAAATAAATAAAGTATCATAAAACAAAAAACGTACTTGTTTCTAGTATGGCTTTATGATATTTTTGTGTACACACTGCACAGGGTGGTATACTCACGTCCAGCGGGAATCGAAATTCATATTATTATGGGAGGAGGATGGTAGACTCACCTGAAATATAAAATACGATACGATTAATTAACGGGCTTCATTTTTATTGTGGTATACATATTATTCAGTTGCACACTAAAGCTAAAAATTCTTATAAAACATGCCGAAGGGAGCCCCAATCTGAATTTCGAAATGTATGACCGTCGTACATTCTCTGTTCATCATAACATTCGCCCTTTCCAAACAAATGATTTCCTGAAATATATTTTCGATTATCAAAAGCAAGGGAGATATTTAAGCTTGTCAAGATAGATGGAATATTCGGTACACACAAAAACGCTCAACGACTTGATCACCTTATTCTTATTCTCCAGAAAATCACTAAAGAAACGTGCATATGGTTGCAGTATGTTGCACGAATTTGCATGGATTTCAAAATCCGTCGGTACATGTACTTTTATGGTCAGTTGGCGAGTTACTGGCATAAATTAGTGTCACATAAGGGTTTACAACCTTCAGCCACGAAACAGAATAAAATTGCTTTACGATGCCGGTGCATACCAGCTTTTCAGAAAGTGTTGAAGTTATGCTGAATGTAGGTGCTTAATTATCGTGATAATTGCTGGCTCCGTGACAGCGCGATTAACGTGCGCACACTCCAAAACACCGGTGATACAAACTGTAAATCACATTAATTTCTCGCTGCCGACAAATTATATGTATCAATTCTGCCCCCCCCCCCCCCTGCCTGTCTCCATCCCCATGCATTTGTTCCTCGTGGTCGACCGTATTGTTTTTAAGTTCCGGGCAATACATATGTTATTTTCATCGGCGCCCTGCTAATCGCCTCGACCGCGCGCGCAAATATACACATACGAAACAACTCGCACCCGCCGTATTGCGTGTCTCCCCTGACAGCGTATGGTGGAATTGCACCAATAACTGTTTAACTGCGCGCTATAACTTCGACGGAGCGTGATGCCGGGCATTTTATAAATTAACTTAAGTCGTAAGTGCTGATAGCTATCGGATTGACTCGATGCGGGGCTCGCTTTTATTGACTTGACTTTTACACTTTACGAGTACACATTATCTCACCCTCCAGTCATTAAACGTAGTTCTTTGCCTAAAATGTAGGTCTACTGTGGTTGGTCACGTCATAGTAGACATGTGGATATAAGTAAAAAATTAAGAAATTATTATAATAGTAAAATATTATGTATAGGTGGTAGGGCCATCTAATACATTTCAAATACGTATATGTTTCTGAATAAGAAGTTAACTGATTTTGGATCGAAAGACCTTCGAGGAACTGGAATTATGTTGAAAGTGATTAACTACCGGGCCAAGTAATTAGTAAAGTGTGAAGTTTCTGTACTTGGACTTCCAAATTGATTAACACAAAATAAATTTAGATAATGTATATTAACAATTAAGAAGCCATTGAATGACATTCTTACAAAAGCATACAAATGTGCTGTTTTCAATATTTTGAACACTTTCACTTTCGAGGTTACCGGCAGAACAATAACTTGGAATCTGTCACTTGTTAAAATGTGTGTGTTCCGAGCCGGGATCTAGAGCCGGCGAGACTCTTAGACTTTAGACCTACTCCTGAGCAATCTGGCCTTATTTAGACGATACTAATGATTTTACTGGTATGTGAACCAGGAGCTTCAGATAATAATGTACAACGCGCACTGCAATATTGGCCTAACAGCGGTTGTGCGACACTCACTCCTCCACTCGAAGGATAAGCGTTCTTGGTTTTCAATAACATTTTCGTACGATTTGAATCAGGAGACTCGGTAGAGTCTCGCACCAAGTAGTAGTATATATAGTACAGCGCGCGACAGCCGAGGATACTTGTCCCGAACCTTAGCTGTTATTCTTAGTTACCAAATTTTTGCCTTGATTTATGCGAAAGTTAGAGCCCCAAGAATTTATTTAAGAATGTTGTATTTCATCGTTGATTTTTCTGAATCCAATGAGCCAAGAATCATGTGGATCGGTCCAGTCGTTCCGGAGATATGAATTTCTTTCTTTAATATTCCTGATTGCTCCAAATGATACTCTCACATGTTTCACGCGAGCGGGCACCACTGCGAACTGCTGCGGAGCGCTGTGCAGATAACATGGTTTTATACCGACACATTGGTTATTCCATGACTGATGATGTGTCAAGACAATGATGGCAGTTATGTGGATGTGGGTACAGTCCAATTTTATTTTTCTTCAAAATATAAACGACCAAAAAGGCGTGAAATCCCCCAAAATACATTAAAATGTAAAGAAAAGCGCCAAGTAGTTTAATGATCCAAACATGAAATAGATATCACACAAGAAAGCCAAGTTTTCAATCAAAGATATACCACACGTTAATTAATTAATTAACTTGCATCTCTAACTTTAAAACTTGGCATGTGCGTGTCAAGGTAGTCATGCTAGAAATATTTTTTGATTGGTAATTAAGTATGCACATGCCAAGTTTTAAAGTTAGAGATGCAAGTTAATTAATTAATTAACGTGTGGTATATCTTTGATTGAAAACTCGGCTTTCTTGTGTGATATCTATTTCATTTTTGGATCATTAAACTACTTGGCGCTTTTCTTTACATTTTAATGTATTTCGGGGGTTTATATTACTCAGTTGGCTCGCCTTGGTTATGTCTGGAGCGGCAAAGACTACCAAGTGTTTGATGCTGTTCCCTTCTTGTATGTTTTCGAAGTTAATTGTAATGAGAAATGGGTGGGCTGTTTAAATAAGTTTGAGGAATCTCAGTTTAGATTTTTGAATATAAAAGATCGAAGTATTATTACACTCAAATAAAGTTCTCTTTGGTCACAGATCTTTGTAAATTATAAAAACTAAACGCGATGAAATTAAAAGTAGATGTGCGGCTCGTTTAACACCGCGTGTTTAACGCGATATTGCGCTGGACCATAACTTGCCTGAGTCGCGGTATATACGGTGCAACTGGTCTGTAATTGTAAGTTATTTCTAAGAAAACGAAAGAGAACTGTTACTCAATCTAATACACTTCCACGCGTGTATGGTTCAGAGAACTAACTGACAGAGCTTCGTCGTGTGAGAAGGTTTCAACTGAATTGCCCATCTTTGACAAGATTTCGAGGGTTTATATACCCCAAAAATCGAGAGAAGTAGGCTAGGGTGGGAGTGTAGATGATCTAGGCTTCAGTGTGTGCGTGTAGGAATTGTCGGGATGCACGGCAAGTGCATGCAGCTGTGGCTGGAGCCTCCCCTACGGAAAAATCCAGGGTCGACGCCATAACGGTCGAAGAAAACGGTCCTTGGCTGAGCAGAAGACTCGAAAAATAACGCAAGCGTATTCTATGGGAAAGGAAAACGGCGATGATTTTGTATTGAAAATAACAAAAGAAGAGTAGTCCGATTCGTATGAGGGTGTAACATGTGCATTACACATTTGTTACCAGTAAGATTGATAGTTTGACTTACCCACATAGTACCTAAACAGTTTAGGTTAGGTTAGGTTAGGTTAGGTCCATGTATTACAACTTTCAATTCTAAGGGCCATAGAAGCCAAATTTAATTGAAACTATTCTATTAAACTCGAGATCCGTATCCCGAATAAAGGAATAAATTGAATGGGCTAAAATATACCTGTAACTAATGAGTCAGTCAGTTTATGCAATTTTATATAAGCATGAGGCACTGTAAGCGGAGAAAGATGATAAACTTATATGTATTTAGCGAGCGTTGCTAGGGGGAGTCGTTCGAGACGGTTTTGCTGCGAAGTGGTTTCTAGGAGGCGACCGTCAAGAGGTAGCCCCAGCAACGAGCAATCGCGAGCGAAGAGCGAGCGCCGCGCCAGTTCGGGTACTAACGCACAGTGGCGAGTATGGCTCTAAAACGCGCGCATCGGACTTCATGCTCCGAAAAATTCAGAGAAATAGCAATGAATATTAAATATTATCAGGAGACTCGGTGGAGTCTCGCGCCAAGTAGTAGTTTCCTACCCATGGCGCGCGACAGCCGAGATTCTATATCATCCTTATTCTGAACAATATAAAGCACAGAAAATGTTAGTTAACAATTTTGTTTTCTCAAATAGTTTTCAATATAACAACAGTTCGATAGAGTAGGTTCCAATATAATCGAGAATTAAAATTTTAGTCGTTTATATATATGTATTCAAATGGAGAACTTAAACTTCCTGTCTTACTTCGATATACTAAAGCATCCTAATAATTTCTTTCCCCCTGAAAACAGATTTCCCCTTCCAAATATTGATATACATTGTGACGAGGCAATTATTTGCTCGTCCCAGGAAGCGGAATTAGACTACTTATTATGGGGTACTGGGCTCGGGGCACTGAGCTGTACGTACTAGGAACATTGCGGGTCTCGGAAAAGGCCATAAGACAGCCAGGATCCTATTGTTGCAAGAGATATTTAACTTTACGATAGAGAAATTCTAGGTAGATTGGTGGATTACCCTAAGAACTTACTACGCACAGCACCTGCGACGAAATCTGGAGCAACAACTCGGACAAACACCATGGACATAAAATGACTGGAAAGCTCAAATCGGTTGGTTTATTTGGGAACATGCTGCTGTTCCTGTTCTTCTTTAGCGGCGTTTTGGGCTGGGAATCTCGTCGCCTGCGAAGACGAGGGAGTAGTGGAGGCGCCTCCTGGCCTCAGCCCGACTGGGCCACAGGGGTTCAGGCGGTTCAGCGCCGACTCCTCCGCACTCTCGCCGCTGGCTACGGGGTAGCCACGGATCGAGGATTCCTGCGCCCTTGCTCACTATTTCTTGCGGAAGCAAGATTCGGCGAAGGCATCCACGGATGTTTTTGGCCAAACACCCGGGTCCCGCCAAACTGCGCACCGCGGATTAAAGAAGAGGACAGCAGCAAGAATTGAGGAAGACAGAAACCCTGGAGCCAATCAGAAACTGGTTTTAGGGAGCAAGCAACCAATCAGGACGCGTCTAGGGGATTTAGGATTCCCATATAAACTGCTCTAGATCGATGAGGAACTGATCATTTCGAGTATCATTGCGATTGCAAGTATCAGTTCCGGAAGCAGTTCTTAGTGCACAGTAGAAGCAGTGTTCCGAGCCCAGCCGATCCAGAGGATCAGTGAAGAGTAGTCAGCTTGGGAGTAACACCCAGCTGCCCAGAACCAGCCAACCAGCCGCTGACCGGTGGTCCAGCTTTGGTGAGCGAGGAAATTCCGAGTTTTCGCAAATCTCTCGTATTTGTGATACTTTGGGAATATCTTGCAACATTCGTGATTTATTAACTACCTTTTGGTCAGTCCGTTGTCCGTGGGGCACCGTGACGTACACCGTGCTGGCATCAGCCAGTTCTGAGGCCACGCTGCCAATCGTAATCGACGATCCTTTCTGTTCTGGTGATTGACTCTATTGTACTATAATCGCCTAAAGCAATGTGGTAATTCCCCATTTCTATATTTTGTGGGATATTCTCAGGATTTTGGATTGGATACCAGAGGTTTGATCCATTTGACATTGCACCGTTGTTAAGATTGTAGAGACTAGCTTTGAGAGAGACTGTCTTTAGAGAGAGATTATCTTTACGCGAGGTTATCTTTGGTGTAAGATTACTGGACATTTGTTCAGATTTTGGAAAATTTGGTTCTCGGATTCGTTTGGCGCTACCGAGCAGCGACATAATAGAGTTTCCAATTCAGTGACATACCGGTGTTAAATCTTCAGCGCGTATCTGACGACTTTTCTTTTCCAAAAACACACCGTTTTCATGTTCTACTAGCTTTCTCCTTGCGTAATATTCGAGTCTTAAACTCGAACGTTCGACCGTCCCTTTCATGCGTTATCGCTCCGACCCTTGACTTCTTCATAGGGGAGGCATTGCCACAGCTGCGACGTGCACTTGCGTGCATCTAGGATTCCACACTCACACATATTACAACTAGCTCACCCACGTTGCCACTCTTGCTACTTTTTCCTGGAATTTCGGGACTTTAGGAGTATATAAACCCTGATTTTCTGTGGGAAGGTTGGACTTCAGTAGAATCTTTCGAGCGAGACGTATCTCTGCCCGTCGAAACTCCGTAAGCAAAGTGCGTGAACGTGTATTAGATCGATCATTAGTTCTCTTTCGAATCAGTTTAATTCAACCGTACAGTTCAGCAATATACCGCTACTGTTAGGCAAGTTATTGTTCACCGCATCCCCGTTCAACTCGTAACGAAAAACAAGCCATCTCTACAATTAAGTTCATCGCGTTTCACACCAAACATGTTGTACCAAAGCGGATTTTAAAGTGTAACAATATATAGACCTTTATTTTACAATCTAAATTCAAAGATTCCTTAAACTCATTTTAAAAGAGCCCATCCTTATTTTCTCTTTACTATTAATTTAAGAAGCATACCAAGGGAACATCATCGAACAATTGGTAGTTTTTGCCGCTCGAGACATAACCAAGGCGAGCCACCTGAGCAATTAATTCTTTAACTTCACGCAAGAAAGTATTGACAAACCTCAACGTTATCCTCGAAGCTGACGAGCGTACGCACACCACTGTATGCACGTGCTCCAGGACTGGTTGGCTGTTATTTCAATCCGAAGCTCCTGATTCACGTACTATAAAATCATTAGAATCGCCTAAAGGCTAGATTGCTCAGTGTTAGGAGGAATATCAAGAAAAACCTCGCCGACTTAGGCCTCGGCTCGTAACACCAGTGTTAGTTATTTAAAAAGTTAGTAGAATTAAGAAGTATTTGTAAGCCCCGAATGGTCCGCGCATTGCCCACTGATAGCCGTTGATTACGTTACTATTTACGCTCTACTTCTATGATCGGAAACCTCCCCCTCTCCACCGAACTAGCTTGGCCGTCGGGAGTCTTGGGGAGTTCGGAATAACTTGGCTCGGGTGAGCAAGAGAGCGCCCCTGTCCCTGACCAGCGCCTGGTGACTATCTTAATGGTAACTCCTTTGGCTAAAAGTGTGACTATCTTGACTTGTGATTATCTTAATTCATGGTTAAAGTGGGATAATCTTGAATGAGAGTTACTGGTGGGTAATTATTTGGAGGACGCGACCCTTACTAGGGGGGCAGTAGCTGGTCGAGCAGAAGCCTCATACCCGGTCAGCGGCAGAATGGCCGTTGAATCTCCCGCCGTAGGATAATTCTCGGGATTGGCTTTTCTTATAGTTATGACCGCCACCTCGGCCACCCGTCAGGTCAGACTTGACTGGGGGAAGGACCGGCATTTGGAATTTGGGTCATAACATATAATTCATCCGCGAGAAATTGCAGGAATATATACATATATGTATATATACTCGTAAAAATCTAAGTTTCAAATTTCTAAACACTAAAATTGCTTTGTACAACCTACATTTTAAACCTTCATATTTCAGTAAGAAATCACGATTACTTTGATTGTTTAAAACAATAAGACGCATATTTCTATTTAAAAAATGAAAAAAATGTTATCGTCGTCGAATGTTGAATACGCGTTATGCTATTCGCAATCCTCGTCGCTTTCGCTTGTAGTTGAACTCTGCAAATGCCACCAGTTGTTAGATATACATATTGTTAAGGTATAAAATCCAATTGTTTATCGTAAAATATTGCCCTCACATCCGACTCTTCGTCTTTCCTAGCTGTTTTGTCATATGACGAGTTACAAGTCTCTAATAGAATAAAAGACTGGAAGCGGACTAGACTTAAATAAAACGCAATTTGATGGGAACAGCCCAGAACAATGATATATATTATAAAGCAATGGCATAAAAAACCTCCACTCTGCGAGTGGAGGAAAAAGCCGGGAAGGTTAAATACAGTATGTTTTACAAGACTTATCGGATATTCCTTGTGATAGTGCGAGCAAGGCGCAAACAGGGGGCGGTGGATCATCGACCACCGTATGGTGCGGCAAGGCGCAGTCTGATCTCAGGATCCTGAGAATGGGCAGCGTTTCCCAAAGAATCAGTGGATCTGTGACCACTGATAGATGCGAGCAAGGCGCAATTCTTAATTCTGACAGTCAATGTCGGTATCGAGCAGGGCGATATTCTGGAGGAACTTACTCACAAAGGTCTCACTTTTCACCAAACGGTTTGATAGCTCAAGCACGAATGAACTTTTCTCATCTGCAATGAACAAGCGAATCGCTCATCGCTTTCAAACGAAGTTGGTCGTTTAAGATAAAAATTGAAAAGAAATATTAAGATTAATATGGAAGACTTGAAACACTAGCAACAAGTGCCTCCGTACGAATCTGGAGGTGAAGAATGAATAACTGCTATCACATTCGCATCTGCCTAGTTTTTGGCAAATATTTACTAGATATACCCGGTTCTGTACTTATCGTAAATCTCTGCCATTTTAATAGATACTATTAATAATAGTAATAATAATAGTAATAATAATAATAATAATAATAATAATAATAATAATAATAATAATAATAATAATAATAATAATAATAATAATAATAATAATAATCATTGAGAGACAAGGTCTTCTCTTGGGCCAGGTACAAGTTTTCACTTTACGCTTAAAAATATTGTTATTCACATTACAACAAACAAATTCGCCATTCCATGGTAAATCTGCCAATTATATCTATAGATGACTACAATACGTGATATACATATATGTCTTGCAAATTTAGTAGTCGAGAATGCTTGCGGGTGAACATAATACGATCATTTTTAAAATCTTTGTTGTATGCTTCTTGTGGTTCTTCGCATAGAATACTTGTGATAGAATACTTGTTAAATATACATACTAGCTATATATCATTTGATCATTATGATATGCTAATCAAATTTCCGAATAACTACCTAAAGGAAACGCAAAATACCGCATGTATTCGTACTGTTCCAATTTTGAACAACACTCGAAGAGTTGTTGTCTCCCGTTGTGCACAAGATTTTCATTTAGGTAGTTATTCGGAAACTGTATTTCTTGTCTCCCAATTATTATAATTATTTTGATTAATGGTATCTGTTAAAATGGCAGAGTAAATATTTTTATTAAATCTAGGCCAAAAACTAGGAAGGTAGATGAGACCGCAGTCATTGATTCACTTCCAGATTCGTACGAGGCAGCCCTTGCTAGGAGAGACGAAGAGTCGGACGTAAGGGCAATATTTTACGATAAACAATAGGAATTTACTTCAACAATCTGTATATCTAACGTGACGGTTGTCGAGGCGGTCGAGGAGAATAAAACGTATTGTCATACAGATTATGTGCCTAATTTCAAACAAGGAAGCGGGAATAGCGGCAGGAAAAAAGACCAACTATTTCTTTATTCTGCTAATACTGGATTATGTAAAATGTCAGCAGATTACGAATATAGAGATATTCATTTTATTGGGACATATTGTGCGTGTTGGAAGTTATTGGTTTACACTTACAATACGTGCGATCGATGGAGCACCAGGGAGCACATACATACATCGCGTTATTCGTAAGCTTCACTGCACCGGCAGTCTAAAGTCATTCCAAACGGCTCTCGTGGAAAATATAATATCATAACAGGAACACGTATCGGGCATACATTATGCACATCTTGCGCCGTGATTCCTCCAAAGCATCCGGGGCCCGCACGATGAACTCCTCCACGAGCGGGAATTCCGACACGCTCTGATCTGTGTGGTTACATTTTTCGAGAAATCGCTTGGAAACTGCCTCTTCTACCAAGGGAACATTCAATAAACTGAGAGTCTCTGGAAAGTGGCACCTCCACGCGTATGAAGAGTCGTCCAAAAATATGTAGATAACATAGCAATAAAAAATGGTAAACATACATATAACTTATAAATTGAATTAATTCTCAGAAGTTTTACGACACATTCTTTTCGACAGATAAACCGCTCGCTTGAATATTTGAACAAACTAAAATGTTGTGGTTGAACTAACTTCGGGTTTAGTTTTAGAAATGTATTATTGCTCAAAAGCAACATTAGCTTTCAACAGTTTTATTCGTAGTATTTTAAATCTAAAGTATGATTTAATTCAACGAATTTGGTACCCGACACGCTAACGGGTTGGAGTGACTGGATTTTTATCCGACTTTGAAAAAGGAGGAGATTCTCAATTCGTTTGGTATATTTTTTTTAATTTTTTTTCCTGCTTATGTATTGCTCTTTAATAATCAAATGCATCGGCGTTTTTGATATCTATCGACTAATTTTCAGGCTAATTTCAAGCCATATAGGCTTGAAATGTTGCAAATAATAAAATTAATTCTGGAATCTGTTGTGTAAATTACACGCTACTAAAGAACTTGTCAAGAAAACATGTTTAATTAATGACGGCAGCCAGCCTAGACCAGCATCAGCGCATGCCAACCAACTTGCTAACAGATTAGTGTAATTATTTTTTAACAAATAAATATGACACATCCTTTACCATCGACGAACAAATTTAAAAAAGTACGGTGTAATGTTTTCGCTTTTCTAATATTACAAATAGCAAAAAGCATTTTCGAATCTGTAGCGTAAATTGGAAAGAAACTCCAGCCGGGGGAATCGTGTTAACCGACATTGACCAGTGCTGTGCACGATGGGAGGTAACGAGTTACGTGTTAATAGGTTAGAATGACCAATTTTCAGAGACGTGACGCGCGGACATATTCAATTTCCGAGAGGGCGTGGAGAGGACGTCGTAGGTGGAAACGAGGAGATAGAGAAACGGCGCAAGCTCCCGTGGGCTACAAAGCACGCATAATCGCGCGATGACAAGGGAGCTCAACCGGGTCATAACGCAATTTAGTTTCGATCGCCGCCGAAAGAGCGGGACTTCGTCGACCCCCTCGCCGTACCACCGTCATCAGCACCCGGGATGGTGTCAGTTACATCCGGTATCGCGCACAACGAGAACACTGTCCTAAGATAATTTTAATTAATAACGCGTCGCTGGCAATGTGTACACACGTTCTTATCTACCTGGTAGTAGCTTAATTAGCGATTGCGTTACTTCTGGTTATTGATCCGTTGAGCACTTGCCTTCTTTAGATTTAACACTTTGCACTTCGAGTACATACCTGCGAGGAACGAACCCTCCCGTTCGAAAGAGGATCGGTACGTTTCCCGTACCAACCGCCCCTCGATCACCAACAGTTCCTCGAGCTGTACCGACCGGCCTCGGAAACACATTAGTTCGTTCCAAAATGGTGGCACACAATTTCGTTGCGGTTTCCAACTCTGATTCAAAGGCAGATCAATTACTCTATGCTGATGCGAGAGTGATTCGCAGAATAAGCAAGCATACGTCTCTGAAGGAGCAATGTACGAATGTAGATGAAGACGTGTGCGGAAAAGTGCCACAACACGGCGGCCAAGCAGTCATATTAAATCCACGATGAAAAGAAGCGACCGGAAGTCCTTGCGGGCCGAGGAAAGTTATTCGGGGGATGAGTAGGTAGCTAAGCCTTCGTGATTGCCTTCCCTTGAAAGGGATCATGACGATTTTTTGTTTAATTTTCCGCTCGAACACCCTCACCAGTCAAAATTGAGGTGAACCCATGCCAGCACAAGCTATCATTCCACTAACTTCCACAAGACGATTATCCCCTCGACCATAACACATTGCACGTCACTCTGGGCCACCAGCGTAAACCAACAACAAACAAGTCTCCTCTACACGAACAACTTGTCAGATATCATTATGTATTGCTTTCTGTGAATTGCTCGGTAGTTTTGTCATTGAAAATAAATAAAATAACCATATGGGAAGAAAAACGAAACCATAGCTTGCATATAATCGAAATAGGACCAATCATGCGTCGTGTTAACTCAAAGTCGATGCCAAGCCAGATTAAGATTGCTTCTGAATATTGCCTCCCCATTTCTTGTACTTTTTATTACTATTTTTCAATTTCCTCTCAAGAATGTATTAGCATACAGTAATACTTTAACACTTAATTAATTCAACCGCAATTCATTCGCCCTATAATATTTCTGTTTATATTTGAAAATATTCATTTTAGAAGCAGAAAATAATCTGTGATCTATAACTTGCCTTCGTCCTTTATATTATTGGCATATACATAAACACGTAGCACACATAACTCCAGATTTTGTAATATTGCATTGCTTCGACTATACTATAGTTTAACTATAGAATTTCGCAGCACTAATGTATAAAGAAAGAAAAGAGTATTTTCGTAAAGCAGATTTTTAGTCCTTTAGCTGCTACTGGAGGCTGTGGAAGGCTTAACAATTCTTTCGGTGCTCGAATAATGCATGGAGGAAACTCGGGAACGAAGCAACAACAAGATTAAGAAAAATGGGAAATCGGAGAGTCCTGAGGAACTAATGAAAATCAAGTTCGTGGAAGTGCCAGATTAATTTCGAGCTTCGTCAGAGTAGCCGTTTCGCAATCTTTGGAACGGCGTCTTCTTAAAGGAAGCTCTCTGAAGTGGGGAAGCCTCTTTCACTACGCCATCCAGATTCACAAAGGGAGCGCGGACACAGTTACTGACAGGAATAGCTAAAGTTTTACAGGACTTTTTGAGGACGCGAAGCGCCGCTAGAGCGAGTAAACGACATCGCGCTGAGCTGAACTTGAAATGGAATGTAGAGTGGAGACGAGCGCTTGTAACAGGATAGCACCACTCGAATATTTAGTGTCCCTAAGGGGCGTACCTTTTTTTAAAATTATTTTTATTTTGAGGCTATTGACAGCTAGGTCATTAGCGACTGTTCATAAGGTTACAATACATTTCATAGTTGATTAAAGATGCCAATATTTTTGGAGAATGCAACAATGTTTTCTTGGAATGATCCGATTGTCAGGATGTCTTCCCACTTATTTGTTGCGTAGAGTTGTTGGCGCTTTTCGGCATATTGTCGGCATTCGTTGTATATATCTTGGATTGTTAACTGTTGGTGGCAGTTTTCGCATATGGGAGCAGGGTTGTTATTTCGTATATGTAGGCGCGTTAGCTTACAGTGGCCTGTTCTGATTCTAGCAAATGCACTTTGCTCTTTACGGTTTAGGTTGTTGCTTGTTGTGAGGTCATAGAAATTAGGAATCGATTTGTGTAGAGTACTGGCTTTGAGATTTGTCCACGTTTTACTCCATGCCGTCCTGCAGAGTTTGTCTATATACTGGGTGATGTTCTTAACTGTGTTGCATATTGAGAGGGTACTCATCTCGCATGGAGTGGTGGCAGCTATGTTCGCTTCGGAGTCTGCCATGACTTTACCATGTATGCCTTCGTTGGGAGGCGATCCATGCTATAACCACTGTCTTGCCCGAGTGTGTTATTTCGTTGTATAAGTCCTGGATTCTGACATTGATTTGGCTTTTGTATTTTCTTTCTTGGCTTTTTTCTATGCTTTGTAAAGAGTTGGTGAAAATTAGGAATTTTAGTTCGTTAGCTATATCTTTAATGTGCTGGAGAGCTGATAGTAGGGCAAAGGATTCGGCAGTAGCGATATTGTTAATGGGGTTCAAGCTAAGTCTAATAGATTTGTTTGTGGAGTATAAAGCCGCACCGGCTCCAAACTGATTTTTTGATCCACTAATAAAAATTTGTATGTAATTTTTGTACTTGTTACACAGTTCTATGAAGGGTTTTTCCTATGTAGAGTTACAGGTTTTACTATTGTTGTGAGTTAGTAGAGTCAAGTCAGGTTTTGGTGAGTTAAGCGTCCATGGGGGGTCTGGATGTATTTCAATCTTTTCTAGAGGAGGTAACTTGAATTCAAGATATCTGAGGTAGTTGCTGACTCTTTGATATAGCGGGGGCTGTTTTGTATATACGGTGTATGAGGCATATTTGGAGACTATATCGTTATAGACTATGGGGTTGGTGGAAGAGGTCGATCGAATTGCGTATTTCAGTGTGAGGAGTTGCCTTCGATGCGCGAGGGTTGGTTCTCTGGCTTCAGTGAGTATGCTACCTATGGGGCTAGTATGGAAGGCTCCAGCAGCAATTTTGATCGCCCTGTTATGAATCGGTTCAAGTTTTTTTAGGATCGTTTTTTTGGCGGAATTGTACATGTATAATACTACAGTTTGGAACGGATTATTGATTTGTAAGAGCGTAATAGTGTTCCCTTATCAGCTCCCCAGTTGTTGAATGCCAGTGTTTTGAGAACATTTAGCCTCTTCCTGCAGTTTTCGATGGTTTTGGTAATGTGGGTGTTCCAGGTAAGTTTAGAATCCATAAATAGTCCAAGAATCTTCGAACAGTTGACGAGTTTCAGATTGGTGTTACCAAGTTTTAGCGTCGTTGTGACGTGTGTTGCTTGTCGCGAAAAGAGGATGCATTCTGTTTTGTCAGCTGAGAACTTAAAGCCTGTTTTGTTGGAGCCATTTTGCAGCCATTTTTCTGTTGTTTTGAGATCCTTTCTTTTGCAGAGAATGATGGTATCATCAGCATAGATTCTCATCGTTACAGGGGGCTCACACAGCTTACTGATGTCGTTGATTGCGAGTAAGAATAACGTTACGCTCAGCACTGATCCTTGGGGCACACCATTTTCAATGTTCATTTTTTTTCTAAACAATTTTGGACCCGCACACGCATGTATCGGTTTCGTGAAAAGTTGTGGATGAATTGATGCATGTTTCTGCTAATTCCCAGTTTATTTATTATATCTAGCACCCGTTGTTTCCACACCATATCATAGGCTTTCTCGATATCCAGACTCACCGCCAGTACATGTTGTTTGTTGGAAAATGCTTTGCGTATATGAGTTTCAAGATTGGCCAAGTGAGATGTAGTAGAGTGCCCTGAACGAAATCCGAACTGCGAATTGGATATGACGTTATGCCGATCAAGGATCCATCTTAGTCGGGAATTTATAATTTTTTCAAGTATTTTGCACATATCGCATGTGAGGGCAATTGGTCTGTAGTTCCAGGTTTCATTTTGTCTTTTCCTGGTTGGGGAATTGGAACAATTGTGGCTTCGTTCCATATCTTCGGGAAGGTATTATTGGTCCAGATATAGTTCTAGATTCGAATTAGGAACTCTATTCCTGTTGCCGGCAGATTTGTAATTAGGATGTTCGGTATGCGATCAGGTCCAGGAGAGGAGTTTTTTGCGCTCTTTATTACTTGTATGAGCTCTTCTTCAGAAATTGGAAGATTCAGGTGGTTTCCCGATGGATGGTCGTTTTCATTGTTTGAGCTGGAGCAGTTTGTTGGGGCCAACCTTGCGTTTTCTGTTTCTTCTTTGAATTGTTTGAAAGTTTCTGAAGAATTATCTGAACTGGAGTTCTTGGCGAACGCGGATGCTAATGTGTTTGCTATTTCTTCGGGTGCACTTGATATTGATCCATCTTCAATCTGAATAAATGGTATTAGACTGTTTGCGATTTCCTTTTAAGGCATTAATTTTGGACCACAATTCTTTTATGTTTGTGTTACTTGTCATAGATGATATAAAGTTGGTCCAGCTCTTTCTTTTGCTTTCTTTAAACGTTCTTCTTGCTATGGCCCGCAGTTTTTTAAATTCCACTTTGTTTTCAGGAGTGTGGTGTTTTTTGCATCTATTAAAGGCATGTTTCTCGTTTTGTATGGGTTCTTTGCATTCATTATTCCACCATGGGGTTGGTTGGTGGAAATAGTTTAATAGATTCATTTGCTGAGAGGATGATAATGTCACAGAAGTCTTTGATCGTTTTGTCAATATTGCAAGTCTCCTCAGGGTTTTCGAAGTTTTGCAGTACGGTCATTATCAGCTTTTTGTATGACACCCAGTCTGCCTTGTTGAAATTCCATTTTGGTACCGTAGTGGTTGTTTTAGCATTGTGGGGGAAATAGTTTAGTGGAATAATAATTGGATAATGATCACTATCATGGGTTTCATCAAGTGCAAACCAATCGGCGTTGTGGGCAAATTGGGTGTTACATATTGTTAAATCAATAGCACTTGCCGTTCCACTAAATATGTTAAAATGCGTCTCTTGGTTAGTGTTTAATAAGGTGTAATCAGGGTCTTCCAGGATAGAGCTGATTTTCTTGCCTCGGGAATCCGTTTTCTTGCTTCCCCAGGGTGTGCTGTGGCTGTGGAAATCGCCCAGAAGTATGAACGGTTTTGGTAGTTGGTGAATGAAGTCAGATATTTCGTTCATTTCAAATGGATAACTATTAAGGAGGTAGATGTTGCAGATGCATAGTTCATATGGCGCTTTGATTTTGATAGCACTTGCTTCCATGTTAGTTTGTATTGGTATTTCTTCAGCTGAATAGTCCGTTTTAACGTATATTGCAACACCTCTTCTGGCATAGTTTAGTCTATCTCGCTTCTTGTGAAAGCAGTTGTAGTTTCGTATTCTACCCGTATTATTATTTTTGAACTTGGTCTCTTGTAGACAGATAATATCATCTTCGTAGTTTTTTATTAGTAACTGAAGTCTTTCTAATCGGCTATAAAACCCATTGACGTTCCATTGTAGAACGCAGGTCATGATGGATGGAGTTTAGGTCATAATTCGTGTAAACCTGTTTTTTATTGATCTATCTTCTAATTTCAGGTACATTTCAGCCATCATATCGATTAGCTTTGCTACGTTATCTGTGTAGTCTTTGTATGAACTACCAGTTGATAAGCGAAATTGTATTTTTTCGATATCATCAGTATTTGATTCTTTAGATAAACCATTAATTTCACCGACTACGCAATTTACAAGGCCTAAAGTTATATCTATGTTACATCTTAACATAACTTTGGCTCCAACTTTCACAATTACCGTCCCACTTAAACCGGCTGTCCGAGAAGTATCTTCCTCATCTTGGTCTAAAAGTTTCTTAACGCGTTTTTTTAAATACTCTGCAGAATCGAGATTGTCGCGTGAAACCAATGGTACTGGTTCCATCAGACGGTAAACTTTCAATATAACTGCAGAGCTCATTCAACTCGTCAGGTCGAAAACTAATTTTTCTCGGCTGAAGCACACGTATATCTGCGTCTCTAAGAACGCCTAAACGATCCCTTGATATATCACTGTAAGAGCTATTTCCTCGGTGTCGCATATGAAATAAAATAAAATTTTAATTTTTCGTGCGTCTGAAAATCCATTGTGACCTGAATTAGGTCGCGAAAATGAGCCTCGACGAGTCTCGCCAGCCAGTCGGTTGATACATGCGCTTTCAACTACTTGTCGTGGAGACTCTACCGAGTTTTCTGATACTGTGCTACCGAAGTATTTGTCGTGTGGCCAGCAAGTTTTTGTGGAAAATTCATTAGGTGAGTCATAGAAGGTCACAAAAACGGCCCTTTGCTGAACATCCCCATATAGGAAATGCCCGTCATGACAGTGGGCCGATGTTTGGCCGCACTAGGGCGGCCGGTAATTATCCCGTAAATGGGCAACGTACTGTGGGCCGTAGTTGGTGCGAAGTAGGCGAATTGATAGATGCCCATCGTTATACACTCGATGGGGCAGCAACGTCGGGGAAAAGTGGGCCCATGGTTTGGAGCCCAATCTTATACTGGACGGGGCAGGGTCGGCAAATGATTGGGTGTCTTATTGTGTTTTTAATAGTTTGACTTCATGGGAAACTACTTTTTTTGTTAGCAATGATGCATTTTATTAGGGTATATAGCTAATCGTGAGCTGAATTTAGATATTACCGTTAAATAATAGTTCTCTACTCGATGGGCCGATACGTCGGGAAAGGCTCGGCCCATGGTTGGGTACCCATCATGTTACAAATAGGTTATGGATGCTCAATGAGATGTTGAAAATCGGGACAGAGTGAGTAAATGGTTGGTGGGGTTGACGATATACATACTTGGCTGCAAGACATAATTTCAAGTCACTTAATTTTTGTAGCTTTGGTTGAATAAACCATTGCTCCTGAGATACTGGGCATTACGGCGGTAACAGCAGTTGATACAAGTACGTGTTTCCCTGAACCCCCTTTAATTCGTATACACTATCGTATACACTAGTGCTGAAACTTATAAACATCCTGGTATCTTCTGAAGTATAACTTTTCAGTATTATAACTGAATAGCTAATATGTTAGCATCATTAATGACTATCTGAGATGGCAAGATGACGGACCGACAACCTCAAGGACCCAGGATCGAATCCCAGCACCGCCGAAAATTTTCTACTTCGCCATTCTCGTGGATAATTCTTCAACAACTGCACAGGTTCATTCCAAATATAAAATCCGGTTTAGGGGTTCTTAAGGAGGTTGGTGACGAAAATGTAAATGGTTAGAAAGGACTGAAATTTATACACAATAATAATTAGTAGTCACCCCGCTCTCCTTTAAAATTTCAACTTATTTGTCTATACGGTTTTCGAGTAATCAATGTCGAAAGATACGTTCTTATACATGAGCTCCTATGGGGACGCGGCCAAAGATGACCGTTTATGACTTTAAAATATATAATGAAATGGTTACACGTAAATAAAAAATGTTTCTTGTGATGAATAAGACAATTACGAACAATCACGCGAAGTTTCAAACAGTTCATCTGACTAGTTGAAGAGAATTTGGGCAAAGAGTGAAAGGGAAATCGTTTCATGTGTAGAAATAACGTGATGGAAAGTATGAAAATAGAAATGCCTTATAAAAGGAAGTGTAACATAGCAGAAACATTATTGCAAATGGAATTTTCGTACTCAAAAACTGGTTTTATTGTGGTTTGAAAAACCTTCTGAATTCTGTGTCGAGGCTCAAATGTTCCCGTCTTACCCCGCACCAAAATGACGACACCAACCACCTTAAAAGAATATAAAGTCGGGTTTAGGAGTTCTCTATAATATGAACTGTAAGCAGAAAAATTCACTTCTTTTTTTAATTCCCGTTTAAAATTAAAATTGTTAACCCTCAATGGCTCGAGTACTTTATGAAGGTCAATATACTGAATTTGAGTTAAATAATTAGCAAAAACCACGAATGGGCTATGGTGGGCCGAATTTAAATACCAAGGTTGAGCGAACTCCGTTTGCCATGTGTGGCCCATATTAAGTGATGATATCTGGACCGAACTTATCATCCCGATGTTCTCCCGTGGTTGGACCATAGTCGGCTGCCGCAGTCGGGCCCATTCTACACGTAGGGCAGCCCGACGCGGCACAACTGTGGCCCAACTGTATTTTCCTATACATATGGGTCCTTAGATACGGAATTTACTGCAAGTGATTCATGTAGAACCAATCCACAGCCTGTACCCTCTTGGTGGTAAACTGAGAAAGCAGCATTTCTCATATTAAAATAGAAAGATATGAAATTCACTTAAAATAATAAATTTCGTTCATTGGAATGTTCTCTTCTTCCATTGTCTGAAATACTAACTACGCCCATGCGAAACCGTGATATCAGTTATCCCGTGAAACCTCAAACCAGTAAATTCTCAGCAGAAAACAGGGCACCTATTTTCCGCCTGGTAATAACTGTGATAAATCATTAGAACGCAAGGAAATCTCTCTCGAAGATCCCCCCTCTCGCCAACTCGTTGAAATCCTGACTACGCCAATACAAAAGCGCAGTGTCATTACCACGGTGGAACAACAAGGCGACGAGATTATTCCAACAAACGCGGAAGCCCGAGTGAGTACGCGTGCTGTTTGCAAAATGGCCCGTCAATCAGTGCGCGCCGGCTCTGAAAAGCGCGGCGAACGACGAAGAAGTCGGAAGAGGGAAGTAGGTGGCGTCCGGGGAAAAAGTGCGCCGGCGAGTGAAGCGGAATAAGAATGAACTAGGGATAAGAGGTGGGATGGGGAGGGTGAATGAGGGGAGAGGAGAGAAGCAAAGAGACAAAGAAGGAGGCCTGGCGATGTGGTGGAAATGTAAGATATGGTCGGAACGGAAGGGATGAGAGGAAAACGATGCGGTATAGGAAGAACAAAAAGATGAAAATATGGGATAACGAGAAATTGGAATGGTAGATGAAGAGGTGTAGAAATGCGTGGTGAGAGGTGGCGAGACTCTAGACTAGAAGAAGGAAAGGGTTCGGGCGGGCAGCAAGCGGTAAGAATAGAGGCCGAGATCGGGGAGAGGAAGACATAAATAATTAGTACGTACAAGGAACTGCTTGTGGCCGTACGAAGGAAGCAAAAACAGAGAAAGTAGGAGGAAAAAGAAACTAATTAACGGAAAGTAGTAAGTGTGAAACATGAAGAACAATTAGAACGCGTGAGAAATTAAGTGGAATAATAGTGACGGCAAAGGGAACCGAGACACAGCCGGGATAGTAGAGTGGAGAAATAAAAGAGAGGAGCCTAAACCAAGAAAAGGACGATAAGAGCGAAAGACGGCAAGAAGCCCAAAGCCAGAAAAAGGAGCAAAAATAAAAGATCAAACGACTCCCATCCAAGAAAAGAAAGGGAGAAAGGTAAAGGAACAAAAGAAGCGAGTCTGAGCCAAGAAAACGGCGAAGGGTGAAGAAAAAAGCAAAAGCAGACAAAAGCGCGAAAAGGACCACGAAAGGAGTAAAAAAGGGAGGAGTAAAGGAAAAAAGTGAGTGAGAAAGAGGAGAAAGGCAGAAGGCGGTTCTGGAAGAAGAAAAAGGGGCGAGAGTGAAGGGAAGAAGAGCGGACTCACTAAAGTTAGGGGGATCCAATCATAGGAGGATATTGTGGGATCATAACTCTGGCTGGCAGTGTCCTCAAGCTCTCCTGTCGGTGAACTATCGAAGTCCTGAAGGACTCTCCTTCATCCCCCCGGTCTCATTCGGCACCCCCGGAGCAGCCCTGAGTCAGCGGCCTGTGATAGGAATTGTTTCACGGGATCCAAAGCCGAGGAGAGTGCTGGAAGGATGAGACCGTTTCATCAAGCTCCGAACGCGTCATCCGCCGCCGCGCCGCGGCTGGACCGCGAGCGGAGGTTGCGATTAGTGCCTTGCCATGTGGCCCTTTGTCGTTCCCGAGCGACAAAGGAGCCTCAATATTACCCATACGTGAGATCCTTCATACAGCCATGTCGAAAAGTCTTCGCAGCGACTTCTCTCACTGGCGGAAGGGAAGCCTTCTGCGCTCCGAATACCAACACACACACTTAATAGCTTTTGCATATATTCCTGACAAGCATAATGCTGATTTGCTGCAATATCGACTCAACGACCAATAACTCACTCCTTGTCATCTTTGATTTATGTTATTTTATGAAAATTCGACTTGATCTTATGCAACAAAATTAAGCTTATATCATGATTCTAATCTTTATGATTGTGTGATTGTGAGTTTTGTAAGTTGGATTGTAAGTTAATTAAGGTTATTATAATAGGACAGGAATATACCGCCGCAACTGAACAGTGGATGGGATTTGTATCCCCGGCAACATGCAAAAGTCACGAAATGAAGTTACGTATTACTCTGTACATGACCATATGCAAACTGCATATAAATCTCCCTTCGCACAGTGTTGTCTGCAAAGCAGAATACAAGGGAGCCGCACAACAATAAAATCAATCATATTAAATTTAATAAGAATGAAGGAGGTGGAGTCGTGCACATTAATAATTTATCCGTACAGTATTGTTTCAATATACATAGAATGACTGAATCAATGGGAACATGCATAGTATATGTATACGATTCCGTACTTCAGTGAAAAATTGTTCGATTGTTGCAACCAATTTGAAAGTTTTTTGCACTAGGGCACATTTTAATGTATTACAAAAGCAATTTTTCTAAGGGTCCCAAGTTGCAAAAGTCTTTCACACATTTAACGAAATTCGCAAATGCAAAAATTGAAAACAGTTTTGGAAAGGGTACAAAGTCAATTTGGAAATAAATTCAATTATACTTAACTTCCAACGCCAATCAATGTCGTAGTTTTGCTCTAAACTTCAAGCCAACTAATTTTAATCCCCAAACGAAAATACGGGGAAGAGTTTTCTTGACTTGATCAGCATCCGATAGACGGTTGTGATGTTGGAATTGAAGTGGAAGCAGTATGTAAGTTTCAACAAAAGAGCAAATTCGGTTTAAATTACTCGTACTCGTTTCGCCCGAAATTATTATTATTGAGTTAAGTCGTTCTACTTCAAACGAATGATAAAGCTCTGCAATACGGAGTCATATCATGCAACACGCCGGCGATACGAATAACATGAATAATGCCTACTTCACTGATACTCCAAAGATACGGTGTAAATAGATCTTTACTGAATAGGTAGCCGGCGCGACAGAGTGGAAGGGAAAGCGTAATGGAAATACATTTTTCCACGATCTTTCCCGGTATTTCATGGGAAAAGCTCTCTCGAATCTTTGTACGCCGGGCTACGAATTGCATCCCGACGATTAATGTTCTGAGCGAGAAACTCCCGTGGCTGAATTCGAATAGCGCGGATCAAGAGCGCGTCTTCGAGGAGGAAAGGATCAGCTAATGTTCACGAAAGCATGCCGGCGCGGCATGCTGAAACAAAGGCGCTCCCTGGGAAAGGAGCGCGCCTTTGGACTGCTCGAGTGGGGTCATCGGAACTTCCAGTCGAAATCGATTTTTTCATTCAAGCTTGATTCACATTATACGGTAGAAAACGTCTCGGACGGGTTGGCAAAGCGGTTTTTCTATGAATTTTTCTATGAATTCAGAACAACCGGCTCTAGGAAAATTCCTATGTTATGTCAATATTACCTATATATTTATTAACTAATTCTTTGTGATAACGTTAAGGTAGTTTGTTGCGCAAATTCACTTTTTATACGAATAGCCTAAAATTGCAATGACTCGTCGAGGAGATTATGACCTAACTATTCTCAGTTTGAACTCAACTTACTGTCGACAATAATGTGTAAGTCCGTTTAAAAGCATGATTTTTTGTAGTACTGTATCTTTTGTATTAAAATGGATCTGACCATTCGGGTGAAAGATAATGGTCTTATACATACTCTATGTATATGATGCAGAAGGGAATCGTGGTAATGCTGAAACTCCAGTTGCAGCAAAAAATTACATTTTTCACAAAAAGAAAATTATAGATTCTAAAATTTCGAATATTTGTTCAAATATTAATATCTTTTAATATTGCAGTTTTTTTTATCTAAGTTGAAAATTTGTATTTTAAGTTAAACTTGTTATCGTCACAAACATTCCGGATAACTCTTTCAAACAATATATTCGCGTGGTGCAACCTTAATTTCCATTTCTACGAACAAGCACACACATAAGCGGTAAAATCATATTGATCATAATTAACAGTCTAATGTAAATTCATAAAAATGAGCGAGCACGGTACTAAGACATCATGATGAATACGTATAAATCGATTCACGCCTGCACTTACAGGCTACGTAGCTTATAAAGGTAATGCCTACGTAACGAATCAGGTCATAGGTGAAAATGGTATAACTCAGTAAATATCCCAGTGAACTTAAATCCACTTCCTGGCGGCTGTGCATGATCCTCCGTGAACGAAACAAGAGCTGTGCCTTTCTGGGTCAGCACACCGTGCGCTCAGGTCGATCTGCACGAAGAGCCGTCATCATTTCTTTCTCGCTTTTTATACAAGGCTTTACACGTACATACAAGCTTAGCGCTCGTTTAATGGCATTCAACAATCAATTTCATTAGATTTTCATTCTACAGAATATAAATTTTCATGTCTTTAACTGAATCCAATATTTCTTTAGATCAAAGCAAACAGTATATAATATGTACATAGTATAATAATGTGAGGGCGAGTGCTCTTAAATTTAAATTTCAACTTACCTGTATATGTATGTAATAATTTTAAATTACCCAGTAATTTAACTTCTACGTGAATTCCTCGTCCCTAAATTCTATTGTACCGTCTACATAATAATATGTAATACTACATTTATGCATAATGTGTATAATATAATATACAAATAATTTGTATTAAAAGTAGTGTTCGGGAATTGTTACTTAAAGTCGGGAATCACTTTTGTAGAGTCATGGATAAAGGTATTGGCACTGTGGGATGAAACACTATGACTGCATAACATTTTGAATATTTTATTTAACCATCTTTTGGCCATATTCTATAACCAATTTATAATCAAAAGCGTTCAGTAAAGCTTGCATTAAATGTTTGTGAAAATCAGCTGATGCAATTAGAATATTTGGATTTGGTTTTTGACGTTACGTTGTAAAAATCAGAAAATATTTAGTTTAATGGTTTGCTTAATCTGCTAATAGATATTAGCTGTAGTCTGACCAAACGGTAGTTAAATAGAGTATTCTAGTTTGTACAAAAATATAAAGATTCGAAAATTCTTCTGTATTTTTTATCTCAATCTCAAAAATCATTCATCGAAAGACACGTAATGTAACACCTGCAAATATGCATCACTTTGTAAAGTGCTAGCATTACTTAATGCAATTACTAATTGAAAATATAACTGTCTAGATATACGACAATATAGCACTGTGGATAAAGGCAGTCATAAACATCCATTTTGCATTTGGGTTCGCAAAGCGTCGAATAAAACTGGACTTTCATCGCAATAGCCTCAACAGTTGAATAATGGACTAACCGCATTTGCTCTATTGTAATACGCACTCTGCACCTAATGGGCATTGTGTTTCCGACGGGCAGAAAAACGTTTCTCCGAATATGCTGCAAAACGCACGCAAAATTCGGACTGCTGCCGAAACTGGAGTTTCATTGTGAAAAAAACTTCGGACACAATGGAAGTAAAAGCTGCTTGCCGCCATTCGGGATATCGAAAGGCGCTATTGTCCACTCACAGTAGTGTCGACCGAAATATTCGCCCGACATGCAGGATCGTTTACAAAAGGTGTCCTATCGAGCATAGAATAGTATACCTGCTTGTAATTGTCGCCAGAAGGTTGTCTCCAAGTTTCTCGAAGGATCAGTGATTTCGTTCAAAAATGTTGAATCGAGATAAGTACTCGTACTGTGAGTATCGTACAATTAAGTAAACATGATAAAAAGAAACGCCATAGAATAAAGTGCTCGAGAAATCAACCGATGAATATGGCCAAAGGAGAGTCGCAGCCTTCATTCTGAGCGTCGTTATTTTCCGACTTACCGCCAGAAGAAACTGGCGTATCGTTAGCAGTAGCGTAAGAAGCATATTTCACTCCTAATTAACCGCGGACGGCTCACATTTTTGTTACTCGTTGACCTGCTCGCGTCAACTAATGGCCAGCTAACGTTTCTAACGACTTTTTTTCACCGGATCTGCCCGTTACCATGATAACGCCTCACTAACTCCACCAGACTAACCTCACTTTTCATAAATTTCCTCATTTCACTCCGCATTAGGTTAGAAAAAAGAAGAAAGTTTCATTAAAAAATGTAGAGTATTATCTACTCCGACAACTGCAGCCAGGCTAACATTTATTTCTACTTGTATTTCATTAATTTGGCTAATTAGTTCAGAGAGTTATTTATGTGGTTTGTGATCGACCCGTATGTTGCAACCACACTTGATGCAGTGAAGTTCCAAGATATTGTGGTAACTATATATGTAGAATATGGCTGACCCCACCGATTTTAATGACCTTGATATATGTTGTCCGGAACGTTATTCCTAGCAACTTTTTCCTATATATGTACCCCCCGCTTGGCTTTAGTTTAAAAGATTTATTTGTGAATTTACATTTTGCACTTGTCATTCAGTCGTCCTATACTGTATACAGATTTCTACACGGGACGAGACCACCCCCCCCCCCCCCCCCAAAATTTAACATAAGAAAGCAGGGAAGACGCATGAATTTGAGTTCACACTTAGTACGTGGCAAACCGTTTACGGCATACCTTAGTGACATTACAAGTACGTTAAGGATCTTCCCCGCTAAATGGGTTTGGACTGGGGACTGGGTGAAGTCTTGTGGGTATTGGGGGAGGTAGGTGCGACGACTTGGCAATGCGAAAAAAGCGTGCGTAAAATGAGCCTGCCCGAACACAACTTTAATCATACATATTTCAATAACTAAAGCCGAGCGGCAGGTATGTGCAAGGAAAAAGTTGCTTATAATGATGTTCCCTATAACATATATCAAGGTCAATAAAATCGGTGGGGTCAGTCATATTCCATATAATTACCGCTGAAATCCCACGAAAAATTCCACGTAACATATTGAAATATTATTTTCTTTACTCGAGTGATACTACTTATCATTGCCCAACAGGTTTAAACAATCTCATCCGAAATTGTGCATCCTCTTCATTTAATTTATAAGTATTGCCTACATACAGTCAGGCGAACTGAAATTACTATAATTATACAGTCTAATGATTTCTATACCGCACTCATCAACATCTCTAAAACCATTCACTACGTTTTGTTCTTTGTTTACCCAACCTTGTACGCAAAACACGCAACTCTCTCAACGATACAAACTGGCATTTAACAGTGTGAGAAACTAAACGAAAATTTTGATTCATGCTCGATTAAGCGTGTGATTTATTCTCCAGAAGAGCTTCAGGAATGTTGGCGAAATCACTCGTAAATCCTGGCTATCGTGCAGCTGAATTTCGCAAAATACGCGCTTGGTGAAATATGCGTGGCCGGGATGAAGGGACTTAGCCGCCTCCAATCCCGCCGTCCGATAAGCAAGAACTCCTCGAGATTTCCCCCGCTTCATCTCCCGCCAGGAACTTTATTTCCTGCGATATGCCCGGGAAAAGGGCTGACAGGATTTACTTGCCGAGTTTCGTTCCGAATGAGCATACTTCACCGATAGCCACTAAGCACTGGAATAAAGTTCTAACCTCCAAAAAGTGAGCTCTAAATGCCGTTTGTCGAAGTCAAAGTTCATTGACCGAATGTGGTCAGTTATATAGAACTAGAGTTTCAGGATCACGCTGATTTGATTCAAAATCAAAGCTTTTTAAATAATACATATTTGGTAAAGAGGTACTACTAGTCATTTTATTTTAATTCGATTATGTCAATTTAGCGTTAAGGACGAATGAAACTGAAACGATCAATCCCATCTATTTTAACTACAAATTAATCTCTTCCATTCTTAATTTTCGAAATTTCGTAGTAGACCTTCAATTATCCTCAACCAATTTTCATATTGATTTTGCTTCTTAGTCTACTTGACTTTTGATGACTTTTTGGAATGCTACATTTTATCCTCAACGGGCCCTCATGCCACGGCTCTCCACACCAAAAATCATTGGAATCGCAATTCCGCAAAAGTGTATAAAAACTTGGCAATCGACAGTTCGATCATCGAGCACGCATACACACACAACCCCTATATGGTCAGGGATAACTCGTGTGTCAAAATGAGTTCAGAGTCGTCTTGAAAGTCAGGACACGGTATCTGGGACAGGGTTATGTACGGAAGATGAATTCAGTCACGTAGCAAAGGCATGAAACTGCATCTGCGGGGAAAGGCGGTCCTAAAGACCCGGGGCTTATCTCCGGAAAGGCTGAAAGGAGCTTAGAGACAAAAAGGAACCTACTGCGGTATGTGGCATCGGATGCACGAAAGACTGGTGTGAGAATAGGAATTGGTATTGGGCTTCTGGCCGGACTACATATGTACGTCCATTCAACTGCTCGTTCGCCCCACGGGAACGATATACCAATCGGGTTAACCTAAATGTCCCGCCTGCCCTAACCTCAATATGTTTCTCGAATAATCAACTGGCCTTAGTCCCTCATACTCCAACGATAAATCTATCGGGAGAAAGAACTCGTTCGTTAAAACTTACATTTCAGAAACTTTCTCTGCACAAAAAAATGTAACGCATTTAATGATTCCAAGAAATAATTCAATGATAAACTAAAGGAAATCGTAAACTGCACTTAATATCTTACGGGTAATAAATGTATTTTTACTATAATAAGTTCTTATGTTAAATACTCTTACAATAACGTAGTGTAAGAATAATGTAACAACGATAGTTGGTATTATTTTTTCGACTATTATACTTTGGGAACCGTAGTGTTGTATCGATACTATATTCTCTTAATTACTCGTTGCAATTTAAGCAACTTACAAAATTATCAGACAAGCCGTAGAATTTATAACTCATTTCACCAAACCATTGAATGTTATTTACACCATTAACCAAACCGAGAATCAATAAACAAATCTATTACATATTCGTGACTCTAAGAAATTAAAGGTACTGAAATTTACACTGCAAAGGGGCAACAACGTCCTAAAAGAAGAATGTCTCCAAACACCGAAATCTAAACAAGGAATACACTACCCGCGCAATTTTTTTCCACCGGCGAATCACGCAGTACATTCTTTCTAACAAAGTCGGCCCGATGAAGTCGAAAATAATAATTAAATTTTCGCTGAACGTTTACAAGGAACGAGGCGCAAATGAAAAGAACCAGGCAGTGGGGATGGAGATGATAACAAAGGGGAAGATACGACTCTAATCATTTAAAGCATCGCAGATGAAAAGGAACAAGTTGGTGGTGGCAGTCAAGAAGCAGAATGTAGTGAGTACCTCGATATGGAAAGGTAAAGAAACAGTGTAAAAGTAAAAAAAATGAGTTGAGAGAGGGGGGAGTGGGTGACTGGGAAGGTGAAATGGAGAGGAAAAGGATAGAGCATACAGGATTCGAGTTTCCACGGGGCGCGACAGTCGAATTATATTTTAATTGAATCGCGGCCAATTCTCCGCCATTAACTCGGGGCAGACGCCTGTTTAATTAGAATTAAACGAGCGCGAACACCTCGTGCCACCCGCTCCTCTCCCATTGGATGTGCGAGGAAAATGAGAAACGCGCGAAACCTCCCGCCCGTCTGCTCGCGCGCCAGCCGAACCTAACCTCAACCGCTGTGGTCGAATAAACTGCGGACAGTGCGAGGTTGAAGAAAAGCCTATGGTTTGTATTTGGAATAGCTTTCTGGCTGCAGTTTTACTTCGAAAGCTGCTAGTCTCTGGAAAATTACTTGCGATACGAAGATTGGAGCCTATACTTGACTAGAAAAACTCAAGGTTGTTAGGATTTGCCGCAGATTGGGTGATTCGGTGATTTCGGTCAAGTATTATACAAATTAAATTGGATATAGTCGTTGAATAAACAATGAAAATAGTTATACTTAATAATCAAACGGGTCCTTGTCTTTTGTTATTACTTATTGCGTGAAAACCGATATGCCTGCATGCATCTGCGGATTAGTTAGTTCAATTTATTTAATCTGCTCATTGGTTCTAATAGCCATTAGCAGTAAATGCCATTTGCATATTCAGCACTGTGAAACTAGCGGCGTTGAAAAATAAACCTGACAGTCGGAAATCAGTTACCAGCAAATATGATCAACTGACTTGGTCAATTATTATTAATTAATAAAAGTCTCGATTCTTAAGACCTAAAAATACGAGGGGACGACAGAATAAAAATTGCTGGAAACTGTGAAAGTTGGCTACTGCAGTATAATGCAAAAGTACTTTACTTTTTGTTTGGTTTTTATTTCTCCTGGATTATAGTAACGTGATAGTCCTAATAACATAATAAAAGAGCACTCTCATTAGCGGTAACCTATGCAGACATATACTGACAGTAATATACATATGTATAGTCGTTCAACAATCAGCCATGCATACACCCTAACTTGCTTTAATATAGCACTAGATGATTCCTACCAGTTCTGTCCATTAAGTAACTAGTTTTCCTACACTATAAAAACAATTTAAATACATCATAGGTGACCGACAATCGTTATTGGATACACTAATTAATTCTAATGATATTTCCAAGTTTGAGCAATTAGCTTGTACGCTAGGAATGCAACTTTGATACCGCAAATCTATACTTCTTTCAGTAAATATTCATTGGGTACTTTTTCAGTAAAAGAACTGTGCAAAGAACGTTAGCTATTATAAACAGTGGGAAATTGATGGGTTGACGCTAATCGAAAATAGAGAAAATTCTTGGAAGTCCGTACCAAAGGACCCTTTGAACAAAGGCTTTATACATTCATTGGCACTCCGAGGATTATTCATTCGATCCTTTAATTCATTTATCTCGCGATTAATCGCCGCCCTTTGAGGCACCGGAGTCTTGGCTCGCTTTTAAACGGCAGTCGCTGCGAGTTTTAATGACCAGATAGACCCTCCCTCGGATGAAGTTGTGCCGGCTGAAACGACCCACCTTCCAAATGGCTTCTTTGATGCCCCCGTTATTATGTTCCCGCGACTCCAAGTCGCCACTTCGTGGGAAAATGGCAGGGAATAATCATTTTTGTATAGCTTTATTATTAACCATTTCGTAATTGTCAACATTATCAATTTTTCTAAAATTGATCACTGTCAACAATAAATAATCAAACCTGCAGGTTTCGTTTTTTTACCTACTCTTAAAGGGAGAAGTTTTGTTGACGATTCCCCAGATCCCTGATGGCTCGTCGAGTGTAAAATGTTGTAAACTAAATCGAATTTGTGTAACTTAACTCCGTTATTAATGTTAACGGTGATCCTTCAACCCGCTTTTCGTTGTAGAGATTTGTCCTCCACATGCGCCTTAAGGTAATATGACTTCAACATACCAGTCGAAAGAGCTGACATTTTAAAATTAGAAATCACTGTAATTATCCTGAAGGAAAGCAAGTCGGCCACATCAATTTAAGTTACACATACTATGTCTTTCCTAGTCAACATATCGTGATGGTCCGACAGTTGCGAAATATCCTTACGGACGGGTTTTTTACACAAAAAAAAACAACAGTTCAGACAAGAAATATCGAATTCCCAATCAGCATAAAGAGGCCTCGGTGCTGATACTACTGCGTCCAAATTTTTTCGCATTCGCCATAATCCACATGAATAGCTAACACAGTCCTTTAATCCCAAGCAGGCCACTTGGCGTTACGACAGCTCGGGATAACTACGGTATGCTTTAAAACAAGAAGTAACCTTAACTTGCACGATTTCAGCTGGAAGATGGAGATATCAGTGTTTTAAGGAGTGTTTTCATATTCCACGAAGCGCAGCTTTCGTGTCATTAAATCAGGCGGCGTGCTTGATGCTTATCAAATAAAGAATCTGGGATGCCGCTATACAGGGTGATGCAATTGTTGCATCCCACTCTTTATAAGACGAATATCTATATATTGTATGTATTCTAGATATATTTTAATATGCATATGTAATGTTCAGAATCAGGAGACTCGGTAGAGTAGTTGAAAGCGTATGCGTCAACCGAGTGGCCGGTGATATCAGATTCCAGAATCATTATCCCAAAGTAAATACTTGAAGAGGAAGCATAGTAGAACATACTTGGTAACCTTTGTCGGCTGAGGTAAAGCAAGGCAAGTCAATACGTATTTGTTAACAAGAAAGATTAAAAGTTCCTGAGTAGACTTAATTCTGAGGAGTCTGGGCTCCCAAAACATGAGAAAGGGCGTTGTTTCGTAGATAAGATTTTGCATTAAAAGTCTCAAATCAGTTAGTAATTTGGCGTCGCGCCGCCTCCCGATACCCAGGCCGTAACTATAACAAAGATTATTTCAAATTCATCCGACCAACGCGAATCCTTTCCGACCTTTTAGGTATTGCAGCAAAACAGTAAAAATAAATGCATGCGTTAAGGATGTATTATCGAGGAATATGGTACTTTATTTGGCGGAATTTCAAAATGGCAAGAACTGGCTGAAATTCCGCGGAGAAGTTTATAAATCTATTCCCAAGTTATTCTTGAAAAAAATTCTGAACATTCCACTAAATGGTTTAAAAGTTATACCAGTTCGAGTATTTCGCACAAGTCGGAGAAAACAAGTGCCCCGATAGGTACTACATACTAGGTACTACATATACGTTTCTCGATAATATTTATCCTATATCTCGCAGTGAAGTTGTGAATGTTATTCAAATTTTTACCAAAAATTATTCGATTCATTATTGATGTATTGCGAAAAGGAGGAAATAACGGTCTCGGTGTTTTTTCTATAGTTTTACTCGAAAAATCTTCATTAATATATACAACGCTAGAACTTTTAAAACATTTAATGGAATGTTCGGTATATTAGTCGGGGAATTCCAAATAGATTTATAAAAACTCGCCACAAAATTTCATTCACTTCTTACCATTGAAATTTCTGCCGGTAAAGTACTATACGTATTTGTCTCCGATATATTTTTAATTCGCGATTGTCTTATATTCTTACAGTAGTACGTATAAATACCCGAGAGAGTTATTTTCAGAACTGAATGACTCTGTACATGTATGGGAATAGGATGTATGACGGTACACGGAAGACATTGCTCCGAGTAACGATAAAGCCCATTTACCTACAGCGTGCAGGGTGATATTTCAGTCTGCTACATTTGGCACGTCACGCGCTGTTATCTATAAAACATATCGAAGGAAAGATCGATCAGCGCCACCTTTCCCCTAGACAGCCCCGTGAGTTGCCGGCACCTTGCGGAAGGCGTGACAAAGATTCAGTGAGAATTTTCTTGATCCTCCTGCCTGTTTAGAGTTATACAAGCCTTTATAGTTATTAGCAATTCTACGGGTTATTAATGCCTTTTATTCGTAGGCTTTCGTTTACGGTTGCGCGAAATCTATGATCTCGTCACTTACAACGAGTTTGAAAATTAGAACGGAGTAATTGTTGACTGTAGTAAGTCCCTCGCTATTTATAGTTGGGTGCAAACTGATCTAAACCAATCTGTACAGATTACAAGTTCGATGTATGTCAATGTTACAGTAATTTTCAATACCAAAGGTTTCAATACCACTTCTGGAGTATTCGACGTTCGCCAGAAGAGAGAGAACGAGTTCCTTTGCTCGTCCTGCAGTCTTACAGTAATTGTGTGAACGTGTCAACGGGTGACACGTTCCGCCTCCCGCCTCTATCAGCGGCGCTTAATTTGAATCTCATCATTATTATGGACTCTAACCTCGACAGTTACAATGAAGATAAGTATATTTATCGTAACATATCTAGTTCTAACCAAGCAACAATGGGCTAGTCCAAGAGTTAGACTCAAATTACAAAAAACCTTATTCAACCTCGCACAATCTACCAAACTTATTGTTATTTTAAAGATACGACCAGCTAAAACTTAAATTCAGAACTATAATTTCAGTTAATAAAGTTTAAGCTAACAATCCGAGTAATGTATCGATGTGGTAATAACCTTGCAGGAAAATCAGACGCAACAATTGGTCATTCACCACATTCCTGACAAAGCGACGATAGCCTTTAGGGTGTGAGGGCGTCGTCCGGCAGACGTCAGACGACAGAGGGAAACAGAGGGAATCAGGCGAGGCGAGATGTGGAAGGAGTAGAAGAGAGTATGTAACGGGGTTGGTAGTCGGAGTCGGGGGCGGTTTAATAACCCCAGCGTCCCAGATACCTCTCGAGAGAAAAATCGAAGTCGTCGGCAGACATATTGCACGCCCGAGAGATCCCTTCCTGACGGCCGGAATATTTTCGTTCCCGATAGCTCTTGATACAACCAACACAAACACATCACAAGATTCACTGTGAGATTTAACTCAAAAACTTTCAATTTATACTAAGTTACTGGGTAGAGTTCAATTTATACTATAGGTCGTGCAAGCTCCCACATCAATCCAGTTAACATGCAACAAAATTGAATGTTGGAAAGTAAAATGATTTATCTTCATTCACATAATAAGAACCATATAAAACACTCGAAAATAACAAATTAGTTGTGTTACACTCTCAATGCGAATCAGACGACTTTTCTTTTCCAAATATCAATTAGAATTCACCACCGGTTTCATTTCCCTTGGCATTCCCCTGCATAATATTCCAGTCTTAAACTTGACCATCGACCGTTCCCTTCGAGCGTTATCGCACCGACTCTTGACATTTCCATGGGGGAGACATTCCCACAGCTGCGGGCCCTTGCTTGCACACACCGAAAACTAGCCCACCCACGCTTCCATTCTCGCGTCTTTTTCCTGGAAATTCGGGACTTTTGGAGTATATAAACTCCGATTTTCTGTAGGAAGACGGGAAATTCAGTTGAAACCTTCTAACACGACGAAGCTCTGCTCAGAGTTAGTTCTCCGAACCATAGTGCGTGGGCGTGTTGTAGATCGAGCAACAGTTCTCCTTTGAATCAGTTTTATCATTCACCGAACAGTTTCACCGTAAGCCGAGACTTTAGGCAAGTTATTGACCACCGCAATACCCCATTAAACTCGTGACGTTAAACCAGCGACATTTACTTTTGGTTTCATCGCGTTTAGTTTTTATAAATTCCAAAGATCTGTACCAAACTGAACTTTATTTTGTAACAATACACCTACCTTTTATATTCAAATCTGAATTCAAAAATTCCTCAAGCTCATTTAAACACCCCATCCATTTCTTATTACTATTAACTTCGGAAACATGCAAGGGAACAACATCGAACACTTGGTAGTCTTTACCGCCCGAGACGTAATCAAGGCGAGCCAACTGAATAATGTAAATTCAAATCATACGAAAAGGTTATTGAAGACCAACAGATTATTCCCTGAGTGAAGGGGTGCCGCGTGGCGAGTCGATTTGTTCTCTGTCATTTTTCATTTTGAGCTTCTGTTTTTGAGTTATGTCTAGTTGAAAATTTAGTAGAATACATATGCGTTTGGGAAGCACCCCTTGACCAGCCGGTTACCAATAAGTTACGATGTCGTCGGTGACGATCGGATAAAAACAGGTCAGCTGCCCCCCAGACGCATACTCTACTTAATTTTCAACTTGACCCTAAAAAATGAAAAAATGAAATGAAACCCTAAATGGACAGATCGACTTGCTACGGCCCCTAGGTAAGACCCCTGCAGCGGCTTCTTACACATGTGTAGGTCACCCTGTATATTAGCCTCCGGAAATAAAGTTTTAGTGAAGATAATAGATAATTTAAGCACAAAATGATATCGGTTGATTAAACCTGTCAATAAATCAGGGGACCTGGTAGAGTCTCGACGCCAAGTAGTTGAAAGTGCATGGGGCAATCGATTAGCCACCGAGACTCGTCGAGGCTCCTTTCCCCGACCCAACTCAGCTCACAATGGATGTTTAGACGCCCGAAAATTAAAAATTAAATTTTGTAAGTAATTACGGCACTAACTTAATCTTACACTGTGGCATTTGATACAGTATTTTTTTCTGATTCCAAGGAAGCTCAAAGCGTTCAAATCGGCTGATGATTTCAGGAAATGGTAAATATACAGAATCGCTACGCATGTGAAGATGAATGAAATAATTAATTTTTTAACGGAAATGTATTTACTGATTGATTGTTTTCATTAACGTCGACTCCCCGCAGGGTTTGCGACGGGTATGGAATACCTCCTGTATTCACATACCGACCGGGTATAAGTGTCCATAAGGCCGAGGGGAACACCAAATTTATACCCATACTGGATGGACCTACAATTTTTAAGGAGGCTTCTGAACCACTCCCATGCAGTGCGTGAACGTGCCGAAAATCGGCGATGACAGGTGTTGGGATCGAACCCGGGTCCCCGCTAATTGCGAGTATGACACTTTTCCCCCTGAGCCACTGCGCGGGTTCGGAAATGTATTTATTACCATTGTAGACATGCATTAAGAGTGGTGGAGCACCCCATAGGAACACCATAGTTTTTTTCTAGTTTTAAAGTATGGGAGGAAATTAGATAATTCATAACAGAAACCTCATAAATTCAATGTTTTTCAAAATTCACCCAGAACTATATTCAAGAACTATGGCCTGAGCGTCAGAACTATCGAAATAGTGCCAGCAGCTCATGCCGTCATGCTACACACTGATACGAATTTTTACTTACGTTCAATAAATGTGTTATTTTTTATTAGCAAAGGTAGAACTTTTCCTGGACTGCTGGTAGAACTATAATTAATTGATTTTGAATAATTACTGCTAAAGAAAACGCCATAGGACAAAGTGATATTCTGTGTGAAGTTGGAATGTCATTTTGTCCAAAGCCATTTTTTGTTTGTTAAATGGCCAGAACTATTTGTTTAAACTATCAAGAACTATAGAACTATTGATAATAAACCCAGACCTATGAATGTTTTATGATATTCCGCAAAGTGATTTGCCAACTTCGCACATACATTCAATTGGTTTGATTGGTTCACGCGAAATTTTCGATTCCGCATTGACAAAATATATTGTGGCTGGCATTACACATGGATCTTCGTGCATTCATTGTGGTAATTTTCAAACTGATATTACCATAGACCATGGATATTAGTCATGTTAGGATAGGTTGGGTTAGGTTAGGCTAATTCAATTGTTGCTATTTTAAAATAAGGAAACAGAGAATTATAAAGATTCAACGATATGGTTTTGTACTGGCCACGCGATGTTGCATTTGGTCCAATCCAGAGATGCGAAGGGCGATAGAAGGGGTTTTGCGTCGGCCTTAATTACATGACGTCTCCACGCAGCCAGTTTGCCAAGTTTATGTAGATTTTATTTTATTTCATTTCATATTGATTTTTTTTTGCAATTTCATCTATTTTTGTATTAATTTTGATAGTTGACTTAGCTCTCCAATGGTATCCATTTATATTTTTGGTCAATTTGGTAAAGTTAGTTAATAAAATCTTTTTTCTTCCACACTGTCATAGTAATCTGTGTACGCAAATTTTGTTAAAGGCGAAAGACTTTTGTGGGACAACAGATTTATCGGGTTTCTGAGGTGTGGAATCAAACTACTTGGCGTTTGCTTTTTCATTTTAATGTGAGTTTGGCATTTTATTTTACAGACATAAAAAGAAATAATTTAACGCCGTTTTCATGTATCATTCAATCGTCAAAAGCGTTGGCGTCGTGTACAGCGAATAAAAAGTTTCTTCCTCTTTTATAAGTTTAAACCTCCACAGGAATGGAGCGCTAACGAATTTTTTTATTTAACACTTGTCCGTTTTAAATTTTAGCTGTTAAGTAAGGTCGTGCGGCTCAGTACTTAAAGTCTGTCAGACCACTACCGCATCATTTTTTTGGCGACAGCTCACTCCACCTGTACTTTTCAACAGTTTCACTCGTAATCGGTGGAAAAGAGTAAACGCTAACTACGTCCAGGGTGAGTCAGTTACCTTTTAATCAGTCCGTTCACATTCAACTTCCAATTATTTCCATTATTGGTACAATTGGAAATTATAAATAAATTTGAGTGCGTGGAAAAGACTAGGTACATACATACTCCTTTATAATAAAATTACTGAACACTGTATTACTATTACATTTTCGTCGGTCTGTATCCATCATTAGCGATTAAAAAATAAGTAAATCACCCTGTACAGGGTGATTCACTTGCCTTCCAGACAGATACGTTGGAATTACCGACTGTGACTCCGTAGTTTTATGTTTCAAGGTAAACAAAATTAAATCAAAATGTTAGTTTGTGATTAGAATTATTGGTTTGGAAAATGTTCCATTGAACCCAATAATCAAACATTCAGACCCAATAAATAAACCAAAGCTAACCCAGGCTGTTCCATTAAAGCCATAGTGCAGTAACATCTTCGCTTTAATGAAATAGTTTAGACTAGATCTGGTTAATTTGTTGAGTTTCAAAGAAAATTCTAACTTGACCTACATATTAATTAAGAGCACAAAATGAGGCCTACAAAAGATAGAAAGGCGCGAACCATTAGCAGCTGAGATTCTCCAGTAAGAATACGCGAGATATAGCCAATCCCCAAATAGTGTTACGGGACACGCTATGCAAAATGTAAATGCCAGAGTAGAAGCGCCCCCATGGTAAATGCAGAGCTAGTCGGATGCAAGGGGTCTCTGGGGTGTTGAACGAAGCGCGCGCCTTAAATACTCCACGTTCCCTTGGCCCGAGATGGTTTCTCCTTCGTATAAAGGCGAGACGCTTGCTTTAAAAGCGAAACGCCCATAAACGACACCGCTCGATCGCAGTTGCCCGCCGCGCCGCCAGGATGTAATCCTATTTCATTCCGAGTGACTTCGCTCGCCTCAACATTAATTGCCTTATTCCGGGAAGGCCGATGTGCCGATGCATACAGAAACTACCCTGATACATCTGAAACTATACTCATGTTACGCGCTGGCAACAAGTATTATATTTGGAATTGTAGTCTATGACTGAATAGACTGAATGCCACCGGATCATTCGAGCACTCTATACAACACCGCAAAATACCAGACTACTTAACGCCGATTAATATATGTATGGAATGTTGCATGCAGAGTATGAACGTGCAAATGTCACTAACCACTTAACGTATATGTCCGTGCCAGACATGGGCTTGCTACATATACATATGTATGTAAAGAAATCCTACATTAAGGGATTAATAAACTGTGGGCTTGCATGCAATTGCATGGTTCAATAGAAAGGTGGTAATAAAGTGTGGACATTATTAGACACTTTGTTTTGCATACTTTGCATAACACGTATGCATTTTGTTTTAAGAACATATGTATACAAGGCGTTACACTTTACAAAAGCTGGTATATGCTAAGCACCTGAAACATAGTATAATGGATCGATATGTAAATAACAGCGTACATTGCAAACATTGTGCATAGTTTTCATCACCACACCAGCATCTGTTATATCTGTTATGTTCATTGGAACGGTTTGTGTATTTCTGCATTTGACAACGTATTGTGTTTCCAAATTTTTGCCTGTAATTACATATAGTAATGGCGTTCATCATAGCGTGCGGTCCATCGAGTAGTCCATTTAATTTTTAACATCTTCTACCCAATAAACGGGTTTTCAAATTATCCGTTTATAACAGCGTAGCAATCTGATAATCAATTAAACAGAACACCTCAAGAAACGGCACCATTACCGGACAACAAAAAGGTCAAAAGAGCAGAGTAGACAACGCGATGAGATACGAACTAGAGGCATCGGGTAACAGAACAATGATTTTATTTGCGCCCGAGTGCAGCTCGTGTTGCACGCACAATTCGTTTTTACGATTACATGGATGGCAGAGCGATGCCAATAGGATATAATTTCGAAGAGGGAGACAACAAGACGGAGGGGTTCGGGGAGCTATCGATTTCCATTATTAGTGGAGCAGATGCGCTTTACGTAAAGATCGCGTCCTAACCTAACCCGCTTGCTGGAGGAACTCAAAGCGCGCAGGGCCTCGTAAAAGCCGGGCAAGCAAGGAAGCAAGCAGATCCGCAGAGAGAAGGAAAGGGAGCGATATTATTCATGAAGGCGATGTAAATGCGGCGGAATAAAGGAGCATTTTGCGAAGAGTAACCGTCATACAAACCGAATACACGCCAACCACCATGGAATAAAGGATCACGGAAAGAGGACACTCCCGAGAGGCTCTGTTCCCTCTTTCTCGCTCTCTCTCTCTCACCAAGCTCACTACGAACCACTACTGTGTCGATGTGGATACCGATTCTACGTGTAGCAGGATTGTTAATGCCTGATGTAAACAAGTGGGTCGAGCCCCGGCTCTCCAGGGCCCGGGTTCAATTTCAATTGATGTGCTTGGATCGGAGGCGAGCGGGATAATATGACCTAAAACTTGGAGTGCAACATATAGGAAAGCCGTAGCATAAAGGCAGGAAAGGATTGGCTTGGATAGGATTGGGAGTTCGAGCAGGGAGATAAGGTGAAATATGATTGCATATAATAGTCTGTCCAGTACTGGATGGTGGTAGTTCGTGTACGTGATTGTGAAAACTCTGGGAATTATTGACAAAAGGGAATTTGCTGCATTGAACGTTTGATTTCATTTGGTAACTAGAGCTTATCCTTCAATCGATTAAGTATCTAAGTATCTGCTATTTCTATAAATTGCCAATCGACACTTTATAATAATATACCACAATCAGTTGTTGTATTAGTAATAGAATTGTTTCTTTTATTTTTCTGTGTCGGAATAAGCATTAACAATAGAAAATAGGTAAATTACAGAATACTTCTTAGGATCTCTTTGGATTACTATGAAAATTATCAGGAGACTCGGTAGAGTCTCGCGCCAAGTAGTGAGTCCCCTACTCAGGGCGCGCGACAGCCGAGACTCTATTATCCTGACGTGTAGCAGATTTCGATCGATACGAAACTTTCATATTGTGATCCTGACAAACAATAAGAGAGTTGGAATAAGGAACAAGCCATCTCTTCCCTTCAATCACTCAACCATACATTGATAATTCACATTAATTGATGGAAACCCATGCAACATGTATTGTGGTATTAATTAAGTTGAGGCGTGAAATGTAGTTAAGCAGAAATGGTTTGTTCGTAATTTGATGCTATTTATTTAAACCGATAAATTACAATTGTATCGGCCCTAAGTTTATTGATGTTCTTAATCAGAAAAAATGATTGAAAATGTCCAGAAGGGAAATGACAAAATTGTGAGTCAGGTTTACAAAAAAGAGACAAGAGGGGAAAATACTAAAAATTGATTTGTCGCTGGAAACTTCGTATTCCCCCGGATATTGGTGCACTCGGGAAACATAGCAGACCAGGCGTTTATCTCCACAGTTTGGAACGCCAATACTTACGATTGATGCGTAAGCATGGAGCTGTACTGTGGCTTTTTTTCATTCATCTCCATTACATCACATCCGTTTGCCATCCAAAGAATTTCTTTCTCGTTTGAACGCGAAATACAGGTTCAAACGAAAAATTTGTTCCCCGTACTGGGATTCGAACGCGCGTCCTCACTGATGGTAAACATGCGCTGCTACGCGCACGGCTACCGAAACTGTCGTCAGTTTTAATCTTTCTAACAGAATTGTAGATTTTATTTTCGCCGGATAGTGTGTGTGTGTGTGTGTGTGTGTGTGTGTGTGTGATGAGTGACCGTTGGTATGATTGTGATAAACGCAGTGTGTTTGCGCTTAGCGTATCGCGTATGTGTGTGTAGGACGTAACGATGGATGTGCGCGAGAGACGGAATCGAGTGTCTTAATAAAAAGATTATCAAAATTTTTCTATTTTCACAAAATGGAAGGGTGGGTGGGTTTCTCCTCTTTGTGAGGAAAGGTTTTAATCCTCATGAGGCTTCGCTAGACCACAGACCAGGTACGGAATAGATAGGGCAAGCTAGGCTTTGAAACGGCCCAGGCCGTGGGGTCGAGAGGACTCCATACCCCATTTCCGTGTCACTCTCCCTGTTACCGACAATCCCGATCTTAGTACGAAGATAGTATAGAATTCGAAAATCTACACTACGTTCGTACTTCCTATTGACCATCCAGAAGCCGATTGATGATTGGTCACGATGCGCTTATTCAGAATAGCTACGTGGACGACGGGCCCTAACGCAATGTTATTTTATCGCGCACCATCGTCAATAATTTCTTAGTATTACTCTAAGTTACTTAATATGGTTACAATTAGTTAACAGCGAAGCAATTGCTTACAAAATTGCTCCGAGCCAAAATATTTCGTGAAACTATTGCAGGTAGATGATAAGTTTAAACTGCAGAAAATTATTGTATAGGGAATAAATCTGCGTAGGCCGTTTTTTGCAGTAGTTGTTAGTGTTGCGCTATACTTATTTATTCGTGATCCATTTGTCATAATTTGTCAACGATTGCGAATGACTGGACGTCAACGCCGCATTAATCATCCCTTTATTAATTATCCCTGAGTCCCAACCCGGCAGATAAATGTCTTTAAGAATCGACCCTCTATACTCAAAGTATCGCAGTAGTGCCGAGGTAAAGCGCTTGGCCTACTACGCGGATTTTCCCAGTTCGGTTCCCCGGCGTAAGGAAAAACTTTTTTGGCTTTCGCGCCTTTTCCGTTTTTGTGCATAGAATGGCGCGGGCAGGATTAGAAATATTTTGGACAATAAAGAACTCGTTTAAGGAGTCGCATTGTTCTATAACGAACTTTAGCTTATATTTTCTGCTTGCTGCAGCGACAGCCACGAGGGCAGGTTAAGGGATGAAGGATTAGGCAATTCGGAGTCTGAGACCAGTGTGACGCGCGTAAAGGGTGCAATAAAACGTAGACCTGCGGTATACCAGCTAGCCCTCAATATACCTGGGTTGTTTCAGGCGGCACAATTCGCAGAATCTATTTCCGCCGGCAGCACCAAGTCTCTGGGACCACGCAAATGACAGGGATTTTCCCCATTCAAATTGATCCTACAATGCTGGAAAGAATCATTGTGCCTTAGACACCGATATGCATTCCCTATACGTTTCGATAATTATAAACGTATTTTATTACAAAATGTGTTTGCTAGAGCAGAGTACATATCATGCAATGGTCCTTTTGAGCAGTACAAAATGAATGGAGCGAGGAAAACCTTCCCGTTGGAGCACTCGAAGTATCTGAGTGTGGTGACTATGGCGAAGAATGATTCTGCGAATTGGATATATCGGAAACTTGTCAGCGGGCCCTAGGATTATGTTTCATTATATCCTTGCTGGTAGTACATTATTCTGTGAGACAAAAAGTATTGTGCATACTGCTCGCGGTCTTTGCCCGCGCCGGGCCAACTCGCCTGGCCGCATCGGGCATATTGTCTTTAATCCTTTTACGGGATAAGCCCAGGCATGTCATAAAACAATATAACCCGCTAGATCAGTGTTGCTCGAAAACTGCGTCACGGGAGGACAGTCGCTACCACCCGATCCGCTCTTCTTTGCTATTTCTTCGCGCGTGATGCACAATACATCTCTCATCTCCCTCTCATCTCGCTCTCATCTCGCTCTCATGATTGAAATCAAAATTAATTTATACAAGAGCAAATTGATGGAATGCTTTTCTGCAGTTTAACTTCGAACCGTCTGCGCTAATTTTTCGAAGGTATTCTATCTTCAATTCAGTCTCTCTCACGAGTAGATTCCCAGCGGTAATTATTGCCCATTAGGAAGGTATACCAAAATATTTCAACTTCTATTCTTTTTACATGGTGTCTATTGCTCTGTGACCATTTCGACCATTTCAAGTCCTCTTTTCATGCCTTCACGCGGCCCGCCCTGTTAACATTACTTAAAGTAGTGGAACTGAATGAAGGAGAGGAGAACTGATAGGGTCCAATTTATGCTAAGCCGTCCAGCTCCATACACGCGATTTCTCTAAATCAAAAGAGGATAAATATACTTAAATTTTGAATTCCGAAACTTTTGAGAGTTGCAAGATAAGTTTACAGTACGTTTAGAGGACATTTCAAAGTATCTTTCTATGAAAATCCAGAGGAATAAATATTGCAGTTCAAGAGTTCAGTCTGAATTAAGTATTGTTTAAACAACTTTTGCATTGTTAGCTATCGCTGTGAAATCTTGCAGTTGGAAAATTCAGTCTGAATTAATTATTGTTCAAACAACTTTTGCATTGTTAATTAGCTATCGCTGTGAAATCTTGCAGTTGGAGATAATTGCAATTCAAGAATTCAATCTGCATTAATTATTGTTTAAACAACTTTTGCATTGTTAACGTATTTCTTTTATGAAAATTAGATACTTTTATGAACAATATGCCGTTTTCGATTTATTGGCATGCCTACTAGTTGTGGCGCTGGAGTTTTTGAAAGAACGACCGATTTAGAGAAATTCTGTGTATGACTTAGCATGGAATGGCCCGTAGAGAATTCAACCTGCGCCGGTCATAGAAGTCTTTACGCCGCCTCCTTCGACTTTAGAGCGGAACATCCATTGCACGATTTGTTTGAGGTCACAAATGACGATTTGTCACGATCATGTGGGGCCACTACGTTTCTCTCTCTTTCTTCCGTCTCTCTCATCGCTTCGGGTTTTTACTTTCACCGCTTTGTAGACGTAGAGTGCGCCATAAAAACCCCCAATTTTGGCCGTAACGCTACACCAGCGCCGTGGGCCACTTGATCCCATATACTTGCCCTGTCTATTCCATACCTGGTCTGTGGCTAGGCTCCGGGGTTTCGCGGTATGGTAGTGGTTAGGTTAGGTGTTTGTTTTATCGGCACAAATGGCCAAAATTATGCTTCCGAATTCCCGTTGTTGCTCGCTTATAGGTATGAAATGATTTTGGGTTGGGAAAGGTCTCAATCGAAAGATCTAAGTCCCACGCAGTGTGCTATGTTGGCGGTTTTGCAAGATTACGGTGCTTTTTAGTCAAACTAATGTGCTAAAAGTTATAGAAACAGCGTAAAGGAGGGGAGAGCCCTTTCTACACAGGGGCTTTTATAACTCAGTAATAGCAATTTCAGCGCACTGGGTTGAACTTTCATCTTTCGCTTGAGACCTTTCCCAACCCAAAATCATTTCATATAAGAGAGCAAGAACGGAAATTCGCAAACATTGTTTTCGCCGCACTGTGGTCATGTTGTTGATATGCAGAGCGGTATTGCTGAGTACCTTAGTTCGGCCAGCGCGAACGTGGTGGCACGTAAGTGAAAGGGCTATTCTTCACCCTATTCTGTCAAAGTAAAGCTGCTTGACAGCAAGCTATCAGGTTAGGGTTCGTCACGTGCTGATGGGATGCAGAGATATTCTGCAATACAGACTCATTCTCATGCATGATTTTTAGCTGCAACATATATAAATGCAAACAAGTATGGTCCGGTTGGTCATGGTTTTATGGGATCGCATTGTTACTTCGGGAATACTAATGTGTCAAACCAGAATAAGTGCAGCAATCTTTCAACTCATTTACCAGATACCTTGCCATGGAAATAGTTGTATGCCGTTGTAACAATTTGAGTCCGTCTATGCCTAAGAGTCTGCAGAAATGTGGTTGTTCGGATACTATAAACTGTAGTTACCAAACACTTGGCAATTGTAGTCGTTCGCAGAATAATTTGATGTTTCAGAATCTTGGTAATGCATAGGAGGCACAACATGCGGGTCCCCTCAAACATACCTTTGAAATATGCTGCGAAACAGTATATACTTTGGAGATGGTTTTTTCTAGAATGGACGCTGTAATCAACATCTTCATTTGCACATTTACTTTTTAGGATATTAGCTGTACTATAAACTAGATGCAAGTAGAGTTGTCTATATGTTTGGTAAATAATGTTTTTCACTAGCTTGATTGTTTGTCATTCAACAGCCTATGTAACTTATTGATATTATCAATCATGCTAGTTTCCATTTCACATATCACGTACTAGGGGTGGTAACTGTGTAAGGGGAAAACATATTTCTTGAAGTACTCTTCATAGTACTTATCAGAGTATTGTTACGCAGAATTCGTATTTCAACTCAAAGGCATGGTTGAGAACCTGCCACGCCTTTGCAGTTTCTAAGATCCATAAGCCTCAAATTATTGTGCAGATGTGTGCTGAGTAAAATTGACATGGATGTGCTTACCAAGATTTTGATTTTGTTACCATCAGTTTTTTGAAACTCACAAACAGTGAGCGAAACACTCTTTCAAAGTTAGAAACAGTCCTATCTATATTCCCATAAACAATGGTGCCAGAAAATATCATATACCATGTCTGTCATTCACCAGTGAAATGAAGGAGACTGTCTCATTTTGATTCCTAGAAAGCCTATCTCATAAATAATCGGATAAGTTCATTTATATTGCCTAATGTATAGTAATGCATTGAATTGATCGTAGATCAGCTTTATAAAAATGTAATGAAAAAAGTGTGAAATACATGAACAAGGGGGAATCGAACTTGTTCGTTTCAAGTGAAAATCCACCACTTTACCCATAACACTATTTAGACGACTACTGTAAAATTTCCCTATTTCAGTAAAGGAATTATGATTCTTCTGAGTGCTTTTAGTATTGTTTCAGACAAACAAATATTTATAGTAAGGCAACTTTCCCATTTCATAGTATGTACACGGACTGATAAGATACGGAATGTGATATAAGCTCTACAGTCATCAGAGTGAGACAGTCTCCTTTTGCCAGGTATCCGATCGAAACAATACCATACCGCTTGATACATGCGCGTGTGTGTGTGAAGTATGTGTGGGGCTACGGCTCGAGCCTTGGTCGGAACATTGGGAGTCGGGAGCAGCTCGCAGCTCGTGATCGCAAAAGCGATAAGCGGGTGACGCAATCAAGGGAGTCAAAACAAATGAACCCAAGTTGGCCGCTGGGTCGAACGATAGACTTTGAACGCATCTCGAAAAGTCACATGGGTATTCTAGCCCCTTAATGGTTAATAAATGATTAATAAACTATGACTTCCAATGAGGACATTTAACAAGTCCTTCTGTTTAAGTTTATCTGGAAGATATAACAATTCAAATAAAAAGAATGAAATATCCTATGGTATCTTCGATTTAATCTAATTTTCATTTGATCTTAAAAAGAAAATTTACGCGGGACTGCAAAATATTAATAAATGCTACTTAAACATATTCTAATAACAATGATACTTGTTATTACAAAAGAAAAAAAAAGTATACACAAGATACTTTAATCGCGAAGAAATCCAATAATAATGTGTGTATATTGCAATAAAGATAACGAAGTCGGAATTTTGAAAAACGAGAGTTGCAGTGAAACAAGCTGATTTTCAGTTGAAATTTTCAAAAAATTGGGTTGTAGGAACTTAACCTGCAGTTCAACACAGCGACCCGAAGTTAACACCGTGTTGGTTGTCAGATAGTGTTCCTTGGAGATTATTCTCCACAGTAGGGGTGGAACTGTACGATCAGTGCACGACTGTACAGTTAACGAAAACTGTGGGGATGTGTGAATGAAAGTCAGAAGAGGAAGGAAGAGCGAAAGAGGAATGATGAGTGTGAGTTGTATAATGGAAATAACACTTGCCAGTGATCGGATTCGAACACGCGACAACAAATCAGTTCCCGGTAGCTTGGCACGAACTAGAACATGACGCTTTAGCCCGCACGGCTACCGTAACCGTTGAGTATCGTTATTCTTGATAACGTATATGTATAAGGTTTCATATTACAAATATTTATGTTTGTGGAAGTTATACGAACTTATTGTAAAATTGAAACTCTTTCAAAGTTCAAAACTTAAATAATGAGTGCTTTATGGATGGTCAAAATCATTGTATGCTATCAGTTTACGTTAGACATTCATGATGACAACATTTTAATTCTATTTATTCAACCTGTTCTATTAATTAAGTTATTTATTTATAACTATATATCTGATGAGGCGTGAGTATGCCGGCTTGTTATAAGAACAACCTTCATACATCGAATTAGGCCGATAAAAGAATTCCCCGATATTATTCACCCCAATAGTATCACTAATAGTATCACTAATAATTTAAAAAAATAATTTGACTCATTATACACTCGAATGATTTAAAAAATGCAGCCGGTGAAGTGGGAAGGGGTGCGATTAAACGTGGGCGTTTAATGGGAAATGGACTAAACCGTAATAAAGAACGAGTTAAAGGAAGCATGGAAATCACTGTGACAGAGGATGGGTGGACCGAAAAAGTGGAGGGCTGCTGGTCCCTGTAAGCGGAAGCTAGTAGGTTAGACCAGATGCCAGCTGCGGGACAACGCAACCCTCGTCCAAGGCTTGTAAATGCAGATGACGTGCATGATAATGTTCTTGCCTCTCTGATGAAAACCACAAAATCCACTGGCCGACATTGTTCAACCCTGAACTCTCTCGGCGGCTGCACCATATTCGGACGTCCAGATGAAAAATAATTGCGCAACACACCGAGTGGCGTAACCGTCCGATTAAATTAAAAATACACGCTTATTGCGATTTACCAGACAAATGGCACATTACTCTGAAAGTTAAAATTCGCAAATCTTGCAACTGCTATCGTATCCCGAATTATTTATCTATTAACCATTATGTGAGAACCCTAAAGACACGGAAGTAGCTTACGGTACCAGGAACATTCATCAAAAACATTATTGTACATATTCGTCCGTGTTGTTAGCATATCCATGCATCTACCACACTTGTATGCAATAGTAAATATACATTATTATCTTCTTGCATAAGTGAAATAGAAGCCGACTCTATCGAACTCTATCGAAACAATGATGAAGGTGCTAATGTTTCTCTGTATATTGCGTTGACAGATTAAAATAGAATTGAAATCACAGAGTACATAAACATCTACAACGCTTGTTGTCAATGGCAAATAAAGGCTTAACGAAGTGTTCGGTGGCTGGGGAGAGTTAGCTTATCGGGCTGTATGTATTGACAAGGACCGGCAGAAACTCAATTGAATGGAGCACTTTGCTCTTTTTAGAATTACGATTGCCGTAAAGAGGTATGAATAGACTTACATCTCCGTATGTACATTGGAAATCCATTTTGAGTTCTATTCTCGTCCGGGATACACTCCTCCACATCTCTGCTTTCTCATAATCTCTTCGCTCGCCACCAATAGATCTTCCAGAACGTAATTAAACTTTGTACCCCGGGCGCAATCGATTCTGTTAGTTTCTCCGTTCTGTTTACATAGGCATTTCTAACAGAATCGTTTGAGCAGGCTGTACTTCCGAAGGGACCAACCGAAAAGTCACTATAATCCGGCGGTAGCTATGGGATAGTTTGTGTAGATCATTTTTTACAATATCTGGTATCTGTAAGTATACATAAATATTTTCTTGCCTATTTAGTATTAATACCTCACTGAAACCATTCTATTAAAACCATGTTATTACGTATATCAAGTGAGGAACAGTTCTGAAGGAGACGTATGTATAGAACGGCTCAATATTTAAGCTCAGCTTACGAAATTCCATTATGTAAACTCCCTAAGTTATAAATATTGCCAGCGTATTGCATTGCAGATTTGGGTGGAAGTTAAAATTCGAAGGCTGATGTGCAGCAATTTTAAAAGTCGAACACTACCGAGTGAGGATTGGCGCTATCCAGGAAGTTATCGAACACCAGTCTGGCTTACTAAACACCCCGGCTAGACGGTCACGCCATCGATCACCCATAAACCTCCGATACTTCAATCGCAGTTACACCGGAAAGCCCGCGGATCCATCATTTTCTTCTGGATACTTCCGCTTTATGCTAGCCCGACGAAAGCACCCGGAAATGAATCGCAGTTCCACACAATTTTTTCCAGTAGAACTATTGGCGCACACTGGATATACATATCCTTTTGTATTATTAGATTTGCAAAAATGTGACAAGGGAAATCATTCCTTTTAATATTTTTCCCTCATTACCCGTAATCTTCAAGGACAATCTTCAGTCTGTACAGAGAAAGAAAGGAAATGGAAAATATGGTGCATATGAATCCTAGTTGAGAGAGTGTGTCCCCCTCATTTCCTGGCCCGGGCGTGTCCGGTTCTGTTTCAACCTGGGTCATTCCATTGTTTGTATGCCTCAAAGAATGACGATTCTATTTAAAGTTCGCGAAATTCCATTGGAAAATATAATTATATATTTGTGCTCAAATGGGGGTTTGCAAAGGCTAAACCACCGTTTTATGCAGATATCGGAATTGCAAAGGTTAAAAATTACATTATAAATCTCAAAGAAGGACATAGTTTGATACGAAATTCGACCGTTGTTATCATAGGTTTAGGTTTAAGGCCACCGGAAGCCTTTGATGCCGACTATAGAAATTCTTCCATCGGAATCACTCGGTTGATAATACCATCCGCTTTAGGGACCACTAAATAAAACACCAGGGGGATACACGCTCGGATGATCATCCTCTATAATCATAGAGTATTTACTTGGAGGCAATTCTATAACTACGTTGAAGCGTGTCGTTAGCGCTCAACACTCTCAGCTGCCAGTTCGCCATTGGTTTTCTCGCCTGACGTGTTCTCTTCAATTGCGATTCTATCGAAACTTTGCGACATCCAATTTCTGCGAGCGAGTCAATTGCAGCGCACCTCTTTGAATTCCGGGTGAAGCCGCTGACACATACACATATGTACATATACTTACACACACTCGTGCTGATTTGACTTTTCAGATAAACGTCACCATTTTCCGCCTTTGCCCGCTTAACTCGATCGTATAGCCGTCTCACCATTACCCTATCTATGATCTCAACTATTTTTTAATACATTTTCAAGTAATATAATATAAGTTTACTTTGTGTATTTTGTATTTTACGTACAAATGTATTTTCATTGCATAAAGTAAATTACGTCGAAATCTTGGAAGAAAACCGACGAAATCAAGAAGAGTAAATCTCGAAAGAGCGCGATTTAATATAATGTCAATTGCCTTTTAACAAACTTCATGTGATTGCTGTCTGAGTATCGGATGTGCGAATTAGCATTATAAAACTTTTTGGCATAGAAATACCATAGCCTCGCATAGGTCTTGCAAAAGAATGGAATATTATCTACCAATTTGGAATATGTACAGTTTTGAGAGTAACTGTATACTGAAAGCATAGTTCAAATGTACTCATAATACTAAAACTGTACTCTAGTGGGAGCAATATTAAACTCAAAATTGAGCAGGTCGGTGAACGGTCTGAATGAATTTTTCGCGTTGCAAAACTTGGTAGTTTCGAGGTTAAAATGGTGATCAGAGCACGGCAGTGCCTATTTAGCGACGGGCTAGTCTTTTAGGAAGGGTAACTTTTGGCCGGGGACTCGTTAGAGTTTCAAATGGCGCCGAGCACACCTGTGCATGTGTGCACGGTGCTGACGTGTGCGTAACTTGCGCGCTAATTGCGCTTTATATCAGTCAGGTGTACACTCTCCGGATACACTTTTCCTGCTTTTGCCGTTCCGTGGAAATTCGCTCGAGGCTTTGAGGTGACTAACCCCATTACACTTGCACCGTTAATATTATTAGCCAATCTAAATGCCATTAGGCATACCTGCAATAATTATCGGCCACCTTTCCTACACATATGAGCTTATGTAGTGAGTGGGAAGCCCTGGCGTAAAATCACGGTAGCTGAGATCTTACTTTATTCACAAGAAAAAACTGAGTGACAGGAACCACTGTTAGCCTGAGGGTGATTTGTATGAGTGCTCCGGATTTAAGCAGAGTCTTGTTGCGTGGGATGGTAGGATCTCGATCTAGTCAGATCGAGAAAGCATGCTTTGTCTTAAGCCAAATTACACTGCACTCTCTGAATTGAACTGCTGTGTAAAATTATTTATTTTGGCGTGTAGTGTAATCACGAGGGCATGTGGACCCAGTTGAAATTATAATAGATACTTTTAAGTGCCTCTGGCCTTCTTTCCAAATTCATTCCTACATTCGAGACAAAACATCCAGTTAGCTTAATTACAGACAACCCCTCGCCGCCGCCGCCGCCGCCGAAAGTGCCTCCCCCTCTTTCATTTCACTTGGTTTACAGCTTCGTTTTGATTAACCGCTAATGCCGAATTACTTTTCGACAGGAGTTGAAGACCAGAATTCCATTTAGGTTAAGCTATATACAGGGTGTGCCAAAAGTCCCGGAACGGTCAAATATGTCTGAGCCAAGACATTTTAGAAAACAAAGTTTAAGACAAAAGTTTGTCTGTTTTGAAAAATCTATCAAGCAGATATACCCATTTGACCTGGGGTCAATGAGTCAAGATGGTAGTAAGGTCAACTTAAGTTTCATAAACAGAAGACCACATTTTTTATTACGTAGTGTTAAAGCTGGCGCCGCGACATTTTCAAAACACTGGTCGTTTACTATTTTGTAATAAAAATTGGCAGGCTTATCACTAGCTTTAAAAATTTAATGCGGGAATTGAATATGATATTCAATTCATCAAATGCTCGAATTGATGTCCCTCAACAATCTGGCATTGCCCCAACCGTACAAAAAACTGTTGATCACATAATTTATTTGTTCACGTGTTCCGGGACTTTTGGCACACCCTGTATATGTTTACCGAAGGCATAAGAATTTCGTATTTCCGAAAAACACGATTTCCAAAATAGACAAATGAATTTCTACACACTTCTACACACCCCAGGCTCCAACGATTTTGTTAGTTTCTCGGCTTTGTTTACATGGCCATTTCTAAGAGAATCGTTGGAGCAGGCTGTACATACGTTAATTAAGTGGTAATACAGAAATAATTGTTTACTCGCCCAGGTAAGTGTACCCCTGCTAACACACTTTTATACCCATTATTGCCACAATGTGCGTCCTCCACTAAGAGGAATAAATGCGAATAACTGCGTTTTATTTCAACCAACAAAAATCCCAAGTTTGCCTACGCTTGCAGTGTATATAAGTGGAGCTGAGTGTTATTGGCAGCATATGCGTGTCCATTCTCTGGCCTGCAGAGTGCGAAATTGTCGGCGAGATCGAGGATTGCAGGGGTACAAAGATCGAGAGTCCACTCGAATGGCGGCAAACTACCATTCTTCTCCTACTCGCTTTCGTGCCGCGTAGACAGAGCACTGTCGACAGTCGACAGTATGTATGTATGCATGTGTGTATGTATGTATGTATGTATGTGTATGTACATACAACATCCCGTATGTTACACGCAAAAACTCGCGGCACACTCTCGCAGACAAAGAATGGATTACAGAAGGGGTAGCAGATCGATTGGGGTTCGAGATGGTAGGGGGGTTGGGTTTGTGTAACGCAGGCACTCAGTAACTGTCGTGCGAATGGCGCGCACCGTGAGAGGTTTACTCGATCGCAATCGCAAGATGAACACATATTTTCGAGCGTTATCCGGGGGAGGGCATGCCATTTGTCGATGTGTCACATTCAGGATGCACCATGGCGTCCCGTAAAGGGACGGAAAGTAGCCTCAGAGAGCCGCTCATCTTTGAGGAACGATGGCACCCGAATTTTTTCGATCTACGCCTTCCTGTCGATCGTCGGCTCCCTTGCCGCATCACCGCGTTGTGAAATCGATTTTCGCAGTCTTTTGCTACTATTTTCCGTATCTAAAGTCACTATCGTGTCCAGCGTTATTGGAAAGCAATGTTTATGTATGGTATCAGGACGAATATTTATTGTTATCAAATATTCCGCCTGACTAGATTGATCTGTACTTTAAAATCACAAATTACTTGCATTTCAGAAAGAGGGAATTCTAGAAATAATAATGTGAAACGCTTTTAGTACTTTCACAGAAGGGGGATTGGGATTGCAAAAACAACTAATTTCATGCAACGTTTATATTGATTACTTGGATCTTGTCATCTATGGATTCAGTCTTTTAAAAATATTGTTGAAAATATAAAAATTGTTACGTCTATATTATCCTTTTGTTATAATTTAATGTATTACTACACTTAAAAGAAAGCGCAGTCGATATTAGTATATTGTTACTGTAAATTCGTAATGAAAAAACCATGGTCACTCAAAATTTGGCTCCAAGCTTATACCTTTTCACATACACTTACATATTCAGATTTTTTTAAACATATTCCTTTTTGTTGCTGGTTCAATCCATTACGATCGAGCGATTTGGCTGAATCTTCGAGAATCTTCGTGTTTAATCTATTTACTTCCAAGCTTTCTCACATATTAGTAAATATGTTACAATCAACGCGAGATTGTAAAATTATAGACAACAATGCTACTATTTTTATAAAAACCCGGAAGAGAGCATGGCGCATATTTTTTATTTTATGCCTCGATGCAATCAGCCGGTGTGGAAAGCCCTTCCTTTTTTATTATTTGAAAGCTCAAATATACTGTGGTCGTCCATGGATTGCAGAGAAGGATAATCCCTAACAGTGGATTCCGAGCTTTTCATCAATGGCAAGAGCATTATCATGCACGTCATCTGTATTTACAAGCCCGGCTCGAGGGTTGCGTTGCGCCGCAGACCAGCATCCGGCCTAGCCTACAAGCTTCCGCTTACAGAGCCCAGTGATGAACCCTCGTTTTTTCGCTCCACTCTCCCTTTGTCGTAGTAATTTCAATATTCCTTTGTTTCTTTCGATTATCACGATTTACTTGCTCCTCTCATAAATGGACATGTATGCACACTCGAATTCGTGGATGTGAATTGTCACGGGTTTTTCTGACATTTAGATATGAGAATTGTTTCCGATGCCAAAATCGAGAACGGGGGAGTAATTCACAATTTTTCACGGTTTGCATTCATTTGCAAGACGAACCGCTGATGCCTACAACATTTTCGTTTACCTTTTAAATCAGCTCGTACCAAACAATTTGTTGGCGCAAGTCATTGCTCGTCTATACATGATTTTTCACATCCAGAAAATAACCCAATTTGCAACAACCTTTCGATAAACCGTAGCCTAATTATTCTGATATATTGAAATGATATTCTAAAGTACAAAATAAATAGGGAACGAGGCATTCACTCGACCTATTTGAAACCTGTTTCAAACACTCTTATCCAATACAGTTGCCTCATTTTACTCCTGGCATGTTAATAACATGCCGCGGACATGTAACTTGTAGTCTAGTAATTTTATTAAAAGTATCGTGTAAATAAATTGTCTAATATATTCTAATACAACAATTTACATATATTAATATATTTAAATGCACACAAGAAGATTCCAAATCTAAGAAGAAAAGGGCACATTCTGATAAAGATTCGACCAGCATTTGAAGGTACAATGAAGTATCGAGTTTTTAAGTAGCTTATCCGTGAATAGGAAATGAATTCGTCGACTTTCCGGTGGCGACATACGGAGAAGGTTCCATTATAAATCCAGCACTTCCATGCCATAAAGGAAAGTAATATCCAAAGTTCATCCCCCTCGTCGTCGCTCAAACTAAACCCCTTCCCCTTGTATCTCGTGGTAAACGATTTATTACCGGGTAAGCAGTGAAAATCCCTTGAGTTTATTTATATCGATTTTCCTACTTTTTCGAGGTTCTGTAGTGTGTAAGTTTTGACGCACTAGTATTCCGTTATAACGCCCAACTTCATATTTAAGACTGAGTTTATTTTGGTCTATATAACTGACTGTAGGTGATCAGCAGATATTTCTGCAGGTATCAATTTTCTTTACCCTATTCTGTTAACCCAGTTATTACTTTATTATTGCGCATTGAACTATGCTGGCTGTGACAAGGGCACTGAAGGTTTTAAGAATCCACAGACACGTGAATGTTGAATTAACCCAAATTTTCAGATTGTCCATTTGTACAAACATCGACAATGGCCTCACAGTCTAATTATAATAAATTCTATTCGTTGTAGAACTTTGGGTGGAACTAACTTTAAATGAATTGTACTGGTGATGATTTAACAGTGCCGTAAGATTACTTTGCCTTATTTGGCAGCAAATATTGCATTGACTTTTTGCATTGACTAATCGTACACAAAAATTATGCCGCAATTTTAGATCTGGATTAATGTACTTTCAATAAATTTCTTAGCTCTCTATCTTTGTATAGAATGGAAAATTCGTAGGTGACACTATCCATGACTGAATTGGAATTCAAGCTGTTTGTCTACATTTTCAGTACATTTTACAAACATATGTGTAAAACATATGTGTAATTTCATGAAACGCATATGAATACTTAATAAGCTAATCAATGTGTGATACGAAGGCTTACTCGGCATAAAACTGTCAATCGTTAAATTGTCATGGATAAAAGAAATCCCACTATTTTTATTTTCGATTAATCAAAAGACGCAGTGTGACTTAAATGAGGAAATATAATATGTAGTATAATACAACATGATGCTTGTTAGTGAGCACTAATTGAATTCGTAAACATACGCCACGTGGTGTTAACTTTCATGGAAATATATACAGCACAATTGGAAAAGGCGCAATAATGTCACCACATTCGAGATGATTCAACTCGAGCACTGTGAAAATTAAAAGTATGTAGTAGCTATGCGTACTATCCTATTAAAGTTACTAAAAGGATAACGATTTTATTAAAAGGACGAGTTTCGACGAATAATGTTGTGAATAACGTGTCTAAATAACAAGACTAGATTGAAGGAACGAAGGATAAGTCTTAACTATGACAACAAGCGTCGCATTATATTCAGGATATTATACTGACGTGGTTTAGACCAGACCAATGCATGTCGTTCTAAAATTAACTAGAAGTTTCTTTAGATTTAATCAGGAATTCTAAACTAACCCTACAAATCCAACCAATATTAAAACAGACAACAGTTGCTTGCTGCAATCAAGCAAGAGTGTGTGTATAAGAAAGAGTCAAGGCGAGTCTCGAAGACTGAGTGATCGTCGTCGAGAGTGAGGGAGTCTCAGGTTGGCAGAGGTAAGTAAGTAAATGTAAGGTCTCCGCCGAAGACAGGCTCTACTCACATGTCTTGCTGGCCTCAGCGTCGGCGTGATCTGCCAGGAGTCCAAGGACGATGGCGAGGGCGGCGAGCACCATCAGGAGTATCCTGGGCCCAGGTGCGGCCCGGGGCCAATCCGGGCCCCGAGACATCACGGACATAGTCACCCACAAGTGTTCCCGGCGTCAGTCTCACTAAGGACGTTTCATGTCCAGAACGCACCTCTCGCATCCACCCCACTCACCCTTTCCAAGCATCCTGGCCACGAGACACGAGCAACTCTCCCTACTTCCGGTCAGGGTCACCCTCTCACTGCTAGCACGCTCGGGCTACTGACTCCGGCTTTAATTGGACTGTCGATGTACGCTCGGCTTGTTGAGGCGATCGCGTGAGACGGACAACGTGAGCGAGGAGGTGAATGAACCCGAAGGACTAACTCGAGTCCGCGAGAAGCCGGTCCTCGTGAGTCGGGCGCACGTACGCTATTGACATCGGGCTTGACACCGTCAGCGGACACACTCCAGTCCAATCACTGTATAATGCCGGCTGCGATGCTCCTCCAATACCGACCCACACATACGTAAGCGCCCACGCCGAGTGCCGGAGATCCTCTTCGCGCAAGCTCTCTCGCAAACCCTATCGATCCACTAACCCCCTCAACACCTACTACCCTCGTACCACCAAGCCAGCAGTGAAAGGTTCCAATGCTCCACCGCTCGGCGACTGCGCGTCCTCAACTCCATCGCGCCTGTGCCAACCACTTTAAATTCCTGCCCGCGGAAATGTTGCAAGATCATGTCTTCAAGAAACATTGTTCGAAGATCGCTTCTCCACTTTTGCTACTCTCGAATTTAATGTCGTAAATCGAGTACAGAGAACCTTGATTGATAAACTTGTCATTCGAGATGTAGATTTCGCGTTATTTCGGCGGTACTCCATGCCAGCGCGTTTGTCTCAGTTGAGGAAGGAATGACGGAATTATCAGCACTGAAAGAACTTGCTGCAATGATGTATTTTCTCCCTCCACTGCGTCCACCTTTGTAGTCTGTGCTCATGCAATTGTCCAATGAGATTAATACTTGTTTAATATAAACTTGTTTAACCATCGACTGTTTATTTACTATTTGTCTCAAGATGTCGAGACTTACGAAAGTAATGGCATTTCGTGTTTATTGTGTACAGTTGTTTACAGCACAATAATCCCAATCTTCAGCAATAAAATAAAATTAAAAATCATACTACCACTTCCAAGGGTAAGTCTTCAAGGTTTTGCTTTAATAGTTTGTTCTAATTATAAAATGGGCAGATAATATACTTATAATTGGTAGAACAGTACTAGCTAACCTCTCAGCTCGAGAGTTATTTTTCTTTCCCATTTTTTAATGCAACATAAGCAAAGAGCACAATTTTTCCTTCCCGTATTAGGTCCAACATGTGTCGCAGACTAACAAGTTGCATTTTTTTGTTCTGTTTACACACTCTACGGTAACATAGTCTTAAGAAGATCATTAACAGAAGTATTTTACACACTACATAAAGTTAGGAGTACACGAGCATTTTCAATCGTTCTTTACGAATGAGTAAAAAGGGAAAATGGCCCCATTATGATATATTAATATACATATATGTATTAATTAGTTAGAAACTAATTGTGTACATACATATCGAAGAATACAGAAACGCAAAAGATAGCTCACCATTAAGAGTGTTCCAGCAATTGCATTATATCTCTCGATAACCTCATCGTTATCTTCATTCCGGACGCGTTTGTAGCATTCGTGCATAATAATGCAACGTTCCCATCTTGAATGGCGATTGGTAGCTTTAATTGAAACCGGCTTTGCACTAAGCGTCGCAGTTGCATTGATATCTAGGAAAAGTACTAATACAAACTATATGTATACAAATAATGGCTCTCATCTGTAACAGATTGATTCACAGACGTACATTGTGAAAAAACATCGTTCATAGAATATTATTAGATCACCGTGTGTTATTTTCACACATGACTTAAATAAACATTTGTTTGGCAATAGGGATTTCACAGTGCTCACGCGTCGACTCTACTCGCTGATTCTTACATGGGAAATGATAATGATTTTTCGGGTGTATGGTGCTCATTTATGAAGCTGTTGGGTGTACTTGCTAAAAGAAAAACACTTTTCTTAGGGTTTCTTTAAACTGCCGCGGTATTAAGTTCTGCACACATGAACAACTGGTCATACTTTATTGGACTTGACCACAACCGTGCCCGGACTTTGAAACTGGCAATTTTTATACGCGCGACGTAGCCAAAACCTGTGAGTTATTCAAGAAGCATTGAAAGTTGTAATGAAAAAATGTTATGGTCAAGTTAAATAAAATTTGACCAGTGGTTCCAAGCCCTTATGAAGATTATAATGTGCAGGTTTAAAGAAATTCTTTAAAAAAGTGCTCTTCCTTTATCTGTACGGTGTTGATGGTTGAGTCATTAAAACGAGTTAATGATGGGACCGTTGATATTCAACCAATCGATACAACTTTAGCATGCCAAGTCAAACAGTTGATGAAAATGCAGAGTTGACGAAGGGAAATGAAGAGGATGTGCACATTAAGCTGAATCCTTCTCTGGTGTTGATACTTCCCGTTCGTCGGAAAAGTTCTCGATCTTACAATAAAAAATTATTCAAAATTGCTTACTGTGCCTGCGCCTGCGATAACAATTGCTCGCAGCTACTTATACATATGTAGGTCTATTTTGAAGTCTGCCTCACACACTAAGGCGCTCGGTATTATTGTCTGCCCGGGGGGGAAACTCCCCGAGGCAAGCGATTATTACCGAAAGTGTCGCACTTTCTGTCAGGAATAATCTCTAGACTACAGCGCACGTGTCGTCTTAAATTAAGGCAAGTTATCAAATCATGTTCATGAGCAGAAGCCTATTCGAAACTCGCTCACGTATTATCCCGCGCGGCGCGGCGCACGTACCCGCCAAGCAAACGCCTATAACTTAGCTATAAGCAAAGACACGTGATCCTTCGAGTTTCGCAAACTTCACTCCACCTCCTTCTCCTCTCGGAATGCGCATCTCTGCAGCTTAATCTGTAGGCGCCCTGTGGTTTGACCGATTAATTCAGCAGCCCATTTTAATTCGACAGAGTATTCTCAAGTAGGATATATCATTGATTATAATTAATAATTAGCCATCAACAATAGTTATTTAATAAATTTGTTATCGAAATCTGAACTGTAAAATTGCGGGTGTTTGTTATACATATTTGCAATGGTCCGCATTATGTGTGGGATTTTTCAGGAGAGGAAGCAAGCGTGTCAGGCTAACCGAGGGACGCAGGTGGTTTACCCTGGCGGCCGTTCGCTTCCGACTTTTACGTAAGGCCAGCTTGCTGACGAAGGATGCCGCAGAATTTTTCTTTACACCAGCCGCAAACAGTACACTGTACGAGCGCGCATTTTCTCTTTCTTCGACGGAGCTGACACTCTATTACTGCACACTAGCTAGAATAGCGCGACGGCTTATCCAGTTGCAATGCTCTCATTCCTAGCCGCCTCCGGCCGATTTAATTTACCTTATCTTCGTCAGCGTAATCGCCGCGTGCGATCGCCGATAAAGCAAGGTCAGCCGATCCAAGTAATAGTATAAGGTCACTTCTCTACAGGGTACCGTGGAAATACAGTATACATAATCCTCTGAATAACTGATACTGGTCGAATTTCTAGCTGCTCCAGGCAAATCTACTATTTCTGGCCACTGTCTTATTGGTTCTCATACAATACTTCCTCGGTACAATAGTATCCGAACGCTCTCTTATTTGTTCTATTATTGCATACAGGAGTTATGGATAGTACTGCTGTGGCCGGTCACAATGCAGCTTTACCAGCTGCAAACACTTGAGATTCATTCCTATCTTTAAAACCTGATTATATGTATTTATTTTATTGGTATTGTTACGGCCCTAACATCTGATATCCCTGCCACGAAGTTAACATCCGACATCCCTGGCACCAAGTCTATCCCTGACGACACCGAAGCTCAAGTAAATTACAACGGTTCCATGACAGTCTTGACTAGGATCTTCCCTCGTTTACACGCGTCCTGTATTGCTCCTGAATATTCGACCTCTTGCTAGTTCGTTTCCAATATTTCCTATGCCTCTTACGCGATCTGCATTCACTGCGCGTAACAGTATTATAAATATTTATGTTTTTTTCCTGAAAATATATGTAGATTTATACACCAAGAAAGTATAACTATTCTATTATATCTGAGAACACCCTTACGCGAACGGATATACGTCCCCCAATTACTTCGGTAAAGCAAGGTCTATGTATACATATCAAGTATTCTTCAATTGTTTCAATTCCTCTGAAACCAACCTAAGATCATCAAATATATGTATTGGAATAAGTAAAACAATGATCGCAAATGGTATGTACATCTACCGCGGATGCGCATATACATTTGCATTTGTCGATTACAATTTCATGCGTGTGTGTGTTAATTTTTTACACGTAGATCATACGTAGGAAAGATTATGGACACATAGTTCTTAATATTGATTGATCGCTCTTCTGCCACCATAGTTCAACTAAATTTATAAATATTTGTTACTGCAATTAGGGGGTACGTTGTTATCAAGTTGACATAAAAGCTGTCACTGCAACTCTCGCGCTTGCAATGTAAAATATCTTTTTGTACCGGGAAGAACCAATACTAATTTCGTGTATGTGGAACTATCATGTGCAGAATTTCGATTGGAACGGTTCATAATAAATCAGCTAAAGTCTCTGTGCTTATTAGTATTTTATGTTTCGATACATTCGATACAAAAGGATCCTCACTGTAACTATAATTTACATTCTGAAACATTCTAAGAATTTTGAATGCGTCCCTTTGACTGGTTTTGTTATGTTATTGCTAAAGTTGATATCCTCTGGTTTTTAATAGATTATGTGCATCGGGCTTATGTTTCTCTACCTTCGCGACATATCTGAAATTTTGTAGAATAATGTAACACAATACTACTATTGGCACTTGACTAATTTGAACCAGGTTGGATTAAGTTCGTCGTTTTTTTAAAACATCACCCATATAATGTTGCTTTGATACCAGAATAATTAACGATGAGTTTTGTGCATTCGAATTTCATGCAGGAAAGGGTTGGACTGGAGGTTAATAATTAAATCTCTTCGAGGCTAAGTGTTTCATTTCAATAAAATTAATTGTAATATTAACAACAATTCACCTTCTTATTTATCCTACCAAGTAAATTACGAGTAACAATTAATTAACTAGACACAAACATCAGTGAGCATATTCACAAGTGCTCGCATCCACCGACGAATCAAGTATCCCGAGAACCCCAGCCAATTATTAGGAGTGGCTTTAAATTTGCACGAATTTGGAAAAGTAGCAAAATGATTTAATTTAAATTGTTAATTGATTAATCCCATGCAATACACAGGGTGTCATACAGATTTTCAGATTTGTTTTTATTGCTGATTTTAAAATGCAGCATTAATGTTGAACAAATATTTATTAAAAAAAATAATTACGTTTGATATATTACTCTAGTAGTAATATTTCTGGTTAATAATTCAGGAACCATTAGAAACACCCGTTACACCTGACGCGCTCCCGCCAACGCAGAGTGCATCGATAACGTTATCATTGATAGGCGACGTTTCTATTCACTTGGGAAGGCTGTTTGACGTCAAAGCCCATGAACATTTCATCGAAAATAACAATGGGGGAGCAAGTTATCGGTCGAAAAGGTTCGTTTTCGAGTCGTGCGATCTTTGACCGAAAAAATCCGGCAGAAAAAACGAAAATCAGCATGGAGTCTCGAATACCCGTGTGTACCGGCAAAGTGCAGACACGGTGGTGCCTCGTACCCCCAGACCACATGCTGACTATTAGAAAATAGCAAAATCTGAGTGACAATCTGCTCAGCGCGCGATATTACCTGTCTGCGAAGCATAGGACTCGCGCGCGTACTAACTGTCCGGATGGACATACGTTCCCGTATCTTTTGCGCACACACGCACATGGACTAGCAATTCTATGTGATTTGTTTAGAAATTACCACTAGAACTGATTGTGTTTCAATCAATTAGCTATTTAGCGGATTGATAGTTCCAGTGTTAATTGGCCTAATTCTATCATCGAAACAATATTTACTATGTTTAGTGCATTACAATTTACATGTACACATATTCGCTTTCATAGAACCCGCGTGTGTAATCATTATCCAGATCAGCATAGAGTTGATGTAGAAAGTACATAGCCTACTTGAAAAATTGCAGTAACAAGCGTGTTTTCTCTATTTTTATTTCTCGTCCGATCTCTTTAGTCCTTTTTTCTTCCCCATTCGGATAATGTTTCCAAGGGTCACGGTAATGGTGTATACATTGTAGGTCCGCAAGGAAGATTATTTGACGGAAGTCCTGCAAAATCTGACTACTCAAAATAGACTGATCTGAGCCGATATACCATAATGAGGGTATATATATAGTGGCCGGACATTCTCGAGATCAACTATATATAATAAGAGGCATTCCGTAAAAGAGAATGTATTGCCAATGCAAGTAAAAAAGGCCTTATTTCCTTCGATTAGCACTTTTCCTTGGGTTTTTGCCGCTCCTGAAAACAGCCCAGAATGGCCGGATTTGCAGTTGCATTCATTTCATTAGCCATGATTTTTAGATGTACCCCATGATAACGCGAACATTTATAGTTTATCAATATAATGACTCTGCATTGTCTATGTCGAGAGATTTCTCAATGATATAGAACTTATAAGTGTAATCAATTTGCAACAAAAGTCATGAAATAAAAACCGAGCAGAATATTTTCTGGATTTGAGATCAAACGCCGGCGCCGTTGGTACAGAACATTCACACGATCATCCTTTCCGAATGAATCCAATTCTTTTGGCTGGCAAGTCGTGAATATATATATTCTGATTAATATCAATGTGCACTCATAAATCCTGTACGGTCGCCCTATGAATAAAACTGACTTATTTTCTCTGCGAATTTGTGAAGCAAAGCAAAATTCGTCACCAGTTAATTTTTCGGTCTAACTTTCCACGTGTATGCACTTTACAATCATGTTCATATCTATGTATACTACTTGCGAGCACTTATTTCGCGATAATGATTCATTATTCCGCGAACGTACCGTATTACTTGTCGCTCGGCGATAAGAGACTGTGTACGGCACAGAAAGTTCTAAACTGTACATATAACTTTACATAATTCTTTTTTAAATAAATCTCTCATCTTTTCCTTAACCTGGGCAAGTGTTGCTGACTTAGTATAATAAAAAAGATTGTTAGTGCATCTAGGACTAGCAGAAAAATAAATGATGAAATACAACAATCGTAAATTAATCCTTGGAGCTCTAACTTTTTCCGAAACGAAGGTGAAAATTTCGTATCGATCGAAAATCGCCATGCTTTGGGAAAAGTATCCTCGGCTAAGTAGCGCGCTGCGCTATATGTATATGCTACTCATTAATATTAATATCAATATTATGCTATATTAATAAAGCAGGATATTGTCTGTACAATATGTATAAGGCATTTCGTTAGATTTGACTGATAACAGAAACGAGAAAGAGGGAGAGAGCACGTTGGCCATCCGGCGGGAGGTTGACGGGTCAGCGAGAGTTATCGGTGACAGAATGCAGAGACAGTAAATACGTCTCGGGCAGTCGATCGCTCGTAATCGTTCGCGCCACGCCAGTCAGCCTCGCTCTCCCTGTTTGTTTGGAAAGGTTCCTCTAGTAAATAAGCTGACTCTCAGCCACCAAAACAATCCCACACGCCCGAAGGCGCGTCAGTGTGTCGGCGGCACTGATAGAGTACATATCAGTGCTCGGCGGAGTTCTTACCGTAAACGCTCGATTTGAACGCAGCATCAACTATTCGGCCAGCGAAATTTCCCTCGAGTTCTCAACATCCGATTTTATTTAAGAATTGCTGCTCGTTTAATAATGGTCCCAGATGAATGGAAAAAAGTATAAACAAGTGCAAAGAAAATTTGTAAGAATATAAATGAAGTGTTGATTGTGGTTGATGCCCCTGCTGCTTGATATCTGGTGGTAAGTGTGGAATAGTGAGAAACGTGAAAAAATTGATGATTGTGTTTGAATTTGAAACCATACATATTTTGCTTTATGCAATGCATGGTGTGAAAGTTGACTTTTCGAAAGATGCGTATTGTGCGGAAAGTGGCTGATTTCAACAACCGAATCTATATTCACTCTGTTACTGCCCAAAGATGCAAAAGGTTGCATTTATTTCATTATATCGATCGCTTTACCGCACTAGTGCGGGAATGCGAAACAAAAGATCAAGGGTATGTTACATATTCTGCCAAATTCATAGACGTGTGCCAATCTGTCGACCTGCGACCAGTCGATTCTCTCAAAGTAAACTTTCGCAGCATGCGTTACATGTTTCATAAAGTAGGGCGTGATACTAGTACGAAAAGTGATGATCCTACAGACGCGCGAATTGACATCATGACACCTTAGCGTACGCAGCATCCACACTCGTACTTCTGTGAATGCCGCTACGCTTTCAGCTCATGCAGCAACTTCACGCATCTGGAAATTGACCACTTTCCGCACATGTATTACAAACTACTCTTAAACTCTCAAATTATTCCTTCTACCGCCTGTCCAGTGTATAATCACGTTCGAGCATGTTTCCTGACATTATGATAATTAATAATCATAATTTGACGTCGAGCTTTTTAATATAACAACACAAGAAAGGAATACATTCCAAACTGTGCATAAATTACCTTATAAATATTACAAATATTGCGGGAACAAAGCAGGTTTATCTATTTTGCAGTATCAATCCCACTGCGTGAAGTACATCTAGAATTTCATACCCAAGTATTCGCATCTGAAAATTGCTGAACTGTATCAGTAACATTTTTCTAACATTTTTATTGAATTTTTTAACATCTTGACGTCCATGTCATCCGTTTGCTAGTGAGATGCGCATGCCCATCACACAGGCAGATGTATTTCAATGAAACTATTGCTTTAAGCGCTTTAAGTAACAAGTAGAGAAACTGTTAAATGGTCTTAAAAAGAATGCTGCACCTCAAGAGCTAATAAGCTATAAATTGTTCGTATCTAATATAATATAAATATAAATAATCTCAATTAGGAAAAAAACAACTCTGCACGGTTATTGTATAGACTGAAGGCAAATGAGACATATATCTATCTACAAGGCGCTGCGTAACACACACGTCCTTGTGCAACAAGCAGAAAAGTGCCGTGTAAATCGACAGTCAGGTGATACCGTGCCCGCGCGTGCTAGTCAGTAATGTACACCGGAATTAATGCGAACTCATCGGCTGTTTTGCCATGAAAGCCTGGTCTTCCATGAAACGAAAGCGAGAATGCTGTCGTAATAAAGAGGTAAGTTCACAATCGCAATTAATGCTTTTAGTATACATGCGCTAACAGATTACTATACCGGTTAATATAGCAAACCTTATTCTGACAAACCTAATCAGATCCTCAAACAAACGTTATTGTTTCATGAAATATAAATAATATAAAATGCTTTAATATTACAAATGAAAGTAATGAAATTTGTCTAATAAAATGTCAAAAACAACGCAATGTATTTGAAAAGAAAGTGACATAATGCTAATTTATAAAGGCATTTGGACGAGAATTCGTGTAAAAAAGACCTGCAAGTATAGTACAACATGTATAACAGAACAGAAACAATGCGAAAGCAAATCAAAATGCTGAGCGGGCCAAGTTATTCTCTCTTCTACACCCCTTTTATAATTTGAATTCTATTACTTAGTATTCTCCTTTTACTTCAACTTTAAACTTAGCGAGGCAGCAAGAGGGTAAGCCAGTTGTGTATAAGATTGCGATTAGTCTAGGCACACAGGCAGGTTCTTGGGTTCCGCAATTACGCGGCAAGTTCCCGGTGGCCCTGTATTTTCAGCCCATTGTCATATCACAATCACAAAATTTTAAATACAGACATTTTCAGGTAGCGATCGAATAAATCAACGGTAGGCCCAAACCCCAATTTATAATGCTAAAGTATACTAGAAAAATAAACTGAAAAATGTATACATTGTAATTACATGACACTTCAGAAAAGTGGAATAAAAAATTCTAGGATTTGGTTTTAAAATGTTCAAGTTGCAAGCAATCCTATCGGTACATACATGTGAACGGGGGCAGACCATTGCAAAAAGCCAATTAGGTTCGGGGCGCGTTGTAGGATGATCTGAAGTAGCCGCCTATACAAACAGTCTACAATCACAATAGTACTTGAATGCTAGCAATCTTACGTTGTACCAAAGGCCCGCAGCCAAACCAATGATTGTCTGTCTTCCGTGCCAACGAAGATTGAAAAAGCACTAGACACAGCAAACAATAATCTTGAATATTTATGAGCAGCAACTATTAAGCTCTACGTGTTTCAGAAAAAAATATAAGGTTTACTGCACTGTGAGTTACAAAAATGGAATGAAATCATACCAACGAAATCAATTGATAGGAAACACTCCAATTGGGGGAAAGTCGGGCTAAAAATGCCAAACCCATCATGTCTTGTTTTAACTTAACTCTAATTGCAATAACATTTTATTTTATTCGTTATATTAAACAGTTATCTGCGACACGCAGTATAGTATGCATTGGAAAATGCCGCACCATAGAAACAGTCTTCCACGTGTTGATAATAAGTGAATCTGCCATCAGTTTGCTTTCACTATGTATTATTGTATTGTGTAAACTCGACACATTAGAAAGTCGAAATAGCGTCAACAATAACAATAGAAACAAGAGCGTATAAAGATTTCGAGGAAATGTTGATTTGTGTACACGGTTTCGATTAATCACAGAACTGACACTTGGTTGGATCAATTTGTTACGAATAAGAATTGTTTAAGAGACCCAGAAAATGTATTAAACCCTACACTAAAGTTATTAGACTTTATTAATTGTGTGCATAGAAATCTTGAATAATGTTCGTTCCATACCGGTACAGTAACCCTGTATGTTCCAATCCTGTGGTAGCGGGTGGTATGATTAGGCAGGCCCGACTAGTAGTCGATAATACATATGATGCAATCATCTTGCGAACCTAATACCCTATCAGCTGTGAGGCGAAGGCTGCGTTGACACTAATCAAGTACGATGCAGGGGAAAGTACGTCAGCACACAAGCTTTTAGAAGTCTCGACCACAAACTCGCAAAGTAAGACAATGCAATTTACAGTGTCAATGTATGTCAACATAGCGGTCTTTAAACCTTGACATTCTGTTACAAGAAAACTGAAAATTCAAGGCCCAGATATTGCAAACTTAATAAGCTTTTCGAATGCTTTTCTATGATCTCTTCAATTAAGAAAGCCTATAAATGCCTGACTAACCCTGTACGACACTACGTGTTCAATTAAAAATGCTCAATTTTTAAAGAAACGTTTGCATCAGCTGGCGAATAACATATATTACAAACGACATTGTGAATTTTATAAACATCTTGAACATTCTTCTGTGATTTTTTCAAAAAAATAATGAATACATGACAAATCCAGGATAATATACGATATTTTCTGAAGGTTAATTCAATAGCTTGTAATTATGACAGGTTCCATACGTAGTGTGAATTATACTATGATATTAAAAATTTGCACTTGAAGCGCAGTACCAATATTGATAAATATCAATCTCAGGAGCTACTCTCGAATGGAACTTAGTTTTACAATTAGCTTGAGACTTCCCATACGCCCATTGAAGAAAATATTTCACGCTAAATTCCTAGTTAGTTGCGGCATAATGGCGAAGCGGTAACTGCTCATAAACTAATACCACCACCCTCTAGCGAGCGGCAGAGGGAAAGGAAAGAGGGAGACGCAGCGTCGAGTAGAGTATGGAGAGGGAAAGTAGAGAGCGACGAGCTTATTAAATTAGTCCCCATGACGACCCGCCAATGGCCAAGAAAGCGGCCAATCCGTCGGACAGTTGAAATACATCAACGGCGATAGACCCTCGCCCGACGTCCACGTTCTCGACGTCGTCCCCGCCGCCGCCGCCGTCCGGTTATCGCGTCGCGAAAACGAAAAACGTCTCGAAATCTCCCTTCCATCAAGGGAACGAGACCCCTTATTAATATCACGTGGCAGAGGCTCCAGGGGAAGAGCGGAATTCTCTTGGATGAGGTGCTGATTAGTCGAGGGATCTGTCACGGGTAAACCAACTATACATACTTCTTGATAGGAACTTTTTTGGAATTCATATCTCGGGATCTCGCGTTTGATAATGTGTATATATAATAATATCATAATTAAGCATTCATAAATATTTCATTTTATTTAAGAAATTTTAGTAAAGAAAAATGATATATTTTAATTATACAGTTAGTATTTTGACTGGCAATTGAAATTTAAGACGATGTGTTTGTGTCGACCCTTTCACCCATTTACTTTGGATAGTCAAGGTACAGCAGTTGTTCAATTTGGGAAAATTCAGCTTATACAGAATGAACAAAGTCGATGTCAACAGCTTTCAGATATATTATTCTGTTAATTATTCGTACACGATTTCGCATTGGCGTTACTCCACAGGGAACTTTGAGAATTATGGGTGCCGGAAATCCCGGGACCGTTTATGCTGCCCAGTCTGATATTAATATTTTTTAATTTCGTGGAGTATTGTGTTCGTAATGTCGGCAAAATTCGTAAGATTTTGTAATATTGAACTTATGATTTCGAGGAATTCCATAAGCATTATTAATGAGAACTTGTATCATCACTGACGGCGTGTTTTTCATCGATAACCACGCTCGATTAGTCGAAGCGTAATTAATCAAGTAAATGTAAACGACTCCTCACGGTTGCGAAATATTTAAATATCAACATCGTATTTTTTCTGTAAAATTAAATTCAGTACAATTATCTCACTTTATTATTCACTAAAATTATTTCGTTTTCCAACGAATATACACGACATATGTATACTATCTTCAAGATTAAATTAAAAATCTTACATTTATTTCTAGGCAAGTCTTTCGATTTTTCATTCGAGCGGTCTATTCTAATTATAAATGAAAAGATCATACTTACGATAGATAGTTCAATATTTACTAGTTAATTAATTTATATGACCGTTTAAGAGTAACTAACTTTCATTGTTTAATTCGAATGTTACGTTAACCAGTATAAAAGAACACGGAAAACACTCTTGGATCTAGAAGTTTCGTTAATCGTGATATCACATCAATGTGTCATAGATAAATTCTATAATTAATTACTAGATGGAACAAATTCCCAAACAAACGAAATTTGAGTGTTCGAGACTAAATGCGCAGTAATGTCACTGACACGTTTTGCGTATTCATTTCTAGTTTTCTCTCCAAGAAACTTTATCTGTCTAATATATGTATACTTCTCGATAAACCTGCTTCGACTGATTTCACCCTGAGTACTGGAAATCTAATATAAAACTTAACAATAACGTACAAAACCAGTCCCAAGCGGTAGCGGACCAAAGCATGTCGAAAAGGGCTCGATTACCAGTGACTGGACAATCGAGTAGAAGTACACGTACTTGCTAACGTTTGCGATGCGTCGATGCCTTAGGTGCAGTTCGTCACGCCGACGCCACAGAAGCCAGCGAAGTGCGCCTGGCGAGGCTCTCTTCGTTCAGCGATTGCCGACGAAGCAGACAATTAGTGCCAGGCTGGATCGACCTACTGTCCGTAATGTTCCTCCACCAGGTAAATCGCACAATTTAGTCTACTCTTTCGAGAGAGCCGAGGAAACCCAGCAGCAGCTGAGCGAACAATCCTCCTTAAGCTGATTAGAATTTGTCGAGCGATATTCCTACCAATCGATGAAACACTGACGCCGACTTTCAGTCGTCTACAGTCATCTTGAGCAATCTACTCTTTCTTCGTCAAGTATTCACTTCGGCTTCTCGACCCCCCACCGATGGGTTATGGTAAATTTAGGTATGGGTTGAACAGATTATGAAAAATGTTCACGATTAAGAAGAAACTACTGGGATCATATAGCAGTTGCTCAACATATTTCATTGGTAGTCAGCATACATTCTTACAGCTATACCAACATAATGTTCATCATTTTAAAGGAAAGAATCTGCATCCCGTCATTTTGTCGGTCTTGCTAGTTCTGGTGTTAATAATATAATCGTCAGAAAAATTGAAAATTATATACTTTACATTGTCGCACTGCATGGATCTTTAGGCACGTGTTATATCATATTGCAAGGTGATTCATTTACCGCGTTAAACCAGCACTGCGTGATATTCCACTTTTTGTAAGACATTTACGTATGATCGGGGTGTAGAGAAGAATAGGGAAATATTATTGTATAATTACAATAATCTTGTAATTTATAATTAATCTCTCGGCGACAATAGTGATTCACTTACCGTTGAAGCACTACTGTCAGTAATCCACATCATCGATTTCTTAACAGGCCCAGAATCTGTGTATTTGCTGGAAACATGTTTGTAGAAAGGTTCTACGGCCGCTCGAAAATGGAAATCGGCAATTGATGCCTGGGAACCTAAAAATTCTTTTACTGTTCGGAAACTTAGTTGTTCTCGAGTAACATAAACGTTCTACATTATTATTCCATGGCAAGATAGGAATGAAAGGTCATGCATTTCGTAAGGGTCGGTCCATATTCACAGCAGCCGTATCCTCTTGGTTGGTTTTGCCGGAAATATCTCATCTATCATATTTCTTGTATTTCTTGTATGTAAACTCGGTACGTATGTAAAGTGTCTGATAAAAATTGGGGTACAACTGCTGCAAGAGGGAGTGAATCGCCTTGCACTCGCATTGTCTAATTGTATCTTTCAAATTGATTAATCTGTACGAATTAAACGGTGATTGGCAGAGTGGAGTGGCCGGATCCTCGCAGAAAATCTCGTCAGAGAGATTCCCGTGAGATTCATCGGACTTGGTGCAGAGTCGAATCGTTGGATAGAGTAGGAAGAATGTTCTATTTAAAAGGACGCAGCGGTGATTCAAAGTTCAGCGACTCCTCAAGCAAAGACGAGTTCGGCTGGTGGGTAGGAGAGCAGCAAGGCACCTCCAAATCGAGCAATTCCGCCCGCAGTACCGGCACTTCCTCCAAGAGCAGCAGCTCCACCTCGTCGCCCATGGTATCTTGCATCGACTCCGATGAAGATGCAGACAATTGTCTGATTACCGAAGACTTTAAGCCTTACGATGGTGCTCCTGGATGCACCATCGAGTTCACCGCTCTCAGCAACCAAGATTTGGACGTCGAGCTTATCGAGAAGGATGCGGTCAAAGAATCGGTTTGTTGCAAGTAGCTTTTATGCAAGATCATCTGCTATTGGCGATAAAACAGACACTAAGTAAATCATAATTAATGTATGATGGACTGGATAAATATACCCTGTTGGAAAGCTTTCAAGAGACTTTTTCGAATCGATCTTCCTCAGGGAAACTTAAGCTAAAGTGAACCATCATTGCAAGAATAGAAAACTGTCTACCGCTCAATGAGTTGAAAAGGAGTTCTCAAGTCAAGATTCTCTTATTTGGCTCAATTGTAAAGTGTTGTTATATAGATCATCATAAACTTTGCGACTCCATTTTGTTACTGTTATAATGAATGAGAAAGAATTGATAAAATACTCACCACTAATTGAGAGGTGAAAGGATGTGCTTATTACTTATCACTGACTGGGTCGCTGCTTTAAATTCATGACACCCAAGAAATTCTGAATCGGCCTCTACACATATTAGTCGGCTTATAATAGAGAATCCAACAGTTGATAACAGTCCCCTAATGGATAACAAAATTGAACGGTTCCAGGACATCACGCCGGTGTTCGAATCCCGGGAGCAGTCGGCGGTGGCAGTGAAGGGTAAAGCGAGAGCGCAAAGGTCCCATGGGCTCAGTTACACTCCGGAGAGATTGGTCAGATCTCAGGAATACCGGATACTGACACCATCGCCGCGGTATCTGTCGGTCTCGCAGGCGAGGATCACGCCAGAGAACGAGAACCCGAGGAAAGCCCGGCGTTGCCGGCGGCGATTGAGTTATCTAATCGACTCTAAGCAAATCGGTGAGGCCGCATCCCAATTACACCCTACGCGTCGATTCACCCGAAAGCTATCCTTGCTAATCCGATGGCGAATAGTCTGTTTAATGCCAATTGATTTCCGGTTGCGATAACAGATCTCACCCCCGCAAGGGAACCAACAAGGCCACAGGCGCCACCTTCGCACTTCATATTCTGTTAAAGTAGTTGTGTCAAAACAATTGTAAGGAGTATATGATAAAGACCATAACTGAATTTTTTTCGTGGTAATTAACTTTCAAAGTGCTCTTATTGATATTAATCATAGTGAATAAAAGATATATTGTGTTCGGTTGTTTCAACTAATTAAATATTTAAAGATTGTATTTCTCCTGGTTAGTCAACTAGCCCTTTCGATTTCACAAAACTGGCATATTTTCTTAGTTCCGTTACGCGTTAGCGGGAAGATGGACAAATTTGTAAAAAATTGTCCGCTTTCGTAGAATATTCATAAAGTGCGTGTTGGATTTTTATAGGATTCTATCGAAAAGTTAAGCCATTAAAATTGTAAATGTAACTAACTGTCGGGTTCTGGCTATGTCGCGCGTGTTAAACGTGCCAACTTCGAATCACATTATCTTAGAAACGGCCTGGCCAAGTCCAATTAAATTTGGCCAGCAGTTGCAGAACTTTATAAAGATTGTTCTGTCACAGTTTTAAATACAATCCATTGAAAACTATTTTTTGACACAACTACCTTAACGCATCTGATACTCTGTTCTTACACTGGAGTAATACTGGGGAACTTTTTATTCTTCATTCCTGCTGAATGTTGAAAAAGAATACTGCGAGATTCAACATAAAGCGAGCCATAAAACAGAAGAGAATTAACAAACGTAATAAAATGCAAGGACACAGAACATGTCTAAAAAAGGGAATTAAGGGGGTATTCCCCTTTGTTCATACTTTCCAATCGCGGTTTTTGGAATTTTTTAGTATTAATTAAGTAACAGTTAATATTTCAAAAAAAAGTTTGGTATATTTGCATATCCATATACAACTTTCATGATTTTTTGAAAGCTGTTTCATGTTGTAGTCCAGGAGTGCGTGGACCGTCATTAATATCCTCTTTTCCCATGGTTCGCACGATAGCTTCCGCTAAAGCTATAGGAAATTTAAAAAACAAAGTTATTAATGTGTAGTATGAATATGGCTATCGCCTGTACTAGGGGAAAAAAATTACATTTTTTTTGACAAAATGGCGCCGAATTGAAAGATAAACACTAAATTTTCACTTAATATTTGTGCTTCAATTCGGCGCCATTTTGTCAAAAAAAATTATAATTTTTTTCCCCTAGTACAAGCGAGAAGAAAGTTGGTATAGTTGCCGCCAACTCAATAGGCGATTTCAATATCACTTTTCCGATTGCACTCCGAGAATGATAACACAGGAGGAATAGGAACTTATTCAACTTAGTATCAAAAGTAATAGCGCTCAGTTCGACAAGTTGGTTTGTCAAATATTATAAATTGGATGAGGTGGTAGCAAATCAGAGAAATTAGATAAATGGGTACCAAATAATAGAAATTAGATTCTGAAAAATAATCGGAAGAATACAAAATTAGTAGAGAAATTCCCAGAGCTATAACTTTTACACAAATGAAGGCGAAAGTTTGGTAACTATGGATGACAACTACACTTCGGGATAATCAGGAGACTCGGTAGAGTCTCGCGCCAAGTGTGTCGTAGGTACATCTCGGAAATTTTTTTTACGAATTTTGTATTTCATCATTTATTTGTCTGAATCTAATGAGCCGAGAATCAAGCGAATCGGTCCAGTCGTTCCAGAGATATGAATTTAGTATAGTCTCGGCTGTAGCGCGCCGTATGTCATATACATACATATATCTGGGGAGGAGACTACTACTTGGCGCGAGACTCTACCGAGTCTCCTGATTGGATGAGTTTGTACCAAATCATACACGTTCGGGTAGTTAGTACCCAAAGAATAGAAATTGGGTAAGTTGGTAATAAATAATACAAATTGGACAATATTCGGTACCAGCTTGTTAAACTTTTATTATTTGGCACCAACTCATGCAACTTATGTGATTTGGTACGAAAAATAATAGAAGTTGGACGAATTCGTAGGAAATATTACGCCGAAAATGATAACAAACAGGAGCAGTAGGAATACAAGGGATTTTGAAACGGTCTATGCAGTTGGCGGTGATTATAGATTGGTTCTCCATTCTCCATATGGCGAAAGAGTGAAATGAAACTCTTTGTGTTTAGGTTCAACGCAGCTGAAAGCACTCCTGGACCCGAATGCCGCGCACATCCTATCAGCGAGGAAACCAGCATATCAGTGGCGAAGCTGCCAACGCAGCCGTGCCCGAGTGGAGGAAAACCCCGGAAGCCAGAACGACAGCGCAATTAAAGAAACCCCTAACTCACCGGACAGCCAGCAACCGACGGGTCTTCTTACTCCGGACTCGATTAGCAAGAAGTCCAGCAGCGAACGGTTAAACTCTACCTGGGAAGATGGAAGGCAGACGTGCACGCGTAGCTCCTCCTTCGAACAAACCTCTGGAATACACAGTAATGACTGGAGCTCAGACACCCACAGCGATTCCCAGAATCCTCCCTTGTGTCTATGCGATGAATTGGCATCTGCCAATTACAGTCTGGACTTTTCCAAGGTTTGTCCAACAGGGCATAGTTGTTTGTATCTACATGTACTTCCTATCTTGGAAGACAACTGGACATGACTCGTGGAAAATGTGGGATCTTATCTTTTCCCTTTAAATCTATGTGAAAGGTGCATATCGAAACGCGAACAAAAATTCTATACTATTCTGATGCGGAAAAATTGAGCCCTGTTAACTTGGAGATTGAGCCGGCAGTCATTGGGTGTTTGTCAGTTTCGACTGAATTTTGCCGACTCTATTCATTGTTGTTTTGTCACAAAACACCGAATCCTTTGGAGTTGTGCCCATTGTCTTTCAAAGCATACCAAGTTAGTTTGATTTAAATGTAGATAGAACAGACCATCTGATTCGATTGTCTGATCAGTTTCGCCGAGCACTTCCGCCTCTCCATTCGTCCTGCGAATGATGATGTGGCAGCATTTCGACTGAATTGAGAGATTCTATGAATTTCAGGAGCGGGTGTCAGCGATAAATGAAGTAGTATCGATTCTCGGGGTGCTCGAGACCGAGCCCGATAAAGCGGCGGTTCTGCTCGAGGAGGATCGCTTCTGCGACAGCACATCCTCCCATGATCAGTTGACCAGGCTGGCCCTGGCAATTGAGCCCGATGCAAACGTGCCAGCGGTACACGAGGACCCAGAAAATCTGGTTCACCAACTCCAAAGAAAGGTTCAAAGGCTCGAAGTCAGCAGCAAAGACATCTTCAGAGACATATGTAGTCTGCGCAAAGGATTGGAGGTAACACACGACTTGCATTCTATGTAAACCCTGTGTAATCCCCCTAGTGAGTACATAGTCGTTTCATAAACTAGTACTAGATGATAGCTATCAGTCGGTTTGAGTGAGCTACTCTTCCAGAGTTAAGCTCTCACTCGGAACACGTATTTTGATTTTTCTGGAATAGTTGCGGCAAATCCAGAGCTATATCCATATATAATTTGGTATATTTCCACTCAAATACAATAGTGTCGATTATATCTGGTTTATTTATTAGATTTAAAGCTTAGAAGAAGTTTAAAGTTTAAATTTTATATAGTATAATAACTTCAGACCCTTAAGATTAGAATTATTACCAGCAATACATGTTGTACGTTCCGGTAGATGAAAAATATGTCCCTTTGAATTTTGTAAATGCAATATATTGTTGCACGGCGTGGCTTGCGAGCGCGTAAAAGGTATAAGTCGGGTAAACGTAAGATGGTTTATTGAGCTCGCGAGGACACGTCTGCACAAGTCGGATTCCAGAGATAGACTGGTTTGACAAAAAGTGAAGGGTTGTCAAGGGTAGCAGGGAAACACTTCAGGTGGATGACGGCAGGTCAGTTGAGGTAGCGTCATGCAGTAATGTTCAAGAGAAGTGGTAGGATGCAGGTTCAGGGAGTGAGTAGCAGGTCCGCAACAATATCTATACGCACAATAATTCTATTTATCAGCTTATTGTTATCATTCGATGAATGAATCTATCTCCAGGATTGCCGTGGTACCGAAATGTTAATAACAACGCCACATGTTCTTCCGCCCCCAAAATAAGTCTATCAAAATATCTAGTATTCTAGATTGCAAAGTATCGCAATACTCAAATCATTCGATATAACAGCCAGTAGTCTTGGTTCCTCCTTATCGAGAATAAGAAAGAGGACGCCGAAACAATAATTTTTTAGGTGAGGAACATCAAAAGTTTGTGGGAATCGATTGCCGACCGACAGGAAGGAATTTATTGTCAAATGAATTCAGACAATACTACAATACCGAGCCGAACCGATAGGCCGCGCCCGCTGTGTGAGGCCGGGCAATGTGCTTTGCTGATGATAGATTTCTTGGAGAACTTATCACCGCGGAAAATACGTAATTTTCCAACTTTCGTTTGACCAGAGAGAAAAATCGATTCATATTACACGGATACTGACCAGATCGGGTCAGGCCAACGATGTTATGTGAATTTTGCTATGCGTTTATACTATCCATTTGACTATACTGCATTGTTGATCAGGAGACTCGGTAGAGTCTCGACGCCAAGTGGTTGAAAGCGTCAAGCGTCAACCGACTGGGAGGCGCGACTCGCCGAGGCTCCTTTTCCCGACCGAACTCAGGTCACAATGGTTCTCTATATCGACAGAGGTATCCCATATTAAAAATCCCATATTAAATGACCATTGAAAGCGTAGTAGCATAGTATACATAGCTTGGAAGCCCAGTGTTACAATTGGTTGCGATGTACGTTAGACTGTGCCCTTTCAAGAAATCCTTTGACCCTTTGTCGACACTCGGAGGTATTCCTTTAATGCTGGTTTCAAACAGCATGCCCTTCCCGTTATTTAATCAAAGCGACGAGTATTACCGCCGTTTGTAACAAAGTAAGCATTTATTTGAAACGGGCCGAAAAGCCCATGTGAAAAGTGAGTGAATGGTAGCAAAAGAGGGTCAAAAAGGAGGACTTGAATCCAATTGAAGTGTGAATAAGTCACTCTGCTTCGATTTCCAGTGCGACGAGGAAAGAATAGCGGAAATCTCATCAGGTGCGACGAAACTGCGCCAGGATATACTCGACATGCGATATCTCGACGACCTGCTGAACCTTCTGCAAGGCGAGCTGGAAAGGGTATCGAGGCGTCGCTGGCCGTTCGTCCTCGGGCACGCCGATCACCACTTCGAGGAGATGAATCTCATCGTGTGAATGGAATCACACCAGTCGCCGTGGCTCATTGCGAGTGGCAGCAGGAACACGTCGATCGGCGATGTGCTGCCATGTGCGCCTCTTCACTGGGACAGTAGATCCCCCCCAGTCTTCTGCCTCCTGACATTGGATGGACGCGAATCTCTAACTGCCACGTTACGTTCGAAAAATTACTTGAGATTATTCGGCAATCATAGATCATGGATCATAGATGACCTGTTGAGAAGACGCCGCCAATTTGAATTAAAATGTTTACGAATACATACATATGATATATCCTGATCATCGGAAATAATTAGAGAATCCTTTATCGTGACATTGGTGATGACAGTGGTGAAATCGAGAATTGCAGCCGTAACTGTACTGTAGAAAGTATCCGATTATTAAAAATATTTCGAATTTAAACTGGTATAAGGGTGGACAAATGGAATGCCACCGCCGAGAATCGAGAATGATCGACTTAATCTGTGGCATACAGGTACTAGATATTTACTGGCAATCGTGAGAATGAAGCCAGTTTCATAGGATTCAAAGAACGTCAATGGCGCGCCGATAAAATTATAACTAGATTGCGAAAGTCTATGCAAAATGCGACATCGTAGTTTCACCATTGAACCTTATGTGGCCAACAGAAATAGTATAGACGACGTTCTCCCGAATTTTTGTGATCCATCAGCTACGTCTGGCGAATAAACCACATTCGCGAGGACATGCTCTCCGAAATTTTGCAAATTAAATTCGTACTTGCATAAACGCCCGCAGTTTAATTATAAGAATCATGTTACGCGTAAGAGTTAGCGATGTTTGTAAGAGAGACGCACTTTGTCGAAATGCACATTATGGCAATCAATGATATCATACACAATTCAAGAATATAAGATGTGCCTATTGTCAGTAAGTGCAATATTTGGTATGTTGTGCTTCTTTTCTAGCACAAGAAGTAATAGGCATTAACGCCAGCAGCGCCATCAAGGAATCTTTGAAATTCATGATATCATATAATGTCTCTTTTCCCGGCAATTCAAGGCGGTTTAACTAATTAACTTTCATCTGTCCTCCGCGTTGTGTCCGGACGTTTGGAGAACAACGCAAACTCCGGCCCATGCATAAACTAGTCCCGTGGTTTTCTAATAAAAAAGCAGTACGAACTCCACGGAGTCAACGCAGTTATAATAACATCCAGATATCTTGTTAGATATCAAAATTGTTCAGGATGCTTTTTTCAACAAAATATGACAATACTACAATTATAAAATAACTCTACTCTTCGCGCTCCATTTTATCTTTTAAGAAACACCGGTGGAACTCAATTGCCAGTTTTTACGCAGTATTATTCTTATATCGTGCCAAAGATGAATCCACTTAGAAGCGGATTGCTAACTTGCGGCGAAAGGAATTTTAAGGTTCGATTCGAATAACCATATTTTTGCGCTATTTATTTTTTAGTAATTTTGCAAACGTCTCTTCGATTTGTATTGTATATTAACTTATTGTGTCTTTCGTAAATCTTATGTTTATCAATAAACACCAAAACATTCTTCATAATCGAGTTGAGTGATCGTTTTATTTGACAATGTCTTCTATGTGGACAACAACCATAATGCGCGACTGTGTTTTGTCCATACTATAGATGTATATTGGCGCATGGTGGAAGGTTCCAGTATAGAATGACGGCGCAAATAATCAAAGATGTGACCGCAATGAACATAGATTATACTGGCACGTTATAATATAATTAAATTCCGTCGAAATTTCCCCCTAAAAATCGTCATTTTTTACTGTGGAGCGTGTGGATATCAATGACCACGGAACATGACACGTGCATGAACTTACTATTACTAGAGATTGCTAGTTTGCACACTAGCAGAAAATTGTTTGACTACAAAGTTTAAACTTATAAGTCTTAATTGTCGTTAATATACTCTGATGTGAACCTATAGCGATTTCTCGATATTATTGCACGAATAATATTTGTTCTGATTTTGGTTTCGTCGCGACACATCCTATTTCGAACAGTAATTCGCAGTTAGTTGGTAAAATATATTTCGAGATGATAAAATTGATTACGCAATGGGATTTCTACTCTTAACATAAAAACACGCACATGAAGATTCACAGATTTTCTATGTTGTACATACACGTGGTGATAGTTGTTGGGGCATCGTCATATAGTCATAGGGAATTCGAGAAAGATTTTAGATTTCGTGATTAGTGATTTGCAGGAAAACCTAGCGCGGATATCACTCGGTAAACAGGAAATAAAGGAAGGGCTGAGGATTCCTTTCCCTGAGACCGTTGCTAGAGCGCCTAATTTCAAGAAGAATCGCCATTATCGGTAAGAAAATATATAAAGCCATTTACAAAATACTACACAGAATTGTATCACTACTTGCTTTAATTCAATTCTCGAAATATATACATCAACATTTCCATGGAGAGTAACACTAATTAATGTTTATCCATTACCCAAATCCAAAGATGCAAAATATACAAAATGTGTTGGATAGAGTGTCCAGGATGACTTCCACTTATGCGTTACCAAGAGAAGTACACACACTCGATAGCTCATATCTTTTCAATCTCTCCATATTTATAGTTCACTCTGCTATAGCAGACTTTGTTGCAATTTTGTAAAATCCCATGGAAGTTACGGATGTTCATCTCAGTAATCGAGCCCTTTTGATTCAACCTTCAACTTATTAAAAGTATCCTTGAAGGAAGTCATCGAGGATTAAGTACTGCACCGCTTACAATAATAGAGTGTCACATAACAGTCGATTAAGTAACGTCGGTTCTCTGCATATGGCGGACGTGCTGCCTCGAAGAATCATGGTAGGCGATTCCGGCGCGCAGCATTTCCCCGTGTCGGAAGACGTCGTGTGGTGAAGAGAGGGTGGGCAAAGACGGCAACGATGGCAATAGGCAACTGAGGAAACTGGCACTGCCGTCCGATGAATAGATGCCATTATTCGTTGATACCATGGATGCGGCACATGCACTTGAGGTCGGAGCACATATAGGGTTGCTGCTCTGGTCGCCAGCTCCGAGGATACTTGCTCCTGGCCCCATGAGATTTCCTGTTCCCGTGTCCAAGAATATTAAATCAAGTTAGCTATCTTATCGGAGATCTTAGCAAATACTATTGATAAACCTAATGTTTACATTCTGACTTCGTTTTGTTAACACATCGTCCCGCACAGCACTTTGGAACTGCATCCAAACATTATGCCGTCTTTTCGTCAAAAACAGCAGCGGGAAAGAGCTGCATCGCAAAAAATACTCCTGCCCTTTCACTCTCTCGACCCGATCCTGTACCACTGGCTACCAGTTGATAAATAAGCATGTTTCAAATGGCCATGATCAATGTTTCAAATTGACCTGTATACTTCGGATGCGTGCAAAAGTTTGACGCAGATATCTGTTCCGCTATCTTTGTACGATGCGATAATAAAGACGCAGCCGCTTTCAAACAAATTCAGAGAGGAGGGCATTCTCATGGAAAAATCACCTGCAAGCCCGGCACTCGAAGCACTCGAGCCAACAGCGGAAGCGATGGAGAGCGGTGTCATAGTGGGAAAGTCAGAATTTTCCGAGGGCCTCGTGTGATACGAAGGATCGCTCCTCGGTATATGGGAAGTACGCATCGCCGAGAACGAGGAACGTGCTAAGTCGCTACTTCGATCTGGTCTTCGATGCCTCATATGTAGACTGGGCTTGGTATTACTGCCGAGACCAAAGTGCAGGAGCTCCAAGTGCCTCCTTAAGTTTCGTGATTGACGCAGAATTGCACCGCACAGTGGACAGGACGCCGGCTGATCGGACATGCTTCGCCCCTTCGACATTCCGTCACCTAAAATCAGACCCGTGAAAGCTCAAAAATCTATACTGCAAATTTGTGTATACATATATTACAAACGAAGTATTCGTCGACACTATAATTGCCGTCGATTCAATAGGCGGTTTCAAGGTCGATTTTCGGATTCTACTCCGAAAATGAAGATACAGGAAGAATAGGAACTTATTGTATGATTATTTATGATTTGGTGCGAAAAGTAATAGTAATAATAAAACTAGTTGGTACCGAATATTATAAATTGGATGAGTTGATAGCAAATCACAGAAATTGGAGAAGTTGGAAGGAAATAATAGAAATTGAGTGAGTTCCTACCAGATCATATATGTTAGAGAATTGGAACCAAATAATCAAAATTGGATATGTTGGTACCAAAAATAGTGGAAGTTTGACGAGTTGGTACCATATATTGTGCCGGTAATGGTAATACAGAAGGAATAGGAAGAAAAGCAATCAACCGCCTATTGAATTGGTGGTAACTATAGTCGACCTTACTAAACTATATTGTTCATTTATTTCTCACCATTCCTGATCTATCGAGTAACGATTGAAATTATATAGTTTAAATATTATATGATTATCGGCAGTGTGTATGGTTCTCGCAACACTTTATTAGGTTTGTTAGACACCATTTCCACTGTCCCACGTAACAGGTCTAATTCCATAATTCAATTGATTAACAACAAAAAATAACTTAATACCGCCAGTCAAATAGATAAGCCAAGTTATCGAGTTGAATGCATTTGTACGTCGTCCAAAAATATTTGTCACCAATAGTCGAATAGCACATGTTACATACAGCGATTTACAATTGGTACGATAACATTGCGCTTTAAAAGGATAGACCTATCCGTTCAATTAGCAAGGAGATAGAGTCCTTATACTAACTATTCAGAATGAGCCCATAAACTCACATGAGTCCAATTAAGATTTTTAGGTCTTTTCTATCAACAGCTATATAAATCACTGGGTTTGAACGTTTGATTCGGGTGCCAGTCATTCTAGGTGAACTAAAAGTCTATCATCCCACACAAGTAACGTAAACCCAGCTAAAGATTAACATTAAGATCGAGAAAGAGCGGCATATGTAATGTCTCATGTTTTATTTACAATAATAAAGACGTGGATGATACATTTTACCCTACTCGTTCCATATTAAATGCTCATGAGTATTTCAGTAAATAGGTATGTAGGCACCGTCGACGAATGCAGTCCATACGGTTCACCGTTATAAAATAGGAATGGGTGATCGTCCCGACTGAATTGCATGACGTTCCTTTTACCCCTTGCAATACGATCACTGTGGCGAGTCTTAAACCTTAATATCAGATTCATAGTTGAGCCCTGTTTTCGTTAACGAAACCATTTCATGTCGCTTTACGGCGGAGATATCGTGTGAGCTAAAAAACTAAGAAAAAAGGTACAGTCGTCGCTTTATCATAGATCGACAATTTATTGTAGAACTATAATAAGGCAGTCTCTGTTTGCTAAGGATTCTCGTCGGGGCAATTTAAATAAAAAGAAATCTTGTTTTTGACTGACGGACCTTTGCGTCATTCTGTGGTTCAGAAGCTTGATTAATGTACTTATAATCTCCCTTTATGGTACGGTCGCACTGCGAATTCATCCCCGGATTTATTTTATATTATTTTGCAAAAAAATTACCATTCAAGGCTCTTGCAAGTAATGGCGAACAATAAAAATTCCTTATTATTTGGTAAGGAAATGTATGCTTACACCGATTTGTTCTGTTTTCGACTAAATCGATGTTCAAAACTTCTCCGACAAAAACTTACATCTGGTAGAAAATATATATTGCTATTTCGTTCTGTTATTTATTACTTGGGAATAAAGACCCAGTGTAACCATAGCCAGAGTTGGCGCTCGAAACTTTTGATGCACATTTACGTTTTTCATAAATTATAGTTGGACACAGTTAACGTACTATTGCGCTTGTGATACATTAGCGTTTGAATCTTTTGATTTCGCTTGTTACCTTATGTAACAATTTTTAAATACTGTTTCGAATCACGATTTTATCGACCATTTTCTAACGGAGCGGATACACACTGCCCACCACGGCTATTGTCAATAGTTTCCTCGCAATCGGCAGAACACCCTCGGTTCCTTTGCCATGCAAAACACGAGAAATAAATTACAACAGCGTGTATGAGGTGTAAAATCTTTATATAGGTCTGATGGTACACGAGTGATAACGCGAAACGTGTAATAAATCGCTTTCGACATTCCAATGTGTCCAGGCAGACGCTTGCACTCTCGCTCGATGAAAAACTTGATCATCAGCTACGACTTTCTCGCAATACTTCTAGGACAGTTCTCTTACGTACTACCATGGAAGATTCCGTGTATCAAAACATGTTCTACATTAAATTCCTCCCAACCTAGCTAACGTAACGCCGATGGAAAATAAAGTAAATCTAGAACAAACTATACAATTCGTATAACAAATACACGAAGGCCGCGATGGCCTTGACAGGTGTCGGTCGGGTTTTGTACCTTGCTATCCGTCGCACGCACTTGATGCACATATAAATTCGGGGCAGAGTTTGATTTTGAAACGTACGTCTACGTAAGTACATTGAAGAAAGAAAGATACAGAAAATTCAGGCGAATCCTCGTAAAATAGTCAAACTACGGGGATTTCGCAGAGATAGGAAAGCTCCGAACGCGTCACGGTGGCATGTCGTTGATGCCACGTGGTGCTTGTGGTGTTGTATCAAACCTTTGCCCCTAAGACGTTTTCTCTCATTAATTTGGCGATCGCCGACTACGGAACACTGCCCTGGGACGAAACGACACTCGGTCCTTGCGACGTCGGCGAGGGAAGGGGGCTGGGCTTACAGACAATTTGTTCACAGTTACTTCCACTATCGGTACCGTATTGCGTGGAGTGCTCGCCGAGATCAACTTCCTGCTTGATCTCGACCATCACCGCGTCGGTGGGCGAGTTGTGCACCGGATTACTACTGAAGCGATACTTGCACGAGGATAACAGATGCCTGCGTAAGTTTCTCGCCTGTCGTAACGTAGCACCACAGAGCGGACAAACGCCCGGGGAGTCCGACGCACCACGTATTTTCGAGAGAGTCATGTTTCCAGAGAGCGAGCACGGCGTCACGCCACCGGGCGATCCTTGCGTCACTAACGGAAGCGGTATGCCAGGTGGGAAGCCCATACTTATAGGACCAGGGAATTGTGGTATGTGTAACGGGGAGTACGGCTGCATTGGCATTAAAGGGTGTAGATGCGTCTCATTGTCAGACATATGATCCTGATGGAGCCCGGCTTGAGAGTTTTCGGCCGACGCCGATTGCACCTCTTGAGGTCGTGGCGAGTGGCTACCCCGATGGTTCGAATATCCCAAGTGCTCGTTTGCTGCTAACAGACACAAACACAATATTACCATTCATGGGCTGAACTGATCTCTCAGTCTGAGGTTTTTGTGTCAGTCACTCGAAAATGCACCGTATACCAATTGGGAATGCAGTTCAACCCGATTGATGGTTGTGCTTGTGTCCGTACAGACGTGGTAGTATGTCAGATTCATCTTTGTACAATGTGGCAGATATTAACTCGCCGCAGAATTGTGACTCATTTCCCAAAACAATTCGCCGGACACATAACACAAGTAATATTAAGGATTTACGGTTAACAAATGATACAGAAACAACTCCAACTGAATAAAGTTTATCAACGTCTTATTAATCAGGCTTCCTGTATAATAGCTTCACTCCTGACATTATTTTATCATTTTTACTGTTAAAGATATGATTTCCTACCTGTATCTTCTCCCTGATCCGTGATGTCGTCGTCCTTTTGATCATAGTTGCTAGATCGATTGCTATCGTGTCCCTCTAATTGCTTGTTTTCTCCATCTCCTGAACCAGACGTGCGTGGCCACTTTCCAGATGAAGAAGATGATTTTCTTCTTTTCTTTCTTCTTTTTAAGGGGAAGTACGGACTGACAGTGTCCTTCGTTAAACTTTCGGGTGCGGACGGTATGGCAGACGCTGGTACTTCTTCTCCATTCTACAGTAACATACAAATGAATCTTAGAACCGAATAATAATTATTACCCCTGTATTCCACTTTCAAATTATGTTAAATAACTTCATTGACACATTAACCAGAGAACTGCCTTTGTATGACTGCCTTGTTTACGCCACCTTATTAAGCTGCTTGTAAATATAGTAGAAGCATTTGTCAGGCCACAGGGGCTGACGCAGAGTTTACCATTAAATTGATATTCATTTTAATATACTAGAATAATTCTAGAATAGAACAAATATATATCAATGCTTTCAACTATTTCGTATCGAAACTCTACAGAGTCTCCTAGTAACTGTTTCACTATCCAAACCATAATAACCCTGACTCTTTCCTGTTCTTAAGCAATTTTATATATATCATTTATAAACGAAAAAATATCATTTGCACATCTGCAGCTGCTTTTACATCACAGAGAGCAAAACTCTATGATAATATCAGTTAACTATAAGTGATATAAGCAAATCCAAGAATAATCAGGAGAGGCATACATCAAGTGAACCAACTCGTGCAGTAATGAATTTTCATAAGCACAAAAAGTTTACATCTGCTTGAGAGAAGATATTTACGACCTGCTACTATGGTGTCAAATTACCTCGGTCAGAATTGTTGGTGGTGTCAACCCATGTATACACAGACAATGAGCAGCTTGCAGCAAGGAAGGTAACTGTGAGGGCTCGACACTAACTTCACCACGATACACAAACTCTAGTAGAGACTCCAAGTCATCGGCTCCGATTCCAGCGAGCATGACCACTGGATGCTGGCATGGCGTGCTCTGAAGAAGACCAACAGACCTCCGATAAATACAAGAACTCTCCGGCGTCTTTGGCTGGCACGGAATGCGAATAGGCTTGCTATTAACCTTCAATAAGTCCAATAGAAAGGGACTTGCCGCAGAGAGCACAATCTTGTGCGCAGGGAAGCTGCGTCCCCCGGCAGCCAGAGTAACGTCGACCAGGTCACCGTGTCCTCTCAGTAACTGCACGGAGGAGGCCAGCGAGGAACTGAACTCTCCCCAGGAAAGACTGTACAGCTGGCCACTGCTTCCCATTCTGCGGAAGGAAAGATGAGACGCATGAGAGGAGAGCCACTGTTTACATCGAAGCCAATCTATTGACGAAAGCCGATGCTCTGCTGTCAGTGCAGGCAGGTCTCCATATTGTAACAACGTGATTAGTGCCAGCGGTGATTACTCGGCTTCGAGTGGCAGTGGACCGCGTCGTGCGAAAGGCCTCCCGACGGAGACGATCAGGGTGCCTGTCTGTCGAAGCTTGCGCCAACAGACTCGCGACGGGCAGCAGCCAGTCAGCCAGCCGAGAAAAAGTTGGCCGGTCTAACGGTAACGATATATGTATTGGCTCCGCTCCCCCAGCGGCGTTCTTTTAATTAGTACCCCCACTCTGGAAAACACGGCCTCGGCGTCGTCCGATAACCTAACCTTACAATCGAGAGCCATGCACAACACTGCCAACCGATTTACTGTAAATCAATCCACTCCGCACAGGACACTGCAGATAAACGCTGCTTACCTAGTCGCGGCAATCCTGAGCCCGTACCAGGCCTGCTAAACTTAGTTCACGAGGACAACTCTCCCGCAATTCCCGCACCAGCCCTCCAAAACTTCCTAACAGCCAAATCGTGCAAATTCGATTTCCTCCTCTCTCGCATCGATTAACACTGAAAAACTCGCCAATTTTCCAATCCTTCGCCGGGATTCGGGTGATCACGCTAGCCCGAAAATGCAATTCAAATGTGCTGTCAAATTGCGATTGTGTGCGTCACATTTCGTGTGCTAGGGTGCTGCCACCTGCAAGCACTCTCTCTCTCTCTCTCTCTCTCTCTCTCTCTCTCTCTCTCTCTCTCTCTCTCTCTTGCTCTCTGTATGAAAGAGCGCACGTTCCACGTCCCACCCACACACCAAGAATACCTTAGCGGAGCCCTACTATCTATCTAGTCAGGAGTCAGGATTCAGTCGAGGGAGAGCCCCATAAAGCTCCCATCACACCATCATCAGTTACATACCATATCGACATGTTCATATTTCTTACATGTATTTACACCGCCTTTTAGCAGAGGACCACAGTGCTATACAATGCCTCTTAATGGCGGCACAGGGTCTTTATTCAAATTGACGTATTCACAATTCATTGAATATACAAAAGGCACAGCAGCTGCGTGCCAACATCTCTATGCAAATATATATAAATATACACATAAACATATATATATACGTATATAGATCCTAATATTTTAGAGTGTATTAAAGAAGCTTAAAAAGAAAGCGGCGGCAAATAAAATAAACTAACTTATCTCTTGGAAGCAACATTTTAATCGTATTCTTTACATTGACGCATGTGCTTCTGCCTCTATGATTCTGCATCCTGCACGAATGCGCAGTTATTGTGTCGGGTGCCTGCGTATGTCTGTATACAAACACGGGAGAAAAAAGGATAGTTGCCTTTGACCGCTTGGGTAATTCGGTTGAGCTTCGCAGTCAGTCAGGTGCTGGCACTCGGCTCGGTTCGTAACTTGTTCATACGCCAATTTGATAAGTGCGTTTAATTGTTGGTATTTTATACTGTTTCTGGCAAGCATTCAGGATTAGCAATGTCGACCCTAGGGCCAAACGATCGAAAGAAGAAAGACATTGAGATGGAAGTGATACAAGTAATGCGTCAGGAAGGTATTACAATCCATGTTATATACGTAGCGCAGGCTTAACTTCATTTAACTTATTAACTATACATATAATTAAAAAACTATAATTCATCATGCACTCCTTTGTTCATTTGGAAAGAAACTTCCAAACGTTTGCAATTTTATGAATCTTAACAAGTAACAAAGTCCAATTGTAACGTCAACAAGTTAAGTACTAATTTCCCAAGTGAAACAAAAACATCTCTCTTTCAAATAGTAATCTTTGGATGAATACATATATGTATGCGCTTTCTGCAAATTCGTTCTGAGTTTCTCCCATTTAATTTTCATTCTGTCGGGGAAACAAGGTCAATAACACTAGAGAGTAGTTGTTGAGAGGGAATATATATATTTATTTGGCGAGACTTTGATTCTTTGTATTGATTTGCCTGTGTGCAGATTACACTCTGAATACGATGAACAGCTCCGGCGAGAACTTACTCCACATTAGCGCCGCGAACGGCTGCACAAAGATCGTGAAGGAGATCCTGGCGAAAGGGAAATTCAAAAATGTTATCGATCGCAAGAATACATTCGGCTGGACGGCGCTGATGGTGGCTATTCGAAACAGGGACGTCGAGACGGTCAAGTGGTTGCTGAAAAGCAATTCGAGCACAGACGAATCAACGTATCTTGGTATGGAAGTTGCCATGTTTTTATTTGTTTTGTATTTAATTGTGTAAGTTCTGTTGCACAGGCATGTCAGTACTGGGCCTGGCGGCGGCAATAAATGTGGATATGTTGGAAACCATTTATAACGCTTTCCCGTCGGCACTACATAATGCCAGCAACGATGACATCACGCCGCTTTGCATTGCTGCGTTGAAAAATGATAAGGATCTTTTTTTCCGATTGGCGGACCTTGGTTTTCAGCCCTCGAAAGCTAGTAAGTACACATATCCCTTGAAGGATTGCAGTAAAGGATGCGGATAGAACTGCATATCTTCTGCAGGTAAAGGTCGATTCATAATGTAACGTCACGCATGCCACATACGATGTGATATTTAATTAAATATGACTTATTATAAGTCATATCTGTTTTCAAGTCCTGGGCTCAGAGAACTAGTAGTAGAGAAATGGGGGTTCGGATATTTCATTTCCTGTATTGAACACCATTTTTGGGAAAAGAGAAAATAGAGTCGGATAATTATAGTAAACATAGTTTCACTTACTTTAATTCGTATACTACTCCCTTGGTGGTGAGAATTGCCCCCACAAAAAATTCTTTATTAGCTTAAGGTAGAAAATTCGGGCTCGAAGGGGGGGGGGGGCTGATGATATCCCTGTACATATGAGCCCTTATCATTGAAATTGTTAATAACCTTTAAAAGGACAGAATAGAGATGATCATCGCCATCGGTAGCAAGCATAATCTCAACTGTTGACTTTTGACATTGTAGATCAATACACACAGATTATGATGAGGAAGTCATCGGTGCCGGAGATATCAAGCCTGGCCGAGAAACACCTGGAAACCGACGACTACTGGAACGACCCTTGCGACATCATAAACACCGTTTTAGATCCCAAGGAATTTGAGAACACAAACGTCTCCCATCGGGCGGGAACGGTTCCAATTCAGACTGGCGATATTCAAGTTGAGTGCTCGGAAGATTTTGAAAATGAATTGACCGGAGGGCAAGAGAAGTTGAGCGAGAATGCAAACGAGCATCTTCTTGCGAGGCCGATTTTCACGTTCGATGGTGACAAACAGTCGCTAAGCAACGGTACCCTACTCCGCGCAGGGCAACTCCTGAAACCACTGAACTTGAATGTCCTATTGGAAGAAGAACCGTCGCTAGTGCAAAAGAGTTTAATATCGCCGGGATTCTCGTTGAACGTTGAGGAAGCTTTCCCGAAGTCACCAAACATATGTTTCGTAGAGGACGATTCCGAGAATAAGAATGACGAATCGGGAGAGAAAGGGTCGGAAAACAAGAGTCTGGCAGCAATTGAACAAACAAACGCAATTGAAAGCGTAGAGTTCAGTGTCGGTGAGACTGAAAAAACACCGATTTTACTTCAAAGGTTGATACATATACGTATAATATTAGTTGCGAACGGTTCCGGCTACTCGCTGCTTCCACTACTTTGATTTTGTCTCATTTTTCTTAAGGGATTTTTCCTGAAGCTTTGCAATCTTATTACTTGAAGCTGTCTCTCGTCAGAGTAAAATATTAACAATAATATTAACAATAAGCATTAACAATAATCATTGTCAATTTGGACGATTATATACTTTAAAGCTACATACATTCATCGGGAAGATCCAAAGAGATATCAATCGTAATAGAAATAGCAGAAATAGCCGGTTGGTCTTGAAGGGATTTAAAAACTCTCAAGTGGCATCATCTGTACTAGCACATTTTAATGTCAGCTAATCTTTGAGTTTTGCGAATAATTTTTATCAATTTTTGTAAATTTTGTTCTCAAGGTTTCCAAATTCCCGAACAGTTATCAACGCCTTCCCCGGCAGCTGTCCATGATTTATTGAACTTTATTGCATAAACGTGTAGATATTTATTATTTCTTGTGCTAGTTGAAAACCAAATATATTATACAAGTAGCTAAATTATTGCCACCGATATGTACCACCGGTAAATGCTGGTTAACAGTAGAAAGATATATACACAATCTCAATGTCAGTATGCCAATGCTTTGTCTTCGCAGACTACAATCAATCAGACCACCGGACTTGAATATCTCGAGCCCCGACGTCGATCTGAACACGACCCTCGGCTACATACCACAGTTCAGTCCTCTCCGCTCGCCGCTTGTTCCGGCAGAAATTAACGATGAAAACGTATTCGGCGTGCATACGCCCACTCCTCCCAGGCACAGAACGCCACCAAGGGGAATGATTTTGAACTCCGAGGAGATGAAGATGTTTATCCTGCTGAAACGTTACAACCTTAATCGCCTCGCGCCTATTTTCCTAAAGCAAGAGGTACCACACAACACTTCCTCAAGAGTAACTCGTTCGATTAACTTTAAAAACTCTTCACAATTTCTATACTAACTCATCTAATGTGTGCAAAGTTACTCCAGGAGAAATGTTAAAGTTACTCTTAAGCATTTGTAGTTACCTCTGGGATTTCCAGAGTACCTCCAGGGTGTCCTAGATGGACATCCTTTTGCATTGACATCCTTATGCGAGCGCCCCTTACATAGACTTTATACGCAATGTTTCTTTATTGTTTCTTTATTAATTTTAGGTGGACGTCGACTTGTTTTTAACTCTTACTGACGCGGACCTCATCGAAATTGGAATAGAAAAGCAGTCCGATAGAACAGCATTGCTAGCGGCAATTACCGATTGCCAAAGGATAACGAGCTTTTACGAGACATAACATTAGCAGAGTATATACAATACGCCCCTACTACTATTTTTAATACACTTTTATTTTACAAATGTACAAAACCTCTTAAATTTTACTATCCTTTAACTTTAACTTATTCTCTAACTGTATATCTACTTGTATTCGCGATTATTATTTTAGTTATTTATTCTTACGGAAGTATTATCGACGTAGAATTATTTATTATTGCTATTCGATCGCACGCGATATTTTTGCAATGTTTGAGTGTTCCTGATGTGGGCCACGATTTTGTAAATCAGATCCTCCTTTTTTCCACGCTGATTGTGCGGTATTGCGTGCTTCTTTAACCAATCGGACAACTGTTTTACTTTTAAGGTCCCCAATTGATTCTGTTTCGCCAAAGCGACTATATCAACATTACCTTGTAACAGCTGAAAGACAATATTCACCGTGAAATATATTAAAAGATACCAAAAGCTACTCAAATAACGCGCAATGATCACTACTTAAAGAATGATAATGAAACAATTGTATATTGTACTTTCTAGATAATTACAATTATTAAAAGTATGCCTCGAATCTCGGCGAGTTTATTAAATTCTACCCAACGATCACTGTTTCCGCCGAAATCAAACGGCCTGTTATATTTCCGTAAAATATCCATATAGATTTTATAAATCCTGCGCTTTTTAACTTTATTGGATTGACGCAGTAAAAGAAAATGTATAAGTATGCTAATGGAACATTAAATAAGTCGGTGTAAATAAAAGGGCGACCTTACGTTTGTGCTTATTGCAGGGAAAGCATTGTGTGTGCCAGGCGCTCTCATCTGTTGCATTTGATCTGCATTAACATCGACCTTGAAATAAAATGCAATTAAAGTCTATAGATTTGCCCATTAGATTTTTTCTTAATTACTAATCGGGATACTGATATTGAAATTCAATCCACATATTATGTGTGATTGAATATCTTAAGAAAAGTCTTACCCATGTTTTTGCTTCGAATGCGTGCGGTTTCTGCACCCTAAAATAAGCGTCAATGCTCGAGCTTTTCAATCCTGTCGGATTTCCTATCGGAACAATATATATGTATACTGCTGTCATTAGTGTTGTGCCTAGTTTCTAATAAATATATTCCTAACACTATTTCTTATTACTTATTTGGACGGTAATTCAACTTCAACTTTGTGCATTATAATGTCAGTGAGATGTCAGTGACCTATTAATGAAACATGATCCATGCGCATTTATTGAAAAAAACCATTGTCGAATTCAGAACAAAAAGTTTCATTCTAAATATATTTGTCCTTCAGTATTGGGCCTCTAATTGTTAGAATTCTATAATGCGTTTGCTTTCGTTATAATATGTTATAATATGTTCTCATATTGAACATATTGAACAATTTGTACAAATTATTTGCAACAAATTATAATGTAAGAAGATAATGGATGTTTGTTGTCTCAACAATGTATAACTTCATTGAAACAGAAGCGCTGACTGCCTGTTATATATTATTGAGACGCTGCAAAGTTTGATTTATGAAACTAATAAATTGCGGAACTCGAACATAATATTTACAGAGCCTTAAATAAACCATACAAAATGCAACAGTTTCATCATGTATATTACAATAGTTGTTACAATATACATTTTATCTGATACCAATGGGAAAATTACCAGTATCGTTTCTTGTGTTGCTGCAAGATGGATTCGTATTGCTTGTAGCATGATTTTGGCCGATTTTCAAAAGCGGCGAGTTTAACGGCGACACAGCTCCGTGTACGTTTTTGAAATAATTTGCAGAATATTCCACCTTGGCGTTTGAAACAAACTCGTCGCGCTCATCACCAGTTCCAGTACCTGTTGCGATATTCGGCAGCGACATATGCGCCGACTGTATCCGCGTAGTAAATGGTGTGGGCTATATACAAAAAGGCAATAACAATAAGTATATACAAGCGTATAAAATAACTTGCACAAGCTCTACGGCATATTTGCAACTTTCTCCAGAGCTCTATCGATTCACCCAGATTCATTAAATCTCCACTAAAATCGATACTCAATCATCAAGAACTCTAATATTGTGGCTATACATATTTACTTTGGAAGAGTCTACATACCATTGCTTGACTGTTGCTTTTGAAGAATTTCAATTCCTCTCCGCAAATGGATGCGGTTGTTTTGCGTACAGCGGCTAGAAAATATTTGATTGACGTTTCGTTGTCTTTGTCCTCGGAGAATTGCATCGGCCGTGGCACGATACAGAACTGGGGGTACGTGAAAGCAGGTGAATGCGGCACCGAGAATTTAATCTGGTAATAGATGACACTCTCCCCCGTCTTTGGTAGAAAGTAACCGTACTGAAATGAATTGATTCATGCATATTACTATATTCTATTCAATTTGTATATAAGCAAACTAATCGTCAAGTTTAGATCTTTGATACTTTTAGTTGTTTAACACTTTGCATTTCCAGCTGGTGAATCATTTCAAATTGAATGATACAAAGGTTGAGTCATACCATGTTTTTCCAATGCCGGCGAAGCTGTTCGAAATCTTTAAACCGGCACTCGGGGGGCAAGGTTTTCGATATCGATAAGACCCTTCCTCTTTTCATACTGCAAATACACAATTCGCTGTGTGACCATTCGTTAATAAGCGAAAATACATCCGACTTATCTTATAATAAATCAGTTTCAGGCTGCACAAAAATAAGGTACGGCTATTTTCACACAAAACTAGTTTCCAACATATTGTTTAAATGTACTTGTAAGTATGTACACTATGTCTTTGCGGAGTCTTACTAGGATTTTCTCAAATCTTATTATCTCGTCAAATATGCTTTATATAGAACCACCGGGTATGCTGACATTCTAAAATAATATTGCAACAACCAAAACATAAAGTTGAGAGCCACAGTGACTAAGAGAGCACCGACTTTGCTTCAAGTGTACAAAGTTAGTATGTATGCAGGTGGTCACAAAGGTTTCGGAGTATATACATATACTGACCATTGCGGCGGAACTGTCCCTGTACTTTTTTGCTAATCCAATTCTAATCTTTTGTCAATAAATCTGTTCAAGATCATAGTCAAGTACTCCAACTACTCGCAAGCATATTATATATCAGTAATACTGACTTTGCGATGTGATATAATCATATACTGTAAAGCAGCGAAAGGAATATTCGTGGAAGAGGGGGAAATGAAAAATGTAACTGTATTGGGAAGATTGTCTAAAAAGAGCCGCGGGAAATACAAATTGCGGATGAAACACCGTGGTTATAGACTTATAGTTGGCACTCTAATTTCTTGGATTCGCCGGATTATCGTATATTTTAGAATTATTATGCTTTACCTTGGTAAAACATGAACCCAAATAGAACCCAGCTTAGATAAATCGATGTATCCCGCTGGATCCGAAAGGAATTCTGCTATTTGCTTCGACGAAAGATAGAGATTTTCGAGTTGCATGTAACGCAGTGTCAGGCTTCTGGAGTATAACTTGAAGTACACGTATCTGTCTGAAAAGGTTGTGAAACAAAATAGTTATAAAAATACTTAACAGGTTTACTAAGCTTGTAAAATGGAAGTGGCAGCAGAGATCTTTAAGTACCAGAGAAAAACAAGATTCGAATATATATTAACTTATATCGTTGAATGGCATCACTTATTATTATTATTTATTGTCGGAAAAACTATGACGTTTTACATAATCATAGTTCAAAACTTCCGCACCATAGTTAAAAAATATTAAAAAGCAAAAGTAGTAATAAATAATCGTAAAGAATGAGAAATCTTGTTCCTTAAATTCTTAAATATGCTGATGTTGCACGCTTCATATATTTACCATCAACAAGTACATCGAAGCTCATCGCTTTCGTTGCATTATTGAAAAAGTTCTTGCCCGCCAAGTAGCAGGAGCCCACTTTGTTCCAGAGTGGCGCGATTTTACACTGAATCGTGTAACTAATGCAGTTCTTGTACACTTCTGTTGTGAGGGAACGGACTCCACCAAACTAACAGGCGGCAAACAAATAAAATTGAAACACATAGAAATCGTGTAACAGACATTTTCGGATATTAGAAAACTCTGATAAAAAATGGTTTACTTCTATTTCAAAGGCTGGTGGTTGAGTTTGAATGAATTCAAATCTCGAATAAAAAGGTTTGCAACATATATATATCGCATGTAATGAATATATGAACGCGTTTTTGCAAAATGTATACAAATTTTGCTCAAATCCATTACATGCGATAAATGTGGATACTTATTCGCCAATTGCACACAAATGTATTTTTTGCTCAATAAAACATATTACAAATGTAATCAGTGGCGCCTTTCTGTCCTTGATTCAAATTAAGAAACAGAGATTATAAACATAAAATACTTTGTGAAAGTAAGCGAGCGATAAGACTTGAGTATATACCTTCAAATTCATTTTTTTTAATAGGGCATCACACACACCAGACACGTAGTAGTCCTTCTTCATGATAACGAGTATGGAACCCTGGGTTCCTAAGACTGGAGCAGCGATTATTTCTGGTGCCACGTAAATAAAATACCTGGAGCCAAGGAACATTATTGAAATACACTGGACGTACAGAGAAAAACATAACACTGTATAACTATATATACCACCAGCCGAAACTATAGTGAATAATATAAATTCTTAATTAATCTAATAATTCATACATCCTAAATTAAAATAAAACGTATTGTCGTAAAATGAACTTCTTAGTACCGAGAAACATATGCAGTCTATATATATAAATCTGGCGAAAAATATAAATAATTTTGCTAATAACTTATTTATAGAACCAATCATTGATCTTGATGTTATAACAGGAAATCGATATTGGAGTGATTATCGATGGTTGCTAGATGAAGTGCCTTAAAGCAAAGAACATTTTATTCATAGTCCACTAACGTATATAATAGGTCCCTCCAAAGTAAAAAAAAACATTCTGGCGCAAGCACTTCAAAAATCTTTGTAATTTGGAACACGTAGAAATCTGGAATTCGCCATTCCAACGGCTTTAATTGTTTTAATGTCAAACATACTGCTCATCAAACGATTATGGTATTCACGTTGAAATGATATGATTGACTCTCACCTGCATTTCATGGATTGCCAGTGGAAGCAAGACTTAGCAGATGAGTCTTGAACTTCAATTGGATCCAATTCACAAACTACGCAACATAGATCGTCGATATGTGGCGTCTGCACACGGATTGTTGTACATTCAGAGTCCCCGTTCATTCTGAAGCAAATATTGTAAAAGATTGAACTTATTATAATAACAATATAATGAAATATTCCTTTCATCCACGGCACTTTCGAACCTGAATGGATTCACATTGCAGTTAAACTCAATTAAACCTCCCCACGTCTAGAATAGCCCATATCTACGTATTACATATATAGTTGAGGAATTACGTATTTCACTAGAATCTATTTAAAATTAGGGGAAACTTGATGCGAGACTTGTAGTAAAATGCGAAGCTGGTTAATATATTAAATATATAATACACTTATACTTACGTACATATACCTGCCACTGCGTACGCTGAATTACTTTATATTCGCGCCAGAAGTTTTTCCTCGTGTACTCACAAGCGGGATTTCCAAACTGTCCGTAAAATAGAGAGTAATGAAAGATATATATCTCGCATTTAGTCTTCCTCGTATATTGGCACGTATTTCCAACGATTAAGTTACTTTACGACACTGATACTATTGGGAGTATCTATCAGCTGATACTATTGGCTGAACTGATCGCGATTTTGTGAAACGAGTGCCAATTTGATATTCGGCTCATTTATTCTGTAAGAAACTTGTCAGTCTTGACTAGGTCTGACTTCTGAGTTCAAACGGAGCCCGACGCCTGACTTGCCACTCCGGCTTCGTTGCCCGTAACCAATCGCAAGCTCAACTGGAGTACTGCTGGGTCCTGCTCGAATCTAATTGGCGCCCGTCTTTCTTATCCTGCCTAACGTTACCCGAGCTAGATAGATATGCCCCTTTTCCGGGCTTACATGCGCTATGACCCGGCGCGTAGTTATCTACTGGCATCGCGGTCGAGTCAGCGCCTATCTAGCGGGGGGTGCGAGCAACGGAGCACTCCGCGGAGGTATCTAGCCCGGCCTTACACAGGTCGAGCGGAAAAAGGGCCAGAGTCAAAAGTCTCGTTACGACCACGCTTCGGGTTTATAATTTTATGATTCTATTCAAACTACGCCTGGTTAATAAATATGCCCGCTGTACTGCTGGGACCAGATGCTAGTCGGAGTATTGTTCAACAACTCTGTTCTAATAAATAAAGAATAAATAAAGAAAAAATAATTAAATACAAAATAATAAAAAAATAATAAGTAAATATTCTAATAAAGGACTTATTAAGAAAATTGCAATGCTTTTGTATTTTGGAGATTACCGTGAATTCTACATAGGGGATATGTGACTTTCCGGCGGGTTGTAGCTTCTTTAATTTGATTGCTTAACATATCTGCACGCCAGACTTCACAACTTAATAATCCCTAATTGTTTACGGGACAAACTTGTTCGTCAAGACTTCGAGCTGTATGTATAGCTTTATTATTACTCACATTTCTTCTCGGAGATTGGAAATTTAAATTGCCGCTCGAATAAAGTATTCCGCGGTTCGATAAGGATAGGCCATCTTCACACGTCACGCGATGCGATGCGCATGCGATATCTACGAGACGGATATGCGCAAAGAAATTTTCATGCGATCAAGTTGGCATTCCATGCTCTGTCGAAGGAATCGGCTGACGTCGACTGACGTCACTTCCCGGCGATATCATCACGAAAGTTGGAGGTGGAGGAAGGGGGAGGCTGCGGCTAGGTCCTGGTATCGAATCGAAAGTGAGTCATTCCGTGCATTCTGTGCAGCTGTGCGCTTACCTGTTTTGTTGCCACCAGTTTCCTCTGTCATCCCTGCTACCCTTCAATTGCGAGAAATTGCTGCGAATAGCTTAACGGTACGTATACACTCTCCTCCCCCAATTCCCATTGTTTAAATGCAATATTTACTCCAAAAACTCTCTATTTCTTCGATTGTGACTTAGATGCGTTTCTCGTTGAGAACGCTGGATTTCATTGTGCCGTGTCACGACCTTGTTACCCTGCAAATTTTCCCGAACGCAATTTTCGCGTTGCTGATCTTGTGAACTTAAAAACAGTCATTTCATAAATATTCGACTCGATGGAAGTTCAAGAACGTTTCTCAGCGCTCAGCGGGGCAAATCCCTGTGCTCGAAGCTCGAAAGGTCTTTGAGTGACGCCATTGCTGCAGTTGGAAATAACTGCTTATATAGTCAGGCGGAAATTTCCAGGAATCGTTGCAACTACGTGGCCACTACTTTAATGCAATACTCGTATTATATAAACGAAGAAACGAAATATACCAATTTACAGTATGCGACTTGTGGTTTAATAATTTTTGGAAAAGTATTTGGTTACTATAAGGGGGCGTAGTCCATATTTCGTATGTGCGTCAGTTCGAAAGCTTGCATGTTATCGATTTTCCGCCAGTGCACACACAACACATTATTAATATTCAGAATTTCTGTTGTAAAAAATATTACTGTGGTTGTGTGTGAGTATCTATATTATATATGTAATAGTCAATCTCGTACATTACGATGAAGTTATAATTACATTCGGTTTTTTTATTATTGCTTATAAGTTGAACCAGATACATCTCATATTCTGAAAAATATGGATCAAGGAGAATCACTCATTACAAAATCATACAAAAATAATCTCTCAACATAGCTATTGCACTGCTTATAAGCAGTACAGATATCCTTTCTTTTAGATTAGTATGATATGAATTTACTAGAAAACCTATGCCATGGTTCTAATAAAAACACTGTATTTTTTTATTGATTACAGCTTCAAGATGCAGATTTTTGTTAAAACTCTTACTGGTAAAACCATCACTCTTGAAGTTGAAGCTTCTGACACCATAGAAAATGTAAAAGCAAAGATCCAAGACAAGGAAGGGATTCCTCCAGATCAGCAGCGATTGATCTTTGCTGGTAAACAATTGGAAGATGGAAGAACCCTTTCTGATTACAACATCCAGAAAGAATCAACTCTTCATTTAGTTTTGCGTCTTCGTGGAGGCATGCAAATTTTTGTGAAGACGCTTACAGGAAAAACCATAACTCTGGAAGTTGAAGCTTCTGACACCATAGAAAATGTAAAAGCAAAGATCCAAGACAAGGAAGGGATTCCTCCAGATCAGCAGCGATTGATCTTTGCTGGTAAACAATTGGAAGATGGAAGAACCCTTTCTGATTACAACATCCAGAAAGAATCAACTCTTCATTTAGTTTTGCGTCTTCGTGGAGGCATGCAAATTTTTGTGAAGACGCTTACAGGAAAAACCATAACTCTGGAAGTTGAAGCTTCTGACACCATAGAAAATGTAAAAGCAAAGATCCAAGACAAGGAAGGGATTCCTCCAGATCAGCAGCGATTGATCTTTGCTGGTAAACAATTGGAAGATGGAAGAACCCTTTCTGATTACAACATCCAGAAAGAATCAACTCTTCATTTAGTTTTGCGTCTTCGTGGAGGCATGCAAATTTTTGTGAAGACGCTTACAGGAAAAACCATAACTCTGGAAGTTGAAGCTTCTGACACCATAGAAAATGTAAAAGCAAAGATCCAAGACAAGGAAGGGATTCCTCCAGATCAGCAGCGATTGATCTTTGCTGGTAAACAATTGGAAGATGGAAGAACCCTTTCTGATTACAACATCCAAAAGGAATCCACTCTCCATCTTGTTCTTCGATTGAGAGGAGGCATGCAGATTTTTGTAAAGACGCTTACAGGAAAAACCATCACTCTGGAAGTTGAAGCTTCTGACACCATAGAAAATGTAAAAGCAAAGATCCAAGACAAGGAAGGGATTCCTCCAGATCAGCAACGATTGATCTTTGCTGGTAAACAATTGGAAGATGGAAGAACCCTTTCTGATTACAACATCCAGAAAGAATCAACTCTTCATTTAGTTTTGCGTCTTCGTGGAGGCATGCAGATTTTTGTGAAGACGCTTACAGGAAAAACCATCACTCTGGAAGTTGAAGCTTCTGACACCATAGAAAATGTAAAAGCAAAGATCCAAGACAAGGAAGGGATTCCTCCAGATCAGCAGCGATTGATCTTTGCTGGTAAACAATTAGAAGATGGAAGAACCCTTTCTGATTACAACATCCAAAAGGAATCCACTCTCCATCTTGTTCTTCGATTGAGAGGAGGCATGCAGATTTTTGTAAAGACGCTTACAGGAAAAACCATCACTCTGGAAGTTGAAGCTTCTGACACCATAGAAAATGTAAAAGCAAAGATCCAAGACAAGGAAGGGATTCCTCCAGATCAGCAACGATTGATCTTTGCTGGTAAACAATTGGAAGATGGAAGAACCCTTTCTGATTACAACATCCAGAAAGAATCAACTCTTCATTTAGTTTTGCGTCTTCGTGGAGGCATGCAGATTTTTGTGAAGACGCTTACAGGAAAAACCATCACTCTGGAAGTTGAAGCTTCTGACACCATAGAAAATGTAAAAGCAAAGATCCAAGACAAGGAAGGGATTCCTCCAGATCAGCAACGATTGATCTTTGCTGGTAAACAATTGGAAGATGGAAGAACCCTTTCTGATTACAACATCCAAAAGGAATCCACTCTCCATCTTGTTCTTCGATTGAGAGGAGGCATGCAGATTTTTGTGAAGACGCTTACAGGAAAGACCATCACTCTGGAAGTTGAAGCTTCTGATACCATAGAAAATGTAAAAGCAAAGATCCAAGATAAGGAAGGGATACCTCCAGATCAGCAGCGATTGATCTTTGCCGGCAAACAATTGGAAGATGGAAGAACCCTTTCTGATTACAATATCCAGAAAGAATCAACTCTTCATTTAGTTTTGCGTCTTCGTGGAGGCATGCAGATTTTCGTGAAGACGCTTACAGGAAAGACCATCACTCTGGAAGTTGAAGCTTCTGATACCATAGAAAATGTAAAAGCAAAGATCCAAGATAAGGAAGGGATTCCTCCAGATCAGCAGCGATTGATCTTTGCCGGCAAACAATTGGAAGATGGAAGAACCCTTTCTGATTACAACATCCAGAAAGAATCAACTCTTCATTTAGTTTTGCGTCTTCGTGGAGGCATGCAGATTTTTGTGAAGACGCTTACAGGAAAAACCATCACTCTGGAAGTTGAAGCTTCTGACACCATAGAAAATGTAAAAGCAAAGATCCAAGACAAGGAAGGGATTCCTCCAGATCAGCAACGATTGATCTTTGCTGGTAAACAATTGGAAGATGGAAGAACCCTTTCTGATTACAACATCCAAAAGGAATCCACTCTGCATCTTGTTCTTCGATTGAGAGGAGGCATGCAGATTTTTGTGAAGACGCTTACAGGAAAGACCATCACTCTGGAAGTTGAAGCTTCTGATACCATAGAAAATGTAAAAGCAAAGATCCAAGATAAGGAAGGGATTCCTCCAGATCAGCAGCGATTGATCTTTGCCGGCAAACAATTGGAAGATGGAAGAACCCTTTCTGATTACAATATCCAGAAAGAATCAACTCTTCATTTAGTTTTGCGTCTTCGTGGAGGCATGCAGATTTTCGTGAAGACGCTTACAGGAAAGACCATCACTCTGGAAGTTGAAGCTTCTGATACCATAGAAAATGTAAAAGCAAAGATCCAAGATAAGGAAGGGATTCCTCCAGATCAGCAGCGATTGATCTTTGCCGGCAAACAATTGGAAGATGGAAGAACCCTTTCTGATTACAACATCCAGAAAGAATCAACTCTTCATTTAGTTTTGCGTCTTCGTGGAGGCATGCAGATTTTCGTGAAGACGCTTACAGGAAAGACCATCACTCTGGAAGTTGAAGCTTCTGATACCATAGAAAATGTAAAAGCAAAGATCCAAGATAAGGAAGGGATTCCTCCAGATCAGCAGCGATTGATCTTTGCCGGCAAACAATTGGAAGATGGAAGAACCCTTTCTGATTACAACATCCAGAAAGAATCAACTCTTCATTTAGTTTTGCGTCTTCGTGGAGGCATGCAGATTTTTGTGAAGACGCTTACAGGAAAAACAATTACTCTGGAGGTCGAAGCTGCTGATACTATCGAAAATGTGAAAGCAAAGATCCAAGACAAGGAAGGGATTCCACCGGACCAACAACGTCTCATATTTGCTGGCAAACAACTGGAAGACGGAAGAACCCTTTCTGATTACAACATCCAAAAGGAATCTACACTTCATTTGGTATTGCGGCTCCGTGGAGGCTTGTAAAGTGGTACGAGACCAATCACTGGCAAAGTGAACGCCTTGGCGGTTGAAGCTTCAAATATAAGAGAACATAAGCACATTTCGATACAGAGTTCAAAGACGGCATTCCACCGGATCGATAGCGACTTATTATTGCCGGAATCTGCTGACGAGTCCATCTTCCATCATAATGGTGACGCAGACTTCGAAAAGAGGAATAAATACAAAAAACAAAGCTCACCGACCGGCGACAAGTAGTAAAAGATAGTGCTGTTAACGTTAGTAACGTTTAGCTTTCTACTTATGTATTATCTTCGTGCTTACTTCAGTACTATCTCTCTGTCGCTGTATTTCTTTCGATATCATTCATATTCCAGTTACGGCAAGAATGGGGATGTATTCCGAGTCCGCGTATAATGACGGACACATTCTTGTAACTTATGTTAATAAAGGACTGTATACGGATGTATTATATGATGCATTATTTATAAAATTGTCTTGCACCCATCCGATTAATCTACGAACAACATAATATAAATTAAATTCAGAAAGTCTCTAGTATTCTTGATTTTACTATGCAGTAATTAATGGGTTATATTTTTATAAGTTATATTTTTGTTGGTAACAAGAAAGCGCTTGAAGTTTCGGATATTGAGGAGTTTGAGAACAGTCGCAAAATTTTATTACAGTAACTTTATTGCAAAGTACAGAGACTTCATTAGGTTAAATGTGTTAGAATAATTACAGATTCTATAAACTTCGTGTAATGGACGTTACGCAATACAAACGAAAAACTATCCTAGGCATACAAATTTCAATTCACGCTTAGAACTTGGTAGATTGGCCGTTCGGCATATCATTGATAATATGAGAGATAAGCGGGACCAACAGGCAATAACATTAGCATCACTGTGGGAATGTATATATATTCTAATTTATTCGTACATAAATGGGAAAGTTATTTAAATACAGTAATAGTCGTAAGGAGCATCCGCAAGAAATCAACAAATGTAACAAATTAATGACAAATTGCAATATAAATTGGTCTGGTTCCACCAGGATTTATACATGAACATATTCAAGATGAGTCGACCGTCAACAAGATTGAACAACATTGAAATATGTTGATCGGGTTCTCGTTAGAATCAATTAATCGGAACTGATTCCCATTCCATTCCAGACTAGACGCAATCTTTCAGAGATACAAAATCAGACTAGCAAAAGTAAAGGGACAATTGCTTGATTAATGAATAGGGAAGCTGAAAGCTCTTGAGATTAAGTGTCTGCCGAGTTAGTTCATGATCTACGCTTTGGTGTCAATGTAAGAAATAGCACCGTTAGTGGAAGAAATATGATAGTCATCACAGATTATCGTCCTAAAGCACTGAATATATCTAGCATGTCGACGAGACACTTATTCATAACTACACTTTTATAGAGACTTTTATTACACTTTTTTCAATGACCTTTTAAATGTTATCTTTCGGTGTTGCCAATTGGTGCTACCTGCATGTGTTTTCTCTGGGGACCTGTAATCAATGTTAATATTAGAAGTGATTTAGAACTGGCGAACTTATACATACGTAGCATACCATAGTTATACAGACTGGCGCACAAAAAACAGTTTCAAGTTTGATTGTTAATGACATGTAAAACTAGTAACGCCAAAGGTGTAATCTTGTTCAAGGAATAATATATTTAATTCTGATAAGGTACCCTCATAGCCATCTGCTAGCAGATTGGCAGCAGATTTGCAACAGGCTTAGCAGAGAATCTGTCGCCAGATTCATATCCATCTGTGTCCGCATTTCGCTTGTGTTCTGGCGCCAGAGCCTGCTGCGCAGGGCTGGCAGCAGATTGGCTGCAGATTCGTGACAGGGCCTGCTGAGCAGGCTCTGCTCGGTTTCTGGCCCCGTTCTGCTGCCAGACTCTGCTGCGGTTCTGCTGCGGTTCTGGTGCCAGGCTCTGCTCGGCAGGCTCTGTCACGAATCTGCAGCCAATCTGCTACTGCCAGACACTGCTGAGCAGACTCTGCTCGGTTTCTGCGCCCGTTCTGCTGTCAGATGGCTCTGCAGACTCTGTCCGACTTCTGTCGCCAATCTGATGTAGCAGGGTCTACTGTATTTCTGCTGGCAGTTTGCTAGCAGAAACGAATATAACAGATCCTGCGGCAAAACTGCTGTCTTTTTGCCAACAGACGTTGGCGACAGGTTTTGCAGGAATCTGTTATGCACAGGTTTGGCTATTAGGGTATGTATTCTGTCAGTTTGAAGGATCTAATTACCGTCTTTGACAACAATTCCAGTGGTAATCGTTTTGTGTATTGCATTTAACACAATTAAGACGAATGTATTTATTTAAATTGTTTAAATCTTCGATTATCTCGCTGCGGTACACTATATGCTGAAATCGCAATTATACTATATAGTTAGTACACTCACCTACGAAACTTAGTAATACTGGTAAGAAAATGAGGCCGTGCAGAGCACCAAATAATACGATGCCAAAGTACATCCGGAAATAGAATACTTGGAAGATTTGCGACTTGGCGAAGGCCAAAACGATTATTCCCACAAACTTGGTGAGAGTTATTCCAGAGAAAACCTGGAAATATCAACTGTTTACTCGGCTTATTCGTCAACGCAATCAATTGGAACACATGGGTTTTGAGATTTCGCAAAATTCTCTTGCAAAAGTTTCGTGGAACTTATGACAGGGACTCACTGATTTCAGTCCAATAATACACCGAGTCAATCAAGTCTCTACTTACAGAACTTCCCATTTCCGCTACCGTTTCGGAAGCTTTCCCCACGCGCCAAGGGGCTTTCGAAACCAGGTAAGAATGAACCATGTGACTACAAAACTCCACCGAAATTCCAGCCGCCTGTAACAAAGGTGAAAGCAATCAATTGATGTAATAATGTCAATATTGCAGAACGTCTAATCGAACAGCAAAAGTATTAAAGTTGCATCCATTTGCGCCAGGGGATTTTTCCCATCTTTTTCAAAGCATAAAGAGATGGAAAAATGCTACAGTAAAACGCCGGGGAATTTTAAGGCCCACTGCTCGGGTTCGGCCAAAAACTTATACCCGACTCCGTCCACCTGACAAGGGTCCCCGCGGTTTGCCAAAATGATACGGGCTCTCGCGCTCATGTTTACGACTCTTTATGACGTGTACTCTCATTCTTATTTCTCGTACCAAATCATATCAAGTTGAATAAGCTGGTACCAAATAATACAAGTTGGACATGTTGGTAAAGCAAATATTTTCCAACTGGTATTATTTATGACCAACTAATCCAATTTCTATTCTTTGGTACCGACTTTCCAACGTGTATAATTTGGTATGATTTGGTACAAACTCATCCAATTTCCATTATTTGGTACCAATTTATCTAATTTCTGTGATTTGCTACCAACTCATCCAATTTATTATATTTGGTAGCATAACTCATCGTTGAAATTCTAGTATTTTTGGTAGCGAATCATATAAGTTGGATAAGTTTCTGTTACTTCTGTATTATAATTTTCGGAGTGCAATCGGAACAGCGACAATGAAACCGCTTATTGAGTTGGTGGCGAGTATAGTGAAATCAATTTCTTCAGAATATACGTGTACCCGTAAGATTAATAATAAGACGCTGTGGGATTTAATAAATGGAATACACTGTGTGGATTACAAGAATGTGAAGCAAAAGAAAATCTTTACATAAATTTGTTGCCGTATATATTTAAAGACCAAATCTGTTTGGAGAAATTGTCGTTAAATATCATAACTAACAATGGGGCCCCCATTGCCACACTGCTCCAGTTTGGGGAAATCTGAGGGTCCAGTGCATCGGTCAATTTCAACCCCTCAGGGGTTCTCCCTAAGCGCTATATCCATGGCTTCCATTGGAAACCGTTCAAGCCGAAGGGCACTACCTGTTACGCTACGTTTTACACCCCTTTTCTACACGCGACGTACAAGGGGGTTACAAATGTCTTACATAATCGGCCACTCGCCGTTTCTGAGTCCTCCTGCATTGAGACAGTACAAGCACTTCGCTATTCTGTCTGACATGAAAACTACAAATTTCGGGCGAGCTGTGGCCATTTACATTTACTATTTCTTTGAAGTGTGTTAAATTGACATAAGAGAAACATGGCTATAACATTTATAACACCCAATGGTAGTACACCCGTTCATAGATCGCACCAAGATTACGGAATTTGCGATTCCACTATAATTGTTCGATTATGATACACATTACATTTTTAATATTCAATTTCTCTAGCAGAGGTATCACTTAGAAAACACTGTCGTTCTTAATTTGAACACTTCTTGACGTTTCTATGTATTACCTTATAACTTATTAGTTTATTCTGCAATTATACGTACCATCACCAAATTTACAAGCGAAACGGCATTCAATCCAATGTTCCACCAATACATGAGTCCACCAATATTAACGATAATCATGAAGACAGTAAGGACCACTATGACTGCCGAGAATATCGACAGACCGGTTAATATAAGTGTCACTACAAAAATAATTGCGAGTGACATGCCCAAAGATTTTAATGTTTCTGCCCATATAGTCAGGTACTGCTCGTAGAATACGTAGAATACACTAAAAACAATGAAAAAATTGATGTTAAATAACAGATCTCCAGCGTTTCGCCACCGAATTAACAGATGCGGAATAAATTGAATATGAACTGTAGATACTATTCGTCTCATGCGCAGAGTGATTCACTTTTATCTTTCAATCTAACCCCTCACACTTGGGTTCCAACGGTTTCCATTATTGGTACAGGGTGATGCGGATAATTGGAATCAGCTTTTTACCATCGCATTTTATCGATTTTTGAAATTGGTAATTGTCTCGGCGGCCGTCTAATGTCACCGGTGTCGCGTGGCTGCTTAGGGCCAACAGGCCGAATCAAGCCAAATACCGACACTCTTCCGATTAACCGGCAAGGGCAAAATGAGTCGGTAATAAAACATTGCTGCACTGCACACTTGCAGGGAAAGTGTGAGCGATATGTGGCATAATAAACATAGTAAAGAGCGTGTCAGCGGTGCATTCTGGCGAGAAATCATTCTTGTTTTTTCTTTTATTATAACTATAGAGCGAAATATTGAAAGAGCCAGCAATTGTCTCCTTACCTCAAATCTACTGGCAGGCTTTCACCCTTTTTTGGAAGGCGGAGGCAACATGCCTGCAGCAGCGGCGTGATCAAGGATTGCGGCCGAGTCTTTCAATATTTCGTTTTATAGTTATAACAATGAGAGAACCAAGAATTAGTTCTCGCCATAGTGCGAGAATGATAGGATTACCTATATTATTTATTATGCATAAAACATTTATTATGTCACGCGAATCTCTCGCACTCCCCCCCTACCAGAGTGCAGTGCAGAAATGTTTTACCAACGAAACGTGCTTGCCCACGAGGAAAATAATAATATCCCCCAAACGGCTGAACCGATTCGCTTGATTCTTGGCTCATCGGATTCAGAAAAATTACAGCTAAAATACCAAATTCAGATATAAATCCTTAATACCGTAACCTTTTCATAAATCGAGAAGAAATTTTGGCATCGATCGAATCTTCGGGATAATAGAGGCTCGACTGTCGCGCGCCGTAGGGGACTACTACTTTGTGCGAGTCTCTACCGAGTCGCATGATTACCGACTCATTCTGCCCTTGCCGGTTAATCGGAAGACTGTTGGTATTTGGCGTGATTCGGGCAGTTGGCCGTGATCAGTCACGCGACACCGGTGGCATCACACGCCCGCCGAGACAATTAACAATTACAAAAATCGATAAAATTCGATGGTAAAAAGCTGATTCCAATTATCCGCATCACCCTGTACAATTTGATATTATAAATAAATTTCATTGCGTGGAAAGGACCCGGGAAAGACTCTTTTATATTCAAATTACTGAACACCAAATAATTATTACATTTTCAATGGACTATACAGGGTGGAAATGATGTTGTTTCTGGCGCTTAAGGGGGTTATACTGCACCTTCGGACAAGTAGATTTTGCCTCTAGCATTTTTCATTTCGGGCTTCCGTTTTCGTATTAGAACGAGTTGAAAATTGGGTAGAATAGGCGTCTGGACAGCAAAACATCGCCTTATCGACTATGATCTGTTTTGACCTGATCATCACCGTGGCTTACTTTGCCATGCCCATCCGGCCGGTAAAAATGTGCTCTCCAGACGCCTATTCTACTGAATTTTCAACTAACCATAACTAAACGGAAGCTCAAAATGAAAAATGTTAGAAGCAAAATCAACTTTCCCGAGCATGCAGAATAAGCCCCAGAAGCGCCGGACACAAGAACATTTCCACCCCCCGTATATGCATCATTAGCAATTTAAAGACAAGTCAACCCTGTATGTACATGTATTTATATTTCCTAATTATCTAAGAATTCGATGAAAACCTTAACAATTGACAAAGATTACCTGTAAGGGAATACAGTGATTTTGTTGTCGGATAAGTCTGCATCATTTATCATATTTTGAATATTTTCAGCAACGCGCCTCGCCGCTCTTATGGACTCGTACCAGTCGGCCGACTTCTTCAGCGGTATGTGATACCCCATAAAATAAGAGTCCCCCACATCGACCATCCCTTCCTCATCAATATAGTAATTAAGCGCCTAAAACATTAAGTACATACAAGATAAAGGTCTTACGGGAAACTTGTGCTGCTCATGAGTGTTGCAATTGTTTCCTTTCGGTTTTGGCCATCAATCAACAATCATAGTCGAAGTGATCAGTGCGGACTTTGAAAAAAATGCCTTCGCGGAAATTAAATTACATTTTTCCTACTAAATGGCATGATCGCTCATAATATTCGTATACACTTGTTCAATATATTGTATATTTTTATATTATTTTCATGAAGACACTCCTCTTAAAATTCCGAAGGTTGGGGGTCTTTGATATTCTGATGGAATACAGTTTCTCACTACAGACTTAATCGATTAGTTTACTCGCACTTTTTGCAGTTCCCGAAACTAAACTCGGATGCAATTAGGTCTGGGAGAGTTTGACCAAAGGAAATTGTCATCATCTTACATCCAAATAAGAAGGCCGTCCAGCTTTCGAACAGAATTCATCGGGAATATCTGACACGAAGTACGGGATGTATTTTCTGAAAGCCAGCTCGTTCGGTCTCGCGCCATCCACGGGATCACACTTTTTGCACAAACCTGCGAAATACCGTAATTTTATATATTAATAGTTAATTGATTATAAAACCGCGCTACTACTACTTGACTCGAGTGTCTTGATAACCGCATTAATTACATCTCTCCATCTGTTTAAATCCAGAGGTTTGAAATTGTATTAACTTTCTTTGATTCTAATAATACAGCAGACAACGATGCTAGGTCTGAACAAATATAACCAAGTAGTTTAATGATCCAAAAATGGAATAGATATCACACAAGAAAGCCAAGTTTTCAATCAAAGGTACCACACGTTAATTAATTAATTAACTTGCATCTCTAACTTTAAAACTTGGCATGTGCATACTTAATTACCAATCAAAAAATATTACTAGCATATGACTACTTTGACACAAATTTGCACATGCCAAGTTTTAAAGCTTGAGATGCAAGTTAATTAATTAATTAACGTGTGGTATCTTTGATTGAAAACTTGGCTTTCTTGTGTGATATCTATTCCATTTTTGGATCATTAAACTACTTGGCGCTTTTCTTTACATTTTAATGTATTTTGGGGGATTTCACGCCTTTTTGGTTGTTCATATTTTGAAGAAAAATACAATCGGATTGTACCACATTCATATAACCGTCATCATTGTTTTGACACATCACCAGTCATGGCATAACCAATGTGTCGGTATAAAACCATGTTATCTGCACAGCACTCTGCAGCACTTCGCAGTGGTGCCCGCTCGCGTGAAACACGTGAGAGTAACATTTTTAGGAATTGTATTAAACCGGATGATGAAACTCTTAATCCGCTTTGCCTTTACCACGAGAAAAATAAAAGAGGAAATTCATATCTCCGGAACGACTGGACCGATCCACATGATTCTTGGCTCATTGGATTCAGAAAAATCAACGATGAAATACAAAATTCTGAAATAAATTCTTGGGATTCTAACTTTCGCATAAATCGAGGTGAAAGTTTGGTAACTAAGGATAACAGCTAGAGTTCGGGATAATATAGCCTCGGCTGTCGCGCGCCGGAGTGTCATATATATATGGAGAGGGAACTTCTACTTAGCGCGAGACTCTACCGAGTCTCCTGATTATTCTCACATGGAACAAAATTCTGCTTCAAATCCCCTGGATATCCTTGTACGAAAATGAATTACGGAATAGCATACGGATAAATACAGCAAATAATTTGCTGGAGAAAAATCAGACTGTAAATTTCAAATACATAGTATTTTAAAATGATTCCTGGTGAGCGATACCCCCAAATATTTATCAGAATCAGAATTTCAACTGAGGCGGCTCGTCAGAAATATTTCCTATCGTAGAACCAGCTTTCAACTCATATGATATTTCTCTAAAGCATCTAAATAGTCGCGTACCTGACAAATATTTCTCGGCGGTACCATTTCAGTTGGGGCGGCACGGAAATATTTGCGGTCGCCGAAGTGGTTATCAGGCGGAACTATTACTCAAGCGCCGCTGTCGGTCAAATAGTCGGAGACGGAGACCAACTAAATATTCGCGTGCGCTACAAATATTTGTCGGGCACACCCTTTTCAATTGGGATTTCAAACGATACTATTTCCCGAGAGCATTTGGGCTGCGCGGCCGGTCAAATAGTCGGAGATCGATCCATATAAATAAATTAATAACATTCTTCTTCAACAAAACCGCGGCGATTGAAAGATGCGCTGCTGCAACTAGAAGCTGTTTGATCACTTGAAGAGAAATATACCAACAGATCGGCCATTTATTATCGGATTGAATTCGTGTGTACGTATGAAGTGCTATCTACGTACGGTTTTTAATGTTTGTAATGGAGTTTTGTGATGGCAAACAAATTGCTTATAACAAATGCTACTACACAAACGAGTTTTGACACCGCAGATGGTCTCGGACAGCCTCCAGGACATGCCTCTGTGAATATCAATAATTTGTCTATAAATTTGTTTAAAAAATTTAAGTTGCAAAATTTATATTTGGGTTCTACATATATAATCCATATAACAATCAATATAATCAATATAATTGATTAATGTATGGTATCTGTGATTGAAAACTTGGCTTTCTTGTTTCAAATCTATGTCTTTCGTTTTTGAACAAGGTAGTCGTAGTTCAAGAAGATATCTTTTATCTGGGCTATTCACTTTTTTTGACATTTCGTGACGAGCATGGGTCGCGGCTCCTCGGCGACGTGTCGGCAGCTTCGTCAATCGACGGACGGCCAACCGCTGCTTGTCTCGTAATTTCGGCCTTGATGAGGCCTCGGTCGTTAATGAGAACATTCAATACAACGGCCTTACACGTGTTAACACAACGTGTTTAAAACCCATCGAATTAGGACGTGCTTAGTACCATTTTAGTTGCGAGAAGCTCACCACTCCGTTAAACAAATCGCCGCTCAGTTAGAATAAACAATTTTGTTAATTGTGACTTATACGGAAATAGGCTAATTTATAATAGAGTGATAAAGTTGTAGGTCTAATTGAGTGGAGGGGGGATACGCGCGAGCAGTAAAAAAGGTTCTACTGTATAGTAAAAGTTGCATTCGTCAAGTGAGAAAGGTTCACAATGCATGCAGTAACATTCGGGTAGTAGTAGAAGTAGAAGAGCACTTGAACAGGTCAATAATTATATCGAAAAACAAATGGTCTTACTATTCGAATGGGGGCAGAAGGAGTCATTAGACGGGAAATATTTGCAGCAGCCTGGGATGGTAGACCAGTCGAAGTAATCGTCAATCCAGGATGAAGCTGCTTTCGACAGGTATGACCTATCACATGGAACACAATTAATTAATTCATTAATCATTAATCATATCTTATTATGCATATTAATTTGAAAATGATGGTAGTTTCAGCATTCCAACAAAATTAAAAGTAAAAACTAGACTATAAATTAAGATTAGTATAAACGTTAGTAGGAATAACGGAAGTTTATACAATTGGGACCGTTCAAAGATTGAAACTTCCTTGTACAATATATATGTTAACGACATAGTTATATAGTCACTAGTTGGTATGTATATACTTGTTTGGAGTGTTCCAAATTCTCCAGAACGAGTCATCTTACATCTCAAATGTTTACTTAGAAATCTAGGAAAAAGTTTCCAAAGAATCCCATTGAGATAACTGTTGCGGCATTGAACTCTAATAGTCATCATTTTCGATCAAGACCGGCTGATCGAAAATAGAAATATACTAACACATTATTGATAAATATGGAACTATGTACATACAACATACTACGACGCAAGCCTTAATATCTTGACGAATACAGAACAGCAGAACATTAAAGGATGATTTTGCCCCATTTAGTTATTACTATTTTTCGAGAATAATTTGGAAAATTAATCACACAACTTCGTGTATAAAAATCCGTATAATAGATAACCTTACACAGAGGGTTGACTTGCTGCCGAGTGTATCTGCGTGTACAGTGAATCGGAATTGCAGCCTTGACCACCACAAACGGCATCTTGGACGGCCTTCTGACTGAAGTTTAGACCTTGAGTAATTACGAAATATACTGGTGGTCCCATTGACAGCAGATCCTGCATATACTGCAGGGGGAAAGTAAAATTATCAGGATGAAAGATGACACAGTTAGAAAACGCACCTCGTTCTTAATAATATCTTTCGCTCATCGCAGAAACTTTTAACAGAACAGTTAAAATTTCGATAATAATAAAACCTGATAGGCGCGATTATATCTTTAGATCCCTAAAAGGGAATTCTATGATTTTCTCTGAAATGTCAGACTATCAGAGCAACCGTAGCAAATTACCTGAAAGTATTTAAGAACGTAAGAATCCTCCGGCATCGAGAGTTTTTGGTCCAGGCCGATGTCCAAGTAAGGAACAACCAGAATGTGGGTGACAAACATAAGGAAGAATATGGTCAGAACGACCACCCGAACAGGCGTTCTCATAAGGAATGGTGCATAGAACTCCTTAAAGACGAATTGCACAATTCCCGTCTCGCGATCGATGGTGGTGTGAGCATCTTTCACTCGGCCGCAGCAGAACATGTCCAGCCGGTTGTTCTAGGCAGAGGAAGATCACTTTTCACCATTAGCTGTCCGACAATTTTTCTTTAAACGAAACCGCAACTCAAATATTCATCTACTGCTTCTTATATCGTCGGGATGTAAATAAGCAAATTTAACAATATTTTGTGTTTGTGGTTAGGAAATTATTAAATTTCCAACAGATGACTGACCCGAAACAACTACACCTGGGACTCTCTTTACACAGTCGATTCGAACGCGCCATTTAATGTAAATGTGTAAATGTCTGTAAAGAAGAACTACTAGAATAAATCGTGTAAATATAGAAACATAAAAGGTATCTTCTTGAACTACGTTGTTCAAAAATGAAATAGATATCACGCAAGAAAGCCAAGTTTTCAATCAAAGATACCACACGTTAATTAATTTATCAATTAACTTGCATCTCTAACTTTAAAACTTGGCATGTGCAAGTTTGTGTCAAGGTAGTCATGCTAGTAATATTTTTTGATTGCTAATTAAGTATGCACATGCCAAGTTCTAAAGTTAGAGATGCAAGTTAATTAATTAATTAATTAACGTGTGGTATCTTTGATTGTCCGCAGCACTTCGCAGTGGCGCCCGCTCGTGTGAAAAATGTGAGAGTAACATTTTTAGGAATTGTATTAATCCGCGTGATGAACTCTTAATCCGCTTTGCCTTTACCGCGAGAAAAATAACAGAGGAAATTCCTATCTGCGGAACGACTGGACCGATCCACATGATTCTTGGCTCATTGGATTCAGAAAAATCAACGATAAAATACAAAATTCTCTAACTTTCGCATAAATCAAACTGAAAGTTTGGTAACTAAGGATAACAGCTAGAGTTCGGGATGAGTATCCTCGGCTGTCGCGCGCTGTACTATATATGCTACTACTTGGCGCGAGACTCTACCGAGTCTCCTGATCTAGACGAACTACCATTAAACAACAATTGCACTAATTGAATCGAATATCGGGTTCATACCTCGGTTCTGCGAGCATCCAAAGACAGAAGACTGACGAATGCCGTGATTTGCAGTAAGAAGTTAATTGCAATTGAGGCGAAGGCGTACATGGCGAAGGTGTTTACGGCTGGCATTGCAGAAAATGCACCTGGAAGAATTATACATTTTATATTACATCGCAGGGTCCAGTGCGACCTGTCTTCGGCATGTGTTAGCGGGAATTTCGCATCAATAGCGTGAATAATTGGTGGTTTGATTTAATTCGACCCGAAGGGTTACATATCCTGCATGTGTGGGACGTGAACCTTTCTCACCTATTAAAAAGCAGAAACATTCGGAAGTACTCGTCAATAGCATCGATGGTCCAACTTCTGCAAGAATCCTGCCAGTGTGTTCTGGTACAGTCTCGTCAATACGCTTGTGGTTTCGCTGATGAGTTTGTAATAAAATGAAGATATTGTCCACTCCCACTGCTAGTACTAAGAAAGGAATAACCTAGTTGAAAGAAAGAGTATTAAATATTTTAAATGCATCTTTTGCTATAGTGCATTATAGTAGTGTAGGAACTATAGCATGCATCAGAGTTTCTAATTATAATATACTCACTTCAATGGTAAGAAGAGTAGTGGGCACACCAGCATACCCAAATATTCCAAGGGAGCATAGAACTGATGCGAGAACGATAATAATCCCACCAATACTAAGTACCATTTTACTGTTCATCTGAAATCGTCGAACGTATGTTTTAATATTCATCTAATCCTTCCGCTTGTTCGGTTGCTGTTTTGTATGCTTCTATAACTGTTTTCTTTCTACATAACGCGATTTTCTATTTTGCAACTTTTCAAAATACCGCGGTTATAGTTTAGATTTTGTTGGTTCTGGAGAACATCATTTTGTTGTATGTACTCAATTTTTCTAAGATAGAAAGTAATACCAACTATGTGAGTGGAGAACTGAGCACTCCGAAACGATTAATTCTTAACTTTACCTTCTCGATTTCGTTTTATACCAAACTTTACAGAAAATAAAATCTCTCTCTGTAGTTCCATATGCTAATCCTTTAAGTTATTATTAACAAGGATACCAAGTTTTTGCAGTGCTTAATTTCGATTGATTGTTAAAATCCCTTAATGGCGCACAAAAATGTATTGTAATGCTCAAATTTAGTTCGTCAAGGTTACTCACAAAACAACCTGTGCAGTGTAGCTTGACTTTGCCAAGTGCAAGCGCTATGTAAATGAACATCAAGAGATAACTGATCACCATCGTTGACACTTCGGCTTTGGATGTTCGATCGAGCTCATCTTCGATAGATCGTTCAGTGGAGAAAGCGACGTCCATGAACTCGGGCCTCTCCTCCTTTGTCCACTTCTTCATGAAGTCGATAAATCTGTATGTGTTAATCAAGTATACATTTTTGCCTGTCACTCTTACTAGCGTTATAGAGCAGCAAATGAAATTACTATATTATTTGAGTCCCCTGCATTAGATTGCACGTTTGCTCAAAACGTTTAACGTTTTGAGAAGAACTTTAATTCGTAGCGATAGAAAATTCATGTCATATTCATATTAATATATGTTTGTGTATACTAATTAAGATAATGTAAATGTACGCTCACACTGGTGAAACAGTTTAAGGAAGCCCAGAACGGAGAAGTTATGTCCACAAACTTTAACAGAATGGTCTACTTCCTGCTAATGACGCTAAATAAATTCGATTCACGATTCTTTAGAAAGAAAGTCCGAAAAATGCAAAGAGTTCTTCGTCAAATGTAGACATGATTCTCCAAGTTCTTCGCTCGGTATGTTTTCAGTAACTTTAGTACAAAAACCTTTTTCATCATTTTGTTCAAATATCTTGCGGAAATAAGCGGAGATGGCTGCTGGATGTTTGTTTTATTATAGTTTGGTAACGAATTAATTTAATGGCTAAATTATTAAATTGAGAATGCCCTTTTTATAAGCCCGATGGAATTAAAACTGAATATTGGGTGCTTACTTGCCAGCCGTTAAAAATATGCAAAGGAATCTACCCAAATCAATCTAAAGTCTACGAGAATTCGTGCTTGCAATTATACGCTTACCGTTGTTCCCATTTAAGTGCAGGCTTCACTTCATTGGCATCCAATGTATTTCTCACGAGGAAGGACAATACTAGTCCAGTAGCTTGGATGTAGTTCGAGGTGTCGTAATTATATTCGTTCTCCTTGAGGAATCCACCAACGGCAATTGCGGGAATGACAGGACCTTTGTAGGGTGCCATGCATTCGGGATTATAAGCGTTCCTGGAAATCAAGCATTGATTCCATTTTACTTGTTTAGTATTTAGTACGATGATTGGGAAATCTGACGTTTTCTAACTGAAGTGTACTTTAATTCACTGCCGTAATCAACCGGCGCTATTCCTTTAATGATGCCAATACGGTACTATTAATTCCCCACGAGTCTCATGTTCATCGAACTTTTTTAGTTGCCACTTTTTTGCCCTTAGATTTTAATAGAACAATTCTGACTTAGGCAACATATGTATAATTTTCTTTGAAAACTTTCTTTCCTAAACTCGTGCTCGATCTCGAAATGCATGTGTCCAATAATGTCTTACTGAAATGCAGAGCTCAAAACGAAAAACGAATGATTAGATTATCGTTCTCGATCAGATCCGATTGAAACGAAACAGAAGCTCTGCGTAGTCGACAGTTCCGCATTGTCCTTGCTTATGTCTCAATTCAGTTAAACTAACTTATAATAATAGCATTAGCGTACTAGTACATTAATGGCCACAATTTCCCTTGTTTAGTAATGCACGCGCAAAAGAACCTTATATTCAACATTAGAAAGAGTGAAGAGGTGCTAAAATTTAGGTGCTAATTAAAATACATATAGAGAAAGGAGAATTTTGTACTCACTGCATACATTTATACAAATGGTCCAAATAGTTTTCCTCGTAGTCGCCGACGATCTCGGAATGGTTGAACTTTGCGAGATCATTCTGGAAGTATCCCCAGACACTTTGCACAGTGCACAAATCCAAAGTAACAGGACCCACGAAGTCACTTTGAACTGGCGCATAGCAAATGCGCTCCAGGCCCTCGCCCGTATCTTTTCCTAACTAGTAACAATATTAACGAAAATGAACAACAAATACCAAGTAATGCCGCAGACGAAAGAGAACAAATTATGAACTAAAAGATTTGTAATTCGAATCGACGACAATTTGAATAAAACTTTAAGGAAAGAATTATTTTTCTTTATACATATATACTTATGTGTATAATTACTTACGCACTATTCATCTACTACTATATTATAAGTTTTACCAGAAAAATAGGAAGCTTCTATGAAGATTCTTTAATAAATGAATTAAGGTTGAAGCAGCAGAGGTATTTCTGTTATGCAAAAGCGAAACCTTTAACCCGACACAGTTAAAAAAAGCAAATGCTTACATTAAGGACTTTCTGCTGAAGATCATAGACAGCGAGCATGAAATCTTTATTGAAAACTGGGCCGTACTCCAGCGCACCGTGGGTTGTCTCATGCACAACCTGTAACAATAAAGAAGAATAAATATTAGTGTACCTATGGAGTATCTGTCTCTACTCTCTACATATGGATAATTTAGGGACAAAGAAAGTGCAAAGGATATAAAAAATATAAAAAATAGACGTATACAATAATTGATTAATAAAGAATTGAAATCAAGATAGAAATTAACCAATCCCTACCTTGTCCAGTCCAACTGATTTAATAAAAATTTGTTCCGTCCTATAGAATGGCTGGAAACGGTTGTCGTAGTAATCCTTTTCAATTCGAGTCCTGCTATCGGGAGCCGCCCAAATCTCAATAGGATTTACCGTCACCGACAAGAGGGTAGCCCCATAACACAGTGCAAGAATTATATAGGATGAGACGAAAAGAACGATAGTTGGACGACTAGCAAATGCTATAAACAAAAAAGCACCATAAAGTTAGACTATTATTGCTAGTTGTTTAGAAATTACTAATTTGAGATTCATCTACTACAACTCTATTGGTGACTGAATTCGTATTATTATTGATCCTTATACCAATTTGTTAATGGAAAATAATTTACGTACCTTTGCCCCAAACGAAAAAGAAGCCCCGGAACATGTTTTCGAAACTTTGGGTACAAGATTCCTTAGTGTCCTCTTCATCTTCATCTTCGAACAAATCTCCTGCTACAAAATGATTGTGTCCATTTAGACGTCTAAAGTAAATTTCACTTGAGTCCTCATCAAATTTTTCACCAACTTTAATCTTTTCGATATAACGCATGCAAAATCTTCGGAATGCGATTCATTAGAAATACATTTTCGTCTAATGTTCGGCGAAGTAACTGGAGAATCAATTTTGAAAGAGATTTTCAGAGATTGAGGAAGTAAGCAACAGCATACATACATATAACTATTCCGGTTGGCTCTAATTTTGAGGAGGTTGGTGCCGTCATTTTGGTACGGGGTAAGAGGGGAACATTTGAGCCTCGACACAGAATTCAGAAAGTTTTTCAAACCACAATAAAACCAGTTTTTGAGTACGAAAATTCCATTTGCAATAATGTTTATGCTATGTTACACTTCCTTTTATAAGGCATTTCTACTTCCATACTTTCCATCACGTTATTTCTACACATGAAACGATTTCCCTTTCACTCTTTGCCCAAATTCTCTCCAACTGGTCAGACGACTTGTTTGAAACTTCGCGTGATTGTTCGTAAATGTCTTATTCATCACACGAAACATTTTTTATTTACATTTAACCATTTCATTATATATTTCAAAGTCATAAACGGCCATCTTTGCCCGCGTCACCATAGGAGCTCATGTATAAGAACGTATCTTTCGACATTGATTACTCGAAAACCGTATAGACAAATAAGTTGAAATATTGAAGAAGGGCGGGGTGACTACTAATTACTATTGTGTAGAAATTTCAGTCCTTTCTAACCATTTACATTTTCGTCACCAACCTCCATAAGTAAAATTAATACAGTGTCTTTACGAATTATCGATATGAAGTTCGAAACAATGCAGAGAACTTTGTCATTTTAAAAAATACCTGGTATGGAGCGCCTTCGCAGCAATACGTAAGTAGCAGTAGTAATTGCCGTCAGTGCAATCACAACTATTGTCACGACTACGGCGTATCCGTCATGGTTGAAAATGAGAAAACCATTGTTATCCTTGGTCACTATCTCCTCAAAGGGACACGCTGCCGGGCAGTCAACGCAGCTGCACGCAATTGATAAGTTCTATTAAAAGCAATTAACGTTTATTGAAATGGCCTCGTGTATCACGTAGGCATAAGCACAGAAATAAGAACCGCAAGCACAGGGGGACACAAGAATAAATAAATAAATGTCCAAAAATGGACGCAAGCCAAAAAGTGTAAAACTATTTAGGACAGCAAGAGCAAAATATCGTGCTCTTGGGTTACTGTGGGATTAAAACCATTCGTGGATAAAACCTTCGTGGATAAAGAGAAAACGGGGTTGAAACTAGAAAATGCACAATCTTTAAAAACAACTACAATATAGTAGTTTCTACATTTCTGCTACAATGTGTATTAATCCTGCAATAACTCTTTTAATATAAATTCCTAGCGGATGTAATTTTATTAATCTTGTATACTTCTGTTGATTTTACTTTATACTTTCTATTTTTCTTTGATAAACCTTACAAGTGTTTTATTTAATCTCAGGTATTACATTTTTCCCCTATATCTTTTCAATACTTTTAATCCTAATTCGTTCTTGTCGCCACGCTGTCTACATGTGCAGTTTTGCAGCAAATTGTTGTGTTTTATTGACTATTGTTAGTAAATATTTTTTTTCCAATACTTACGTCGAATGCTTCATCACAAGTTTTTGGTTCGATATCCCACTGTACTGGCAAGTCGTACACGTAAATCATGTCGAACGGTGTTACAGGATTTGTTGTGCTACCCATATATTCGTACCATCTGGGAATCAATTAGCTTTTATTAATATTGTAATCAATGTTATAACCTCGAAAATATTTCGTGGCTTCAATATTTTGTTCCCGATAGGTACAATTTTGATAATTCTTTATTACTAGTTTGTGTAAGATGACGGGAATATATAAAGGATCAATAACAGTATACTATGTATATAGATTAAATTTGGAAAAGGCATTGTTAATTTGTAGCAAAAATTGGTTTGACTAATGTAATAGAAAATCAGACTAGCAAAGTAAAGAAACAACTGCTATCGTAATGGCCAGGACGGTCTAAAACATGTAAGACCGTTGAGGCTAATAATGCACACTAGCAATTCATTATCGCTACGACAAAACAATCGAAAGAGTGAAATATCGTTATTTCTTCATTGTAAGTGTGCGGACTTTCATAAGAAATAATGTAATTCTGTAACGGAACAATGAAAATTGTTCAATATCGGACATACGCGCCTGGCTCAGAGCAAAAGTTTCCATTTGAAAATAAAACTCACGAGAATAGCATTCGAGAATGGTATTTGTTAAATCGCGAATTTTACTCTCTAGTGGCATTCAGCATAATATCTATAATCTCGGACAGTGGCATCTATCGTGAATCAGATGTTAAGTTCCAGTTTGCAGATTCTAGTACAATAATAGCATCACCATTACAAATATAATAATTGTTATACATAATACTCACAATTTGGGTGTACATCTGCTGGCTCCGTGGGCCCCGCAGCCCACGTCCATCGCCAAGTTTCCACTCGCCGGATGAATAACCCGTTTACACGAATCGTATGTATTATTAATAACGCTCTCGCTAACGCTTACCTAAACGAAATAACAACAGAACAATTATTTCCAACCTTCAACTACTGACGAAGAGTTTTTGTCACGTATCGACATGAATTGTTGCACGAGTGGGATAGTTAGTAATCATCGATGTTATCCATAAAGCCGGTAACTTTTAAAACCGCAACTGCAGCCATCAAGTATAACTTAATACTTTATAACGTACCTCAATTTCATTGATGACTTCGACTGGTTCAGCATTCGAATTCCCGAAGGGTTGTACCGTTACGATTTCCGAAACAGTCATGAACCTACTCTGATCGGGTGCGCACGATATGTCACAGGCAAGACGAAACATGTTCCGGATGCATGTTGGGCACCTGCCGAATATGCCTTCACCTGTTGCCATGCTTATATCCATGGTGACTATTTGATCCGGCGAGCAACAGGTTAGTAGTTCAGCTAAAACATTTTTTAATTTAATTTTGTATTGTAACCGGGATATTTCTTGCAGTTCTTACGGTTGTCTATAATTAAATTGAATTACAAAAGTGTGATTCACGTCTCCGTTAAGTGAAACTTGAAATCTCCTATTAGCAATCGTGTAGGTGTGTGACACATGCTTGATGCTTATGTTAACAATGACATGTATGGGCATCGTGATTTTTTGAGTCTATTTCAACTCCAATTTCGCAGAAGCAGCAAAAGCTTGCTATTATTTTATTCCTTTAATGAGGCTATGTCTTATTAAGGCATTTATTTAAGAAAAATGCTTTTTGCGAAGAATTAGTATTATCCTCTTATACTAAGCAGTATTTTCATTTTCCTTGGGGCACACAGATATTTAATAAAACAAACAGAAAAACAAACAAGAATGATCATCACGGTGACCATGGCAGATAAATAGCAATGATCGATAATAAAGACACGTGATAATATTTCAATGCTATTAGCAGAATTATAATTCGTAGCACCATGACAGCTAAATTATTGTTTGCAATATTCTGGAATTAATAATTGAGTATAAGGTTAGTTATTCATTAATGTGAAGCATTATTTTATTGGTTAAGTATATTTTAATCTCAGCTTGTTTGCTAACTGGAATAATTCACGGAAGCAAAATATGTAATCAGTATGCTTTCAACTTATCACACTGATTGCGGGAAATCGCAGAACTGAGATTATACGAAATTTCTATTTGGTATTTTTTGACGTAAGGCTTAAACTCTTTCAATTATAGTTCACAGTGCATGAAACTTCATGAAAAAGCTTATTTATTGATATAATTTAGTGGGATTTTTCTATGTCTAATTACAACAATGCTTTGAGCAGGAAAAAGATAAATTGCATCGAAATGATAAACTCCGGTGGGTTTTCGCACTTCATGTAAATAATGTACTAATTAGGTCGCGATATCCACAAACTGCACATACGTTTTTCGAAAAAGTGTGGGCATCTCCTCCGCAGAGTTTTTACCGCTTCGACATCATCCAGAAGTTTTGCAGTACCGTTATAAGGACAGTTGCGGGGTTTGTCATTCGTCTTGTCGCACTCACCATACCACACGCAATGGTCTTCGTCTGCCAGTGCCGCGGTAAAGCATAATGCGAATACGAAAACGATAAATTTGGAGATGTCCATCCTGAAAGAAGTATTATGGGTGGCCGGAATTACTTTCTACTACTTTTATTATTCATCATCCAATTATGGTAGTATACATATACGAGCAGCGAACATTTATTCATGAATGAGCTATAGTGCCATATATTTGTCATTCGTTTGCAAATCATCTAATAGATAATCCTTTAAAATTGTCATGATTCATTCCGAATAATAACAGGAGAGACGCAGGAGTAACCTGTCATTCGGAATGAAAAACACAAAATAAGACAACACAAACGAATTGATAATGTCCTCCCTTTTCAATTTTGTTAAAACTGTAGCACTCCAAATACCAACTTTACCAAAAGATGACAAAATAAAAATGAAGTGAAATCATTAGAAAACAGTCCGGAACAAACAAAGTTTATAGAAAATACATAAATACTAGCAATTAATCATGCAACTTATTTATAACACTAATCGTACATTGGTTTAATTCTTTAAGATTATTATACACTCACCTATTCCACCGGTAATATTAATTTTTAAAAAGATGTATATATATATACAAGACGAATGGAGAATTTCTTCCTTTTCGGTTAATCGGTAAATCGGTTAAAAATAGAAAATAAGTAATTGTAAATGTAAATGTTAAATAGAGCACATCGCAATAAAGAAAGTTTTATCTTGAATCGCGAGGTCAAGATCAGTTTAATGTAAAATTGGTGTATGCATCGTTTTTGATTCAATGGCATAGAATCTCTGTCATCAATGACTTTTTCATACCCTTTATTCTTATTTGTTTATGCTAGAGGTACTCACGCTTTACTCAAATGACACGCATCAGCCTCACTTCACTATTAATATTAACAAATCAAAATCACTGTTAATAATGATGAGTCACTTTGTCGAAGGAATAAATTAATTAAGTATTTAGAAGAATGAAGAAGTCCGAATGGTTTCATTAGAGCACATCGCGCTAAGGTTTTTCACTCTTGCTAACGTCTTCGAGGAACAGCATATCACAAAGTGATTGTGTCCGAAAGCGACTTCGCTGCGGATCTCAAAATCCAATTTACCTTATCGTTCAAGCTCAGTTGTGTCGTTATCGGTTGTCCGAGGAGCACGTGTACAGGGTGATCCATACAAGATTATTAATATCCACCTGGCCTCAGCACGCACGTGCTCAGCAATCATAGTTGGCCTGAAAAGTATCCAGACAGCCGCGAGTAATTACGCTAGCTGCACTGCGCGGCGTCTTATATAGGGTGTTTCAAAAATGTCCCAAACGAGTATTGCTATCTTGTAGGCCTGTATAAATACGGCATAGGAAAACAGTTTGGATTGGAACTTGAAACGATCGATAGAAGATAAAAGCGCAATATATGGCATCAATTAATATATAAGCCATTAATATATAACACGGCCCATCGTTGTGACAAATTATGAAATTTATAGTCGCTAGACAGTTCTTTAATTTACGTCATAACGGCGAAGAAATTGCAGGAAGAAAAAAGTAGGGTTTTGTACTCGCTTATGTGCTCGGTTCCATATAAAACTATAGGCTCTATTTCCGCGATTAAATAGAAAATCGTGAGAGTACATTTAGGCTTAAACACTTACTCATTCATCTCTATTCAGCCTCCGAGAAATTTGTCTTAACCACTTATCGATCTGTTTGCAGCAATCGGTGGCCCAGATTATTCATTTATTAGAAAGTATCTATGTGGCATCGTTTAATGGTAAATTGAAGAATTTGTGGAAATGAAACACAACTAAGTCTCAAGTTTTTCGCATCCGGCTACTGTAGATTAGGCTCTACCAGAGTCTGATAATTGTTCCTCCGAATCTGATAATTTGTTCCCGGGGAATGGAGAAAGGGAGAGTATAAGGGAGGGGGATATAATGAGGTTTACATGAATTAATTCGTACAAGCATCAGAGTTACGTTTGAGTTAATAAACTACGCTATAGAGGTATGGTTGTACAATTACAATAGCCAGACGTTAGGCTACTCTGTTAACATAAGTGAGCTTTGATGTTTTAGGTTTTAAAATTGTGATTTGGGCTTGAGATACTAAAAGAACCTAATTGCTTTCAGTTTTTAGAGGGAAAAAACCGAGTTGTGGGACCACTGCAGTAAATTGCGTAGATGGCTAAAAGTGACAGGGTTTAAATTTCTTACTTCGAAAACCGAATATATGGTTTGTAAAAAGAAAACAAGATACCAATTATTATCAAACAAGAAGCTCTTAAAACAAACTATTAACGTCATATAATACATTAATTAAAACGTTGTAACGGGATTATAGAGTTTCCCAAAGGCACAAATCTGTATACCTCCATATAATTAAGAATACAAAATGTAGAATCTGTTACTGCAACCTTCGTTGTTAAAGTAAACAACTGTAGTCGCTAAAAACTAACTAGTTAATAAAGCGACTTTAAATCGAAATAGAAGTATAGTAGTTTGCACTGACGTATAATTATATATGAGCGGTAGTTTGTGATACATGTGCGGAAAGTGGTCAATTTCCAGATGCGTGAAGTTGCTGCATGAGCCGAAAGCGTAGCGACATTCACAGGAGAACGGGTGGAACGGGTGGAACGGGTGTGGAAGTTGTCGTACGAGCCGAAGGCCAGTGCGATAATCACACGAGTCCTTCTGTGAATGCCGCATACGCTAAGGCGAATGATGTAGATTCGCGCGTCTGGAGCGTCTGGAGGTTGGCCACTTGCCGCACCAGTATCACACACTACTTTATGTAACGCATGCTGCGAAAGTTGGCTTTGAGAGAATCGACAAAGAACGAACGTTTGACACACGACTATAAATTTAGCAGAATGTATACGTGTAAAATACTACTATATCTTTTGTTTCTCATTCCCGCAATAGTGCAGGAAAGCGACCGATACAATTTACTTTCCGCACTAGTGCGGTAAGGCGATCGATATAATGAAAGAAAATGCTACTTTCTGCACTTGGGCAGTGACTAAGTAAACACAGATCATAGTGCTGGAATCAGCCACTTTCCGCACAATACACATGACTCGAAAAGTGGCCTTTCGCACCTGCGTTGCATAAAAGTATTTGCGTGCAATCTAATGTTTTGAGTAAACCTGTACTATCAGCCAGTGTCCAGAACTCTGAGCTTTAGATGATAAACTCAATCTACTTGCCCGGAACCTGGACATCTGTGTCGCTCGATTATCGCCAGTAGAATTAAATCGTTAATCATTGTACACCTGTGCGATAGCCACCAGGCTACCCGGCCGCCGCTGATAATAATGACGTGGATATCGACACTGCATTTCGATTAACGATATTGCACGTGCTCCTCGGACTCTAACCGAGAAAACCGTCCCACTTTTACTGTCGTGTCGTGTATTCAGTACTGTGTACTGGAAGTACATTGCTCTTGAAAGTTTTCGGTTGCGCTTAAACAATCAAGACAGTTCATTTTCACTCGATCTTTCTTCGACATCAACAATATTGTTTCTTCTACATCAGCAATATTGTTTCATCTACATCAACAAAATTGTTCCTCGTTACAGATAAGTTTACTGATTATTGGCAAACCGCAAGGCGAACATACCTCGGTGTGATGGGGAGTTATGCATAATAACTGTATGTATAAGGAAAATATTTTTCACTAACTGTAATTTAGTACTTACCATTTTGATATTGTATTTGTAAATACCCGCAATCTCGTTATCATCGATATTACAATTTTATAGAAGTACGACATTCGAACATACGAAATCAATACTGATTGTGCTAGTGTCATCGCATCAACAGTTAAACAACTTACAGTTAAGGGCCAAGGGACAGGCAGGAGAATATCACTAAATAAACCATGTCGATAATGAATAATCATATTTTAATGACTCAATGATTGTACAAATGGATCACTCTTAAACGTCTCCGCATAACCGAGGAACAATAACAATAAATACAGGAATCATCGATATAATCATAATGCATGTCGGTCGCTAATGTACCCATTATTTACGTATAATATTGAAATGAAAACGTAAGCAACATCCCGTTGCGTTTGCGTTTACCTGTAATATCGCAACAGTCATACAAAGACCACCACACGTGTGTCTTTCCAGCATTCTCGCTTACACTTTCTCTCTCACACTTTCTCTCCCTCCCTCTCGCTCCCTCTCCCTCTCTCTCTCTCTCTCTCTCTCTCTCTCTCTCCCTCCCGCGCGCGCTTCTTTATCTCCATTATCTCCGCTATTGCCTCGACGCACGAGTTATGATTACATCAACGGAAAGGAAGAGATGCTTTTTTGTGTTCTGGAAAGACTCGTTTACATCGCTACAATATTTAATAACCTATCAGCGTTTTCGTTATATCACCCGACATCCCCATCTTACACCACCTTGCCACTGCTCCAACCCTATTACTCTCTCTCTTTCTCTTCCCCTCTCTCTCCCTCTCAGTCTCTCTCACGCACTCACTCACTCTATTTGTTTCTCTCTCGCTCTCACTCTCTCTTTCTGGCCTACACCGACACCACTTAACCACTATTAAATAATTATCTACCAGTCCCTAAATCGACGTTGCGAGGACCTTTACTGGGGTCACCCGTATCATTTTTTTAAACGTTTTTTTTCTTGCTCTTATTCTCCTACTCTCGCGTCAACCTCTCGCACACTTCCTTTCAGACAGTCCGGTCGATCATTCGTACGTTCGTTCTCATTTACTCTTGGTTGTCGTCTCATTCGTTCAAAACTGTTCCTCTCACTCTGGCTGTCGCGCAAACTCCCTGCCGATATACACATATGTAATATATATATGTACGTCGGTGGCCGCAATGATATACCGGGGGCTAAAGGTATACGCCGCCGTCATCATCATCGCCATGCCGCGCCAGCAATCAAATATTATTATGTTCAACGGTAGCGATAAAGATTCTTCGTTTCTCCTTTCAATAATATTACTTTTTCCCCAATAAAATTCTCTGGAAGAATGTCAATGATCATACAATATATTGAGTGATTAAATCGTGTACCGACGAGCAAGCGCGCGCCATCCGTAATCGTCGCGCATGCATATCGCCCCAGGGAAGTGGGTCGAGAAAATATGAAACGTGATGTTTACTAGGCCAACTATTGACTTGCGCCACCGGGCGAGAGTGCCTCAACCCATTGACACCTCGACCTTGGAGCGACCTTCAGCCACCGTAACTTCCGGACGCCTTAATACTTAGGGGTCGGTGGCCGCCGCGCCCTTGAGCTCCGTCGCAATGACGATCGTTTTGGGTAATCGATCTAAAATCGCAAGGGTACACACTTGGTCATGCATCGGTGATCGAATAGAAGTCATTCATTACTGGATTAAGGAACTCACTGTTCAAGCACAGCGTTACTCTTGTCCCCACAGCAACAGTAGGACTTGATAGCGTTAATACAAACATACAATAGTATAAGGCAGTAATAAATCCGCTACGGGCTTGTTCGCTTTGCAATTGTCGCTGATATTATTGCAAGAGTGAAAAATGGCATGTGTCATTAACGGCAACCGGTGGTGCTTGGAGATCGTTTTAAGTACTGATCATGAATCAGGGGATTTTTCGTTATGCACAATTGTTCGTTAGACATAATGAGTGAAAAATTCGTGATTCGCAATCGAAAACCGTGTGCATCATTAGAATTTTTAGTTCAAATTAATGACATACGAAAGCTTTCACCCTGTAATACTCTCCGTGATTACAATACATTTTGTAACAAATTAGTAAGTCCCGGAATGACGTCCCTTTTATAGTAATTAGTATGCATTCGAGTAACACTGGAGTGCATTCATGATAATGAAAATCAAGTAAACTTTCTCTCGATGCATTAACCCTTCTTTATCTCGCCAATCTTCATTATCAATTAAGCTACAAGGAATTCCATGCAGAAACAATCAATACTAGTCGATCACACGACGAATGACAAAGATGGGGAATAATGATTAGTACTAATGGGCGAAGAATTAGACGCGTTCCATTTGCTGGAACAGTCCCTCCTCCCTATTGCGTGCATGATCTCGTGATACCTTATGCATACAAAAGTGATAATTTCCACTATGGGCACCTATACCACTCATTCTAGCCACGAGGAAAGTCACCATACGAACACGTGCAGTACTAAACAAATGTATTTAGTTGAATACTTGCCGAAAATCATGTGCAATTCAATGGTTATCCAATTAGTATTGTACACGTGCAATAATGATTAGTGGCGAATATTTCAATTAAACAACTTGCCAGAAGGAAAAAGGCTCTCGAGTCTCCAATTCGAAAGTTTTGAATCAAGTGTACAAATCGTTAAGAAGAAATTAATTTTGTTAAATCATTCTTCTTCTCTTCAGCAGAATTCATTTCTGCCTAGTTGCACTGATATGTGTACAAAAATCACAACAACCGCGGTTTGGGAGAAAGAACTCGATTAGCGAGAAATGAGAGGAAGTTTCATCCAAATACATTTGTTTCCACTGGCTACTTCGACAGGTCGAACCGAATGAGCGGCTGAACTAAAATCGTGCGAGCAGTTCTAATCAAGCGCAGCGGTGGCTCGCGTAATACTGATTGTAGATTGTAAATCGCTTTTGGCCCACGAGCACCGCCACCTATCTCCTGTAGAAACACCTTCCCGCTCCCTTACCCTTAATTACTACGGGCCCAGGAGGAGAACATCTGGTTGTACGTCTTTCGCATTGATTGTCACGAGTCATGAGTTACGAGCCTTTTAGACTTCGACCCGCACGCACTGTCGACTCAAATGATTCACGTACGCACTGACAACGTCGCTGGGGCAATTGGTCTTATTTATAATGTGTCTACCCTGTGAAATAGCGACATTAACTCAACGAACATTCAAATGTCTTGAAGGAATAGGCGTTTAAGTAGTTTTCTCCTTGGAAAGAAAGCCGGCTCTTTCCGGATTCGATCCCGCAGTAGTCCATCGGCCAGAAACTTAGTTCCAATCCGACAGGAACCCAAGGAATTTAAGTCAGAGTACTGCAGACTGCGGGCTAGCGCTGTCCAAGCTGGGAGGAGCATCAACCAATAAAAAGTTCTCATACAAGCAAATCCTACAGAAGATTGGAGGCTTTCATACTCGCAATGAATAGCATTAAGTATGACTTTGTGGTTAGCAGCGCATTTTGAGGCGTTTACTTACCAATGTTTCACCAACATTTGAGATAACTTCATCATTACCAGAAGGTACTGTGATTCTAAGGGATTCTCTCATGGGTACGTTCCGGGTAATTGTGCAATTTAATTGACCGACCAAGTTAACTGATGTCTTAGAGAAATTGACAAGTAAGAAGCTCAAAAATGCGACTCCAGCCAAAATTATTTCGCCGAACCTTAAGATTTGATAGATGAATCCTCGAGGGTTGTCAAGCGAGAAGAATGATGGACTACTTAGAGGTGAGTTCTGAAATTATTCTCACTACAGGGTTATCACGGAAGACCTCGTTTTCCCATTCCCTGACACGGTACTTACTTCTGGCAGAAGCCACGTTGCTTGTCTGGCAGAATCATTGGCGTCAAGAGTGCGTGTGTATGAATTGCGTGCCTTATCTAAGCGCAAGCAAGCTTCGTAAGACTTAATGTAAGCTGACACCCTGGACTTACAATGTACGGCAATCCGGGAATCAAGTTTTTAAAAAAATTAATAATAAACATATTGCACATCTAGAAACAAACAATGTTGAAACTCAATGGACAGTTTGTTGTAATATTTCTATCTCCAATGATGTTCACTCCGCATTTACCAGATCCGATATAACGAATACAAGAAGAGCCGTTTCAATGATTGAAAAAAATGAGTAGGTTCATTTGTATGAAACATTTGGAATGGTGAAATGCATTAGATGCACTTGTTGGAAGCTTTTTATTCCGCTGAAAAATTGAACCGGAATCTCTAAGGGGCAGTTACACTAGAAGCAATATTGATTATAATTTATAATTATGAATCAGTTCAACCAATCATGCATTGTAATTCGCAACGGGTGTCAGAAAGTCCTCGTAATCCAGGATTAACGTGGCATACGATTAGAAGAAAGGTACAGTTTGTTATAGAATTATCCTTGCTAACCGGAGTACCACGGTAATAATTACGACGGATATTTCAGTTCATTGCGGCTGTCTATCTGGTTTCCCAAATAATCTTTTCCGTGCACTGATAAACGCTCAGTGTATCAATATTTTCTGCTGCATTTTAATGTGTTGGTGTAACACATAGAAAACGGACATTAACAATCTTATTAAACATTTGTCAGAGGAAATATGTTTCACGTAACCCTTGTTGGGTACGTTAGGGCACCACTGGTGTGAAATTCGACTCAAAACATTGTCTCTTTTAACTGAGGCAATCCTCTTGATCTCTCCTATTTTATAACTTTACAAAAATGATCTTATCGATCCCCCCTCTCACATATTCTCGCACGTATTTTTCTGGCCCCTACTCCGCGGACTGATGGTCTTTTTCACAATTTATGAATACCCGGTACAAACAGATATTTCTGATCAAATGGAACTTTTTAACAGGTAAACTCCATTCGATCACACATTAGCATTTTGTCTGGATACTGTGTATAGTAAGACTGTTAGTCCCCACAGTTCTAACTAATTACATAGCCCGGTAATTGTTATGGGATTGTATTACCTGCCGGGGGTCTGGGCCTAACAACAAGATTAACCCTTAAGCCCTATCTACACGTACTGGCAAAGCCGGAGTTGTTATTAGAATCTATGCGAAATGTAGCATAACCAAATCGGAGCCTTTGTACATAACGTCGTTCGGAAGGATATTACACCGCGATCTGCATCGGTTCAAATGTCGACTCAATTCTGCCAACTAATCATTTGGCTTGTCCACGCATGGAAAGGGCTTCGAATTTTTGTACAGTCATTACATCTGGTACTCTGATTAGCCAGATGTTTATGTTGGGGGATGCATCGATCGCCGGTACGACGCGGAGCTCACAGGGTTCGATCGCAATCGATGAAGGGTAAAAGAGGCGGGCCGCGAGGAAAAGGAAACACGCATCGACTCTCGCTCGGTGGCACGCGCCTCTCGACAGAATTTATACAATAAAATTTATATATAGTAGACAATGCAATAATTCGAGCAACAGAAGGTCCGCCGTAGTGTGTCTCTTATAATCTGAGAACATGCGTCTCTGCGTGTACATGAGTGTGTGTGTGTGTGTGTGTGTATTGGGTCATTAAAGTGTCTTTCTCTCACCTATAGTAGTTTTTTTTTCCTTTAGTAAGTAGGTATCTTATAAGTTTGTTAGCTTCTTTCGCTGTCAGATCTTAACCGCTGCTTTACTTAGATATTACTTTGTTCAGAGTTTCCTTTGTGTGTGCCTCTGCGTGGGTGCGTGTATGCATGTGTATGTGTGGGTCTGTATTTAGATTTAAATGTTTCCCATGCCTGCGTGCATTTATATCTCTAGTACTCGCGCCGTCATCGTTTTCTAGGTGTACTTGAGAAAAAAGAGAGAGCGCATTATAAGGATTCCGATGGCTGCAACTTCCCACCGGTCAACTTTATGACGATCTTTGGGGATTTTTAAAGGCGCTTTTGTCTTCTCAGTCAATTCTAATGGGCACCAGGCAATTTCACATTCGGTCGATTGGAATTTTCCGATCAAGTCTGGTAGTGTGGAAAGGTAAGCGAACAAACTTATTTGTACAATTGCACGGTCAAAATTTACGAGTAAAATATTTGAAAATCATTGAGACCTTTCGCAGGACCCTCCAATTTTTACAGGAAACTAGTATAATCGATCCGATCTTGTATACCTTTCCACATCTTTACTACTGGAATGATAGTCGGCGAGTGTATGTATGTACATACATACATACATGTGCTGCGTCATAAAAATAAACGTTACTGCTGGCATTTGGATTTGATTCTTTCGTTTCTTTCCTTGAATTATGCATTTGCAAAAAAGGGTTTGACCAGTTTCCTTTAAAAGAATTGTAAATCTTATGTGAAGAATTTCTTATCCGAAAGTATTTTTCATTGAAACGAAATATGCCATGAAACAATTTGAATAAAATCGGTGGTGCTTTACAAACACGTTAATATAACGTACGGCACACAGTCAGGGTTAAAAAATGTCTGCCTTGAGACTGACTTATAGAGGCGACAGTTAATGACCGAAAAATTATATCATACTCTTCCGGAAGTTGGCAATAATTTACCATCACTTACAGTAGCTCCCCGATCTCCGTAGTTCTGGCACACTCAATTCTTATAACAACAACAATTTTGGTATTGCTCGGAGATCTACACCGTCTTGCAGGAGCTTGACTTAAGCAATTGTATTGACAATGGGCACTTAAGAATGGGACTTAAGCATCTAAGCATTTAGAGATCTAAGGATCCGAGACTTAGGGAATTTATGATTTAGTGGACCCACAGATTTAAAAACTTGAAGACATAGGGCAATAATACGGCGTCTTGAAAGAACACATATCTGAAAGCCTCTAATTATAACTCACTTATGCTTTGGTCTGATCCAGAACCTGTGCCACTTTCCCGTCCTCTTCGAGATCAGGGCGCTATTGGACTTGGCAAAAAGTGGATCAAGGTAGTCAAATTTCGTAAGAAAGTCCAGACGTTATTTTCCGAGGAACTTGAATTTGCAGCTTCTTGATAGACTGATTATTTGCGCCTACTTTACACATAGTCATATGAGTCTTCTGAGATTTCGATTAAAAATCATTGAATGCCTCCACTCAGCAATCTGGTGTAGTAAAGTTAACTTCAGTTCGCCTACGAATTGTTCGCCTATGAACAGTTAGAAAGCGAAACCTTAACCAAACAGTCTGTTTGTTTCATAGAAATTTAGGATTAAGTGTGTTAGCATATATCGCATTTGGCAAACAGGTAAATGTTCAGTTCAATTGAGATTTGGCACACTGTAAAAGTAAATCACTTGCCGCAGAGACTACCTTAGTAGGTATATAAAATTGGCGGATCTACTATGCATAACTAACATTAAGACAGTCAAAGTGTATAGAAATGTATGCGCAGCTCCCTGCATAAAGAATCGCCCTAAATATTTGGCATTGCTATAGGAATCTTTGTACCCATTGCACTACTGAAACGGACTACAAAGGGCAAGTACTCGTGTCAGCTATAACTACTTGAGAAAGCAAAGTGGCAAACACTCATAATGGTAAAACGCTTTTAGATATTCCTTGTGAAATCGGCGAATATAATAATTATATCCCTGTTTTCCTCAGACCACGTTAATTAGCTACAGGGTAACGCAGCAATAACTATAACAAGAACGCGTTGCACGATAGATAAGGGCATGATTTATCAACAATTATATGAATATATTGCACTCAGATAAATGTTTTAAACTATGTACTGCATTACAGCAAAATATATCACCGCAAAAACCGAATACATTCAAACAATCACATAGCAAAGCATCAACACTCAATACAACATAATAACCCTAAGAAAGGTATTTGTAAATGATGAACGATTTAATACATAACATAATTAGGTTAGACATGTAACGAAAATTCATAGATCCGTAAGATGCGATCGTTAAAGAAAATTCGTTGTACAGTTTGCAAAAGGAGGTCACCCGTTCCGGAAATAGGTTTTCATGTCTAGTATGCCCAGATGGACAGTAATGCCCAACACTGTAAACCTAACCTCTGCACTATTATATTCTACCTTGCCAGCACATTATTTCGAATGATACTTCGAAAGTACATGGTAACATTGCGTGCTTTGGTAGAGAATATGCATATGCTTCATTGATAAAAAAAAACAGTAGAGAATTCCTTGGATTTCCAATCCATTTCGTTACTGTCCTTGGATGCTGGAACGTATAGCAATGACTTTCCTTTGATCGATTATATTAACATGCTGTCATTTTACATTAGAACCATCCGACTGTTGGAGTAACAGTTCAACGGTATGTCTATCTGGGCTGCGTTGCATACGGTAATAGTGCCGATATCGGCATTATTTTTATAACTCTCTACAGTCATCTCTCCGATAAATAGACTATTAATGTATTAATTGACTCTACAAACACGGGTGAGTGTTAAAAGCTTTGCGTGCGTGGGGGTGGGTATCAACCCCGAACGCATGGGTTGGACAAAATATTTCGATTGAATAGAACGTGCAGAGATGAACAACTGAATAAAGGTTAAAACATATTTCGCGTCCGTCCATTCTTCTCGAGCTATTATGCATGCCTGCAAACGTTTTGGGTACATTGATACCCGTAACGTGTAACTTGACACGTAAGTTCCAATTCACGAACTTTCAAATACCTATTAAATCATTCTCCCTAGAGAAGTGTACATTAAAATTGGTACTTCCTGTAATGATGTCAGCATCAATAAGATCGTGATTGTACGGCGGCAAAATAGGGTGGCTTCGTGCCCCTGTATCGATGTATTATGGTATTGTAAGTATTATCGTTTTCAGTGTTTCATAACCATTCTAGTGCTTCTATCCAGACCTAAAAACACGCTCTATGTAAAGGAACACTATGTCATAGAAGACACTTGGACACAAGTATGAAGGGTAAAGGATTCTTCGTTCCCATTAATCGTCCCTACCTCACTTCGAAGTAGAAGTCTATTTCTAAGTAGAAATTAAAGATCCAACTAACACAAACTTATGTCTTAAAGGACAAGTATAAATGGTGCTATACGTGTCGCATGTAATTAGCTACTATTCCAATGACTAGATGTCTAATGAGTCTAGCATCGCATAACAGTAACAGCCACTAAACGAAGTCGATATCATGTGACGATTCATATCAGGGTCCTTAAAAGAATTTACGCTGAAAAAAAGGAATGGACTGAAGGAAGCGTATTTTGCACAGTGCTTAAAACGGAAGCGCGCACGCGCGCGCTCTCTCTCTCTCTCTCTCTCTCTCTCTCTCTCTCTCTCCTCTTGAATGCTCGTAGCACGGTAGAAGCCAGAAGACAAAGTCCGAAAAGATCTCGCCCTTATTGTCCCACCGAGAGCCGATCTCCAGTATCAACATTTCAGCCTCGTTCCACGCTAACTCCGATGGATCGGCCGCAACTTCCAGCACGGTTCGTTAACGTGTCGTTACCCTCGGGTGTGTATAGTGTCGATGTGCATGTATGTACACAATACATACGCGTATCTTGTATCTGTGTGTATATATATTTTTTATCGTATTTTTATATTTATATATATTTTATATATATATATATATTTATATATATATTTATATATATTTTGGTTGTGAGTATTCGTCTATGTGGATACTTTCTGTCGTCTAATTTACACGGATTAATCCCTCGACACCGTTTTTCTTCTCTTTTAGTGTTTCTCGCATCGTGTTTGTGTAACTTATCCTTTAATACCCATTAACAACGTGTCAGCTAGATGCTCGGATATCGTTTAGTTTCTCTCGCTCTTTGATCAATTATACTCGCTCGCCCACCATCCTCCCACCGAGTTACAATTACTCATTAAAGTCCCGGGATCTCTACCTCTTTCCACCATTCTTCCTGCCCGTTCGTTCAGTCTTTCTCTCTTTCTTTCGCTCAATCAGCATATCACGTTCACACGCACTTCGCCTCAATCGCGTTCGCACTCCAGGCATTCTGACTTACTTTCGCTCGTAACTGTGGATTACTCTACTAGTATGGCACGATCCAGTCTGATCGGCGTGAACGCGACATTAATCTCTTTCGCTCGCTCGCTCCACATTTTATCTTGCACGTTGCGCCAGGCAACTTTCGGCCTCGAGCAACCTAATCTGCCACATCCTTTACAACCGCTAAGGAACGTTAAAAATAAAGTCTCCTATATTGACGAGAGGCTGCTCGAGCCTGAAAAAGGGTTCACCACGCGGCGGCGGAACTTGAGGGTCCAAATGATCGTCTCCACCATCCTCCTCCACTTCGACTTATCATCATCCTTTTCTCGCTTCGAGAACAATCATCTGTTATCGCTGCAATCGTTCCTCGGTTCACCCCCATTCACTTAAACCACGCACTATCCACCTTAATTGATTCTTGAGTCTTGTTAACCGCTAAATACGGCCTTACGTCGTTCTCTTTTCTCGCAGGTGATTTCGATGATGGCTCTCTCTCTCTCTCTCTCTCTCTCTCTCTCTCGCCGTCCGCACGTGCGTACATGTATATGTGTCACTCGTGTGCTCCGTTAATCGTTGAAGTCGACGAGAAGCGTCTCCCCGTGATAAAATACGAAAGATCCATAGCGATGGATGCGGTGACAATACAATCGGTGAGCGCGACGATGGTATGTAGGTAATTCATCATAATGACGATGAGAATGACAATAAGAATTCATAGTAATAAGATCGTTATTACAGTATATACAGAGCTTACACAGGTGCGCCTCGTCGCCCACACGAAACCCTCGAAGGACCTTGCCGGGGTCCTCGATGCTCGCATACCCTTATAGGCTACAATACTTGAATTCACTAAGATCTCCTTCCCCCAGATACGAGTGGTGCTCGATCTATCGCCTTGTCTTCTAATCTAAATTAACGGAGTAGGATCAGTTTTGTCCTAACAAGCTCCCGTCGAGAGATGTCTCGTGGACGCTACTTCTTTTCTGAGCTACAGGTGAAGGGAAACGAGGGTGAGAGTAACCGAGTTCCATAACAATGCGAATTGAAGACGATATTGCTCACAATGGAGTACCTTTAAGCGTTCTGCTTTCCTCAGGAGAAGAACCTGAGCCCCCTTCAGGGATGCCCTTGTGCTTTCGTCTTTATGTGATACTGTCTGCCAGCCAATCCATGATGAACAGTAGCTCTTCATCGCACTGTGTCTGTGGATGTTGCTTTGTAATAGGTTCAAGCAATCTCCATATAAGAGAACTCACAACACCTGCCTTCATCTCAAAAGCAATATGAACAAATTCCAAAATCCCAGTATCCAGATGAGAATCAACCAACATCACTTTTTTAGTACGTGTACTCAATCAGATATTAGAAGGATCATAGGTTTCTAAGTCGCATTGCCTCAAGCACAAGGGTTCCATCGGAAGATTAATACTGGAGAGACTTAGTTAGGTCCCTGATATTTAGTACATTTTCATATGGAATAAATGGTGAGTACTACCACTCGAGGGCTCTAGATCAATCTAATCCATGTTACGAGGTACACACCCAAACGTCCCAGAGCTAATGATTAGTTGACTTTGGTAATAATTGGCAATTGTACGTTGTCCCGTTAGCCTCGCTGTACAACTCTGGAAGACGAAAAACAGGGGAAGAACGGGGTCAAACCGAAAGGGGGCAGGTGTGCAGGAAAAAAGAGAACGACATCCGTTGTTCTAAATAATGTAAATGATTGAATCCGCGTGGACGACCAGCGCTCTCTCTCTTTCTCTCCCTCTCTCTCTCCCTCCCTCGCTCTTTCTCGACTCACTCAGGAGTTTCGTCGCTCTTACAATGTAGTAAGTTCGAATCTAACTTTACGTAAATATCTGCGGTTTCTTACCGCCGGTTTAATTAAACTTAATGATACCCTTCGCCCCCCCCCCCCCCCTCCCCCCTGTCGCACTCTCACTCACTCTCTCACACTCTGTCGCCTGCTATCTCTCGCCTTTTTCTTTCTATGCTCGTTTGCTTTCTTCGTTCGTTCGCTCGCTCGCTTTACCCCAAGTATGATGCGCGAGAACCGTGTTTCTTTGTCAACGCGCTTCGCTTCGCTCCGTCCTCTTGGAAAAAACTTAAGCGTGGTTATTAAAGTTAGATTGTTGAGCACAATTGTTGATCTCTATGAGTGACTTTCGGGATGTGCTGTGGGAGGAGCTTATGTCGCCGAATTCACTGGCCGACTTACCCTTCCTCGGCAACGTCATCACCTCGCCCAAAGAGGGCAGCTCTCGTGGCTTCCAGATCGGTGAACCTAGGACAGGAAGAAAGGAAAGCTGTCATCAAGTCATCTGCCCTCGCGCGGCAAGCTAGTCTTAGAAAACTCGTCACGAGATCTCAAAGGATGCCAAGCCCGCTACGAAAAGAGAACTGTGCTATATCGCTACTGCCCGCTATGTTACTCGCAATCAGTCACGAAAATCTACGTACTATGGACGCCAATGATCCTGACCCACGGGAACGTTGGCGATGCGACAAAGAGACATCCACCCTGTTAAATTCGACGTCGGCCAATCGAATTATTCTACCCCTTTGGGAATGTAATATAAAACTTGTCAGTTTGATTTTAGAGAATAAAAGAAAAAAATAGGAACCGGTCGGATAGATTTATCGTGCATCAGAGTCATTCGCGTCCTGCGTACAGAGTATAGCGAGAATACATATGTTGACGCTAATACACCATTGGTTATGTTCCTTTTTGAAACCCACAAATTCATGAATCACAAGTACTGCCGTCTTTCATGCCATAACTTTGAAAAGTCAGTAGTCGTAGTTTGTTTGGACGTCATTCGATATACTATGTATTGTATATAACGAAAATATTCGGTTATTATTCTGTATATTCTTGCAATCGTTGGAAACATTATCTTATTAGATTCGTTTTCTTACGACAGTTGCATATACTGTAATATATTTGTCAGATTTTAATTGAATGCTCCATTAAATTTCATTTTCAGTGGACTGCATGATCAAAAAAATATAGTTAAAGAAAATGGTAATTACGGCGGTCGATTTGTAAGTGCAAATCGTTTGTAAGAAGAGTCACAGGAGAATCTCTGTGGCAACGTCGCACTTAAAACTGGCGCGGGTATTGGTTCCCCACTACTGATTTTCTTAATTCCCTATTACGCCCATTTCATCGGCAACTGGCGCGCGTCGGTTTATTGGCAAATTAGAGTGCACCGAATATGTTCGTTACTCATTGCACCTGTGTACTGGACTTAAAGTAAGAATGTATCGCAATGTCTTGTAATGTAAAAGTATGTTTTATAATGTTATGTACCAGTGTCTCCCAAACTGTGTTCCGCGAGATGCGAATCGGTGTTCCACGAGAAAGTCTCTGAACCTAGGAAATCAGAGATTTGCAATTAAATCTTCTGATAGTTGGATTATTGCTTGCGTCGAGTTGCATGCAGCAAGTAGAGCAAGTATTTGCACACATAATTTCATGATAGTAATTACTGTAGTAGTAAAAAATCAAATATACGATGAGTACATAAGCAAATTAGTCCTCTCTATGTATAACTGGGGCATGAAATGTTTTCTTAAAATTTATCAGATCCATGTACCATTGGCATTTGATAGCGAAAGAAACCGTCCTAAATGTTCACATTTTGATACTTTAAATTTCTTTAATCCTGGCAGAAAAAAGAGCATAATTAAATGTGATATTAAATAGCAACCCTTTGTGCTCCTGTGTACATTCAGATTGGATATTGTAGATTATTGTTTAATGATATATTACAATACTAACGAATATTAATGATTTTGGCAATAATATGTATTGGAATGACATCTCTCTCCTTGAGAAGTATTGAACCGAATGTAAGCAGACAAGAATATGCTAGGTAGACTGTAAAACCTTTAAACGGAAAGATAGATAATTGAATTGAGATCTAGAGTATGTCTTTATAATCAAGAATCAATAATAGCACCAATAATCAAGAAGATTGTTATTAGGATGTAACTTGGATCACAAGGTGTTACTAAAACAATAAACGCAAGTGAATGCATTAGAAATCAATTAAATCCATTAGCATAAAGTCATAGGTACTCTAAGGTTTGATCAAAGTAAATACTCCAAATATACAAATCTCTGTGGAGAACTCGTAATCATAACTGTTAACGCAAGTTTAAATCACTCGTGACAGGTAACAAAAGTATATTGCAACAAAACCCATAGAACTTGATGTCTTGAAAGAAAGAAAAGTATTTTTGAAAACTTTGACGAATTAATAATGCAAAGAAATAATTACGTAGTTTAATAAAAGCTGCCAAGTATATGCATTATTTGCACAAGTAATTGCAAAAGGACTTTTGGCATTGAATTTAAAAAATTATTGAATCTTAGTTTTCAAAGTATGTGCAACAAGTGCAGGCCGCATATTTCTGTCGCGTTCATGTTTAACTCGCAAAGATGTGATGGGAACATGTTATTTTTCGGTACATATTAAATAGGTTAATAATCATTAAAATATACATGAATTAAAACATTGATGGGGTTTGTTATTCCTACGTAATATCAATTGGAAAAAACAGTAAATGTATATGTACATCGCTTGATCGTGCTAAGTGGATAATAGAAAAGGGGTGTGCAAATACTTTCTTTTACTCACTGTATGCCTGCAGAAGGATCAATTAAAGTTTAAACGGCAATGTTGCGAGTTTTTCTTATTGAAAATATTGGACGTATATTGTGAGGTAGAGTGTTTCATGACCAAAAAGGTTTTGGGAAACACTGATACATATTCATGGAACTCACATGCTTTGTGTGTTCATACAGTTGTCTACTAAAGTAAGCTTTCGTATTACTGATGGCACATTGGTCATTCTCGATTAATGATGCTAACATATTCTTGACTTTTAATAATTTGTTGAACACCTGTCCGCGTCTCACGGAAATTTATTGCACTTTGCAAAATAATGTAGTATTTTGTAAATTTGAGAAGCAAAAATCGGAGCATTTCAAATGTAATTTGATGAAGGCATTTTGAGTGAAATTGAAGTTGGTCTAAAATAACCAGACTAATTATCAATTTGATAATAGACCAGTCTAACGTAAATAAAGCCTGTTTTTTATGTCCTTGTCTGCCTATCAACGAATGAAAAATCTCCAATATGTGCTGAACACTAATCTCGAAAGTTCAATTATCGTAGATTTAACCATTTTTCTTTAGTTTACATTAAGGAGCACAAAGTGCAAGAATTAAAAAATCGCCAGCAATCAATTAGCGAAGTATTTTCCCGCGTAGGATTTTGCAAAAAAGATTTTTGAGAAATAATTGCACAACAGCACATGGTGACTGAGCATCCAATAAAAAGAAAATCATTAGCGTGGACTCTTAAGCTCATCCTACACACTCTCACTATCTTATTTCTTGTAATTTTTCTTGTAAAAAAAACCCGAGTGGAATTAATTCATTTTTTAGCCCACAAAATTCTTGACCTTCCTACCGCAACTCCAATTAGCCGAATGTTTCCCTCAAATTACACCAGAAACTGAAGGGGTCGCCGAACGCACCGCTAGTTCCCAATAACGTTGCAAGTCACATAGTATACGTAGACTTTAGTGACCGACTGTATGTAGGTGTAGACACATGCAAAAATATTAAAGTACTGGTCTCAAGAAGAAAGTGAGCATCCCCGTGCTGGTACGGGGAAGCGTCGAAAAGTTGGATGCACATATCCTTACTACTTTGGGCAGAGAGTACGCCGGGTAATTCAATGGAATCATACCTCCCAAGTGCGGACTTTATCTGGTATGCTCTGAGGATCGATTAACCTTTTAATATTTTCGCATTCTCCGTCGGCAAGTAACTATAGCAACTATTGCATAGTTACTGTATAATATAAAGTGTAAATGGAGTATAGTATAAAGTAACTGTAGCGACTATAGTTACATTTATGAAGAAACTAGGGACTTTTGGTGCGGGTAAGGGCAGAATTCGGTGAGGATGATCCATTAAGCTAGCACAGGGATCGGTTACCTTGTAGAGAATGTTTATTCCTTGGGTAGAAACGAATAAATGATTATTATTGATGAAGCGTATTCAATTTCTAAAGTATCCGGAGATTGTCCAATGCTGCGACTATAATCAGTCTAAGTCTCCCGGTTAACGAGAAAAGAAAGAGTAAGCTTGTTACTGGAATATTTTCTAGTTTAGAAACGGAGCCTATCCCTAGAAATGAATAAAATCGCTTGACGATACACAGTTCATTCGAAAGAACTGGTTGATATCAAAGTTTCTAGTTCCCGGAGTTTTGTAATAGATTTTTGGATCACCCTGTAAATAAGACACTGAAAGAGATGTGTCGTTGGTTTGAGGTAGACTGGTTGGGTCGAGCCGGGTCGAAAAAAAGGGTATTACGTGTTTAATTGTAAGTTTTGAGGTCATTCTTACCAAGCTCCTTCACAGCGATGGGTTGGTACTTCTCCGGTTGCTGGGACGACTGGATCAATCTCGCCTGACTACCGGTGCTTCCTGCTGAAATGGTTGAAGTGGTGCTCAAAGTCAAATGATTCGGCGTGCGCCCCAAACTCGTCTTCTTCTCACCTAAAAAAGCTTGCGAGTCTTCTTCTCCCTCCGACTTCGTCCCCGAATCCATTTCGACTTTCATTTCACCTACATTCACACAAACCAGCGTAAGTCTCGAGCAATTATACAATCACTATTCTACGCTCTTAGTTTCGCAGACATTTGTCGAGCTTGCAAAATCGACCCCATATAATGTTAAAAAAGGCGAAAATTGAGGGTGGAAACTATTTTGGGATTTGGTACTTGTATCTGATAAGTGTTGTACCTCTTAGTAAGAAAAGTTGTCGTGTTTGTAGTTATAGAAGATGTATACCTTGTTGTCAAGAAGCTCGAAAGAGCCAAGAGAAATCCACTCATCAGAAATCGCTCAATTTAAGATTTAATATTTCATAAGCTACGTGCTGCAGTTTAATCTTTCACCCATTTAGTACAATAGATGTATGGGCTATTCAAAACAAAATAATTGGAGGCCACGTATGAAGTCACGATTCAAGCTGCGTATTAACAATCAAGAGGAAATTGTATTGCAAACTTTATGGGCCTCGGCAAGTATTACAACATAATCTATTCTATTTTCTCGTATCGTTTAGTTTCCAAACTATAACAATTCCACGATCATGTCTCTTTGAAAGAATTACAGAGAAATAACAGTACCATGCAGCGAAGGAAGGCTGACAAACTGGCAAGCTGGTAACAGTACTCCAGTCGATATATTCATTGACAGACAGTTTCTACTCCCTACAAACTTTTCGCCATTCGCCGAGTAAAAACCTATATCAGTGTGCATTACTAACAGGTCGACAAAAATAAGAAGCGCTTGCCCATCGTTTCCCATCGTATAATGGGAAATAACTTAAAATGTAACTTTACACTTGGACAGTTGCTGATGACCTCGATACAGATACGATTTACAAGAAAAATCATTTTAAGGTTGCATGGGTGAGTAATACAAATGAAATTTCAAATGCTAAGAAGTGGTTCATATTTCTTGGAGGGGTTTATAAATCTATTCGGAATTCGCTGAGAAAAATTCCGAACATTCCACTAAATAGTTTAAAAGTTCTAGCGTTCTTAACCGAGGACTATTGAATACGAGAAAAATAAACGCGAAAATTCATATCTCGCGAATGACTGGTCCGATTCACTCAATTCTTGGGGAAAAATTGGAGGCAGAAAAATAATGGATGAAATACAACATTCATAAATCTTTGGAGCTCTAACTTTCGCATTAATCAAGGTGAAAGTTTTAAATCAAGAATAACGTTTATTCTTTTCCTCGCAATTGAGCTTGTGAATCTTCATTAATAAGTACAACGCTATAACTTTACAACCATTTAGTGGAACGTTCGTAATTTTTTTTTAGAAAGTTCCAAACAGACTTATGAACCTCTCCACGAAATATCGACCACTTCTTACCATTTTGAAATTTCTTCTATATTTGTCTTTAGTAGATCCTTAGAATGTTGGGCCTTTACACCGCCCCATAAAATACCATTCGACCAGTGCCTATATTATTTGATTTGAAATATTGATTGGACAGAGCTCCATTCACCAAGTAAGCTCCATTACTTGGAGAATACGGGAGGGTAGAAATTAGAGGGTAATCGTACCGGAAGTGTCACTTATGGTCTTGCTTCTGGACCGAAAGGGAGTAGGCTGCTGGCAGACCGGTGGCTCCTCGACATCCTTGTCCTCGGAGCTTTCGTGCTCGACCGACGCCTTCGGCTGGCTGTACTTTCGTTTGATATTGTGCGAGTTGGCCAGCAGCTGTTGCTTCATCGCCTTCTTGGAGAGTGTTGCCGTCGCAGCAACCATGCCGTTCCCATTCTGACCGTGGCACAGCTGCTTTTCGAACTTCTCGACGTGCCCGGTCGACATTCTCGGCGCAATTGTCATTGGCCCTTGGCCTAGGTTCTGCTTCGTTGAGGGGATGCTCATATTCCGCACGGACTCCCGGATGATCTGGCGAATTGTCTTCAGGAACGCGTTTCTAAATTCCGTCGTGCTACGAATTGACAGTTCAAGCAAAACTTTGTTAGATTGACGTTGCGCTGCTTGGGAGAGGTAGGGGGTTTGCGTAGTCGTGTAACTAAAGCTTGAGGTGAAACTTTAGTGGAATCAATCTGCCAAGGCCCGAGTTACTATATGATAGAGTGTAAATTCGTTGACCAACGGAGAAATACAGTTCCTGTTGACATGTCTTCAGTAACAGTCGAGTGCCTTAAGAAAAATTTAATTTCGTTGTATCAGGGCTTATTTGTGCAATAATTGTAATTCTTGAAATATTGGAAAATTTAGTAAAAGTTATTCTAAAATGTTGTTACTTGGAATCGAATTAATACCAATTATTTTTTAATTTATATGAAAAATCAAACTGTGTTTTCTGCGTAAATCAATTTATAATTACACGAAACTGTTTATTTATTGTATTAATAATATGCATTCGATCGATTAGAGTCTTAGTACATTTTTTCCACTGCGTTTCCAATAGTACGAGCGTGATTCTAGTTGAATTTCTACGGCTGAGTTTCGCGCAGTCGACGGAAAGTACAGCAAGATTACGAGTAAGATCATCAGTACGCATTAAAGTACCGAGAGAATAGAATTCCACTACTTCATATCTTCGTGCAGATCTACGAATTTCAGATAGCCATATTATACGTAGGGTTGCCAAATAGTACTTGAAAACTTGTGGTATCCACGTCTTTTGTCACTCCAGTTTGCTGATTTGGCTTTAATTACAAAACTTTAGCGCGTTTAATGTGTTAATTGCCTTAAGTTACAATAAAGCTTTTTTTAAAGTACCATGTATCAAAACCAACCGACCAAGCACCGCGCAAAGCTTAAGCATTACATTTCGGACGCTTTTCATTGAGCAGCATAACCGATCTAGGGCATCTAATAACAAGCATTTGGCAACCTTCGTCAGAAATCCCTCTAAAGTGTAATTTCCTCGAGAGTAAGAGCTATTGCTAATTGTGAGACGAGGAAATCGTGCGCACAAGAAGTAATTGTGTTGCTGTGAAATAAATTGCCAATTCTTTGATTGTAGATTCATTAATAATTAAGACTATCGCGTATATGATTAAATGCAATGCACGATATATTGCGAAACGCAAGATTTGAAAAGCAGCTAATTCATACGAAGATTTCCAATTATTTTAATTCATATTCTGACTCGTTATTTCTGACTCTTTATTTATATTTTCCTTTATATGTATACCTTTATCTTTATTTCGTAAGCTAACGAATGCCATCCCCTCAATTTTCGATTCTAAATCGTTTCTCTCTCGTTAATCAACTAGCAGTAAATTTCATTTTCACGTGCCTATGAAATATTAACACGCCGATTTGTCCAGTGCCGTTCGTAGGTCCATTATAAAATGTGTTGCAACGGCAATAGTATATCCTTTTTCTATGAAATTGAAGCACTGATCCATGGCCGACGTAGTGCTCTCCAGATTACTAAGATGTAAGTTCGGATTCTCAATTTGCAGAAAACCAACTATTTACTTCACAGCAAGGTAGTAGATCAGTTGCTAATCGAAGGTGCATCTTTTATTATACAGTCCATTACAAAAAGTAGCAGCAGACTCGTGAAAGTAGATTAGGGTAGGCTAGTGGTAGGCACTTGAACTTATACCTGAACGGACACGCTTTACCGTGAAACTATTAATGCAGGCGAAATCGATAGGCAACTTTGTTTGTTTAAAGCCGCACGTGTGATCGCTGGAGAACGCGAGTAGTCTAAGAGCTGCTGTGCCGTGTGTTACCTGTTTGAAAGCACATATACTTTCTCCGATCTTCTCTGTAATTGACTTCTCAAGTGGATCAACTCCCACAAAAAGTGAGACTCCATGTCCTTCGCGGAGCTCGCCCTGACCTGTACCTCCGTCACCGGTATTAGCACCTGGTAACGGATGATCTCCACCTCACTCGAATTAGCTTTTGTTGACACACCCTGTAAGAAAAGTTATTATTCGTTTTATTTTCATACATCGCTCTGTTACTCCCAGTTCCCAAGTCAGATGAATCAGTGGGAACTAATTGTTAAAGATTCCAGAAAAATTCGCCTATAACCGAATAACCAGTCCATTTGCCTCTCCATCAATAGAGTCCAAGGCAAATTAACTCACTATAATTAATGCACGGTTATAAAGATTGCAAAATCGTTTGAAACAGACTATGGACGCATGAAAATTTATATTCACTCAGTTTTTAAACCAGTAAACTATATGCTATCTGCCGCGTTTGTCCGATTTATTTATGCTTAGGCAGAAATTGATCGATTTTTGATGGTTTTATTGCTTTGACTTCGCCCGGACAGTTGGATATTTCATTAAAATGTACGTGTGAGAAGTATATCCTCACCTCATCCTGTGAGAAGGTATATAAAAATCACAATGCTTTTGATAAGTACGAGTTCTTACCATGAGCTTTTTCTTTTGCCTCAGCCTTTCCTTGCACAGAAAGACAACAGCTGACTTGAAAACGAAGCACATAGCGTGTAATTCGAGACCTTTCTTGATCTTTCCTAGGAAATCGGAGATGTTCAGCCACTCAACGCCACCGTAGTACAGTAAGTCTCCTGGACTCAAGTCAATGGGCTGAAAAGAGCACGTTACACTCCATGAAAACGAGGCAATGTTTATGTCATCGTTTAATCTTATAAAACTTTTCCAAAGTAGAAAAAGACAAGCATTTTTTTATAACACACGTACTCCCAAGCTTCGAGGTCAAAGGTAAAGGTAAAACTTTATTCAACATCTGTTAAAAATGAACCAACCTGTTTGCATGATTTTTGATGCTGCCTGAATAGATGGTCGAAAATTGCCCCATATTCCTCGTGTATTCTCTGCATTTCGTTTATGTGCTCTGCTACCTTTTCCATGCCCTTGAGCGCCTCTGTAGCAATGAATTAAACAATACTGTTAGTTTAAAACGCCCTTCATTTCATTTCAACATAAGCATAGGGTGTCTTCCATTCGCCGAATAAAAGGGACTTATTTCAACTTTTAACATGCCACAAACGAGTTTTAAAAATGTATTATTTTTTATAATCCGATGTAGCTTTGATATACTAAATTGAATATAGAATCATGTTGAAGCAGATGAATTAAGAAACACTGGTTGTAATAAAATCGGTTGTTATATGTGAACAGATGTTAAATATTTATTCATTGAATAACAATATAATTGTTATTTTTGACTGACAATACGCCTTAACTGCAGCATCATAATAATGTTAAGGCATTCGATTCCCAAAATGTTTAAATTCTGGCGAAGCAAAATCACTTTGCGATCCAGATAGATGCATTTCGCAAAATTGTCTATCTGGCTTCTGACATTCACATTACAATGCAACAAACCTCGTAAGTTGAAGAACCGCGACACTTATTAATGACGTACAATGCGAATGAACATTCAAGAAGACTCAGCATTGCTCATGATGGAAGTTGGTATCGAGTGTTTACCGATCAAGTGTTGATGTTCTTCGCTGCGCTCGTCGGTGAGATTTCTAAGCTGTTGCAAGAGCAAGGGGTACTTTAGTATTCTTTGAATAGGCTTGATCAAGTATGACTCTAAAGTCGACGAGTGCTGTTGCCGTGGGTTTCTCGCCTGCAGGAACTCTTGTAAAGCTTGATTTCCCTCGTCTGGAATCAGACCGTTCGAAGTAATTATAATACTGATATAGAAGGCTCATTAATGTCAATAAGAACTGACATTACATTGATTTAATAATGGTTTAATGGTGTAATGTCGCCGTATAACATATATGTATACCTTCATTTCTGCATACAAATACAAATTTAAATTTAAATTTCCACCTTGTTCGACCGTTCTTATTGCACTGAGTAAGGATGAAAGTCATTTAACACGATCCCTTAGAAAAGCTAACCGATATATTACTCGTTAAATGTTTACAATCTTCAATCACGAAGAATAAATCTAATATTATTCTTTCGAAATAATGCAGCGTCATGCCATCATCAATTTCATAGAAATTTCATAGAAAAACTCGGCCTGTTTTCAAAGAGTTCTGCAGATTATTATTGATTATATGTACGTGTGGTTATGGGATTACTTACTTGGATGTAAAACTTTTTGAGCCTTCGAGTGACTGGCACAAAACGAGCTGTACAGCTTGAAGTGATTTACGTAATATAAGAAGGCACTTCCAATGGAAAACAGGACACCCTGCAACAGACACGGATAACGCACGTTCGAAATACATGGCGGACATAAAGACGTGTTATAAATAAAGTACGAGAATATTATACAATCAGAATGGTGCAATTATACGGAATTCGTTATACATTATTGCGAGTGGAGACAGTATTTTTTCCATGGCTGCTTCATCTCCTCTTTCACTTCAATATTCATTGCCGTTTCATAAACCAAACAATTATAATTTCAATTATTTCAATAATTTTTCAAAAGACTTGTAATTTATGATAAAGACGTTACTAAATATTTAAAAAAAAGTTTGTGTAACGTCCTGAATCCTGGATTAATAAGATTCACAACAAGGGTTAAAACCAGATGAAATAGTGTAATTATTTCGAAGACTCACCTTAAATTGACTTGGATGGTCAAAGCTGTTAAAATCGACTTCCATCTCGATCGCGTGATCGAGATTTTGCAGAAACTGCCGTTGAAACGTGACAATCTCCTGGATGTTGCCGAAGAGCGCGTTGATCTCCGCATTCGAGAGGAAAGTCTCGCGCTTAAGGGGTTCCAGATAGTTCTCCAGCAAATTATTTAAATTCTGCAATCATTTTTAACACCTTAATTATAGCTTATTCTTCATACTGCGATACTGCGCTATCCAGTAACCAATAATATCGAGTTACCAATAACATTCAAAGACAAATTAGACATTATTCCAGTTTTGTGTGTTGTACCTATTTTTTATTATATAACATAGCCATTCTAATGTTTTGGTTATTCAAATATGCCACACTTGATTCCAAAATAATTCACGACTTGTGACAAAATCGATCCAATTCAGGACTGATGTCTACTGCGTACTTTCCATTAACCAAATATTGGTAACTATTTAGAAAGGCGGCTCACAACCGATTTCAACAAATTACAGATATGTAATAGAGTGTGTTCTCCCGAGCATTTTCGTATATGTATACAGGATGCGCCAAAAGTCTGGACAGGATTAATATCTGAATAACAAAGGACTTCTGAAAAAAAGAGTTCAGACAAAACTTGTCCTGCTTTCAAAAAGCTAAAGAACGGGTATACTCTTGTGGCCTAGGGTGAAAGGGCCATGGCCCTATCTAGTTCATGTTAATGTTTTTTAATGGAACACCAATTTTTTATGATGGAATGTTAAAGCTGACTTCGCGACGTTTTCAAAACACTGGTTAATAAGCTTTTTAGGATGAAAATTCTTTGAGTTACGAGCTTTTCAACCTGTAATGCCGCTAGCATTAGCATTATCCAGGGTGTACCGCGTGGAGGTTGCATGGTCGATACAAATGTGGAGGTTGCACATCGATACGCGCCAACATACACACGCACACAGGGGTGTTAACTCCGACCATGTAACTTCCACGCGGTACACCCTGGATAATGCTAATGCTGGCGGCATTACCAGGTTGTAAAGCTGGTAAACTCAAAGAATTTTCATTATAAAAAGGTTATTAACCAGTGTTTTGAAAACGTCGCGAGGTCACCTTTAACATTCCATCATAAGAAAATTGGCGTTCAATTAAACAACATTAACATGAACTTGATAGGGCCATGACCCTTTCACCCTAGGTCACGAGAGTGTACCCGTTCTTTAACTTTATGAAAGCAGTGCAAGTTTTGTCTGAACTCTTTTTTTCAGAAATCCTTTGTTATTCGGATATTTAATCGTGTCCAGACTTTTGGCACACCCTGTATATATGTGCGCGTGAGGAAAACTTACATAGTATAGGAAAAGAAATACTAGCCATTGAAAGTTTGTTACTGTATGCTACAAGAGCCTTCACTGCCAAAATTTGTGGTTTTTATTAATGGAAATGCATTGACCCCCGTTTGCCTTTCCCATTCCCGGTGGGGGAGGACCAAAAAACCCCATGGGAACCCCACGGGTGAAAAATATAAACCAAACCGTGCACTGATTATGTCAACATTTGGGCCTTCGAATCCTAACTTAAAACTATCTCAGGCGTTATAACAAAAATTGGCGTTATACGATGCTCCCCCATCGCGAGTGTACGAGGCGAAGGGCGGTTAATGCATTTCCATTGATAGAATAGAAAAATTGCATGTCAGATGAGTAGCACTTCTGAATATAAGTGTGCGCAACTGTGTTTGTATACATTTACCCCACCTATATATGTAAATATATTGGAAAAGCATGCTCTGTAACATATGCAAAAGTCATTGAAATCGGTTATAATCCGTTTTTCTAAATAATTACCAAAATATCTAATACCCTTGATAGTGCTATATATTTAAACTCACAACAAACGATGGATTCGGTATAAATTATTGCATATATTCGATAAAAAGGTATTTGCACAAATGCAGTCTTGTAATCTGCTTCGTAATTGCATGATTTTGACTGACCTTCACGTAAGTCCGTTCAGTCTCAATCAATTCTAAAATCACTTTCTTGAGTTTCTCAGCATCGCTCAGCTGTCGGCTGGGTGTCATGGCCTGCGAGTGGGAGCTGACGACACTTCCGGTCGGGCTGGACTTCCTCGTCTCTCCGGGTGATCGACAGATGCCAGTAACTTGCTCGGCAGTCTTAAGCAAGTTCTCGATCTCAAAGGAATTTGTGCGCGATGTTTGTTTTCCATTCTCCATGTGGCCGCCCGCGCCGCACTCCTGCATAATACTTTCTTTGCCTGTAACAACTGATGAAAAAACAGTGTAAAAATGGTATACTATTTCTGTCTTAATATTGAACTTTGACGCCGAACAAACAGAAAGATTAAAAGTATAATATTAATCGTAAGCAGACATATGTAGTATAGTAATTTTTTGGGGGGTTTTCGAATGGCGATTTCGCAGAAGGTTTATTACGCAGAAAGATTGTGCTGAATACGAGCACATCCTTGCGAAGATCGAAATGAATGGCCACATATCGACTGTATGGCGATTACCATGAACCTTCAAATGCTAATGATAAAAGATTGTCAATGAAGTTCAACATTAGAACAACTAACATTTATGTTATGTACTGTTGGCGAACCATAACTTCACGTAAATAATCGTACTTTGCATGTACACAAAAATCCAATAAATTCGTAATAAAGGCGCCTCGAGTAATTTTGGGAAATAAGAAATCAGGAATGCGCCTAATTGGCATTTTTAGTGGTAGAACAAAATTGTATTCAACATTAGAACTGTTAAAATAATACGTTGTACATTCGTATCATAAACGCATATAATGACCGCGATATTTTGGTAGGAATTCGGCAAAGCCTTCGTTTCCGTGAAACGAGTATATGTCTTGGTAGCAGATTGAATTCTCCGAAATCCCGTATTCGTTTTATATCTCTTGATGACTAAACTACTTGATGGATGGCGATTACTAACTTCATGTTACGTATAATGTGCGTATACTAATTCAATATTGCACATATTTCTATCTTACACCAATCTTATCTCGGGTAGATCGACTGATAAATCTTGAGCGCTACATTCAATCAGCCAGTTTATCTCAAGTACCAGGTGGTTAATCCCCAAGTGATCATGACAGAGAAGTCTTTGGTCAATGATCACTGGTCAGTATTTCACTCATTATTATTACTACGCATAATGTGAAGATCACGTAATGAAACCGACCAATTGTGTCGCAATTAATATCGCACTTTGTTGGTTCTGAAAACCCGTCGTTTAGACATTTAAGTTTCCGAATTTTCCTGAATTTCACTAGAAAATCATTGTTTGAAATTTTATTATCCTTGATCACTCTCTGGCTTTGAAGTGAAAGCACCTTTAGTATTTGGCTTGTGCAGCATATTGCCGAGGAATATACATTTTTTCAAATTGTACAATTAGCAGTGTGCCTACTCGGGTTAGGGAGTACAGGGTAAGTTACTTGCCTTTCATCATCTCCATCAAACTCGACTTTCAATTATTTCCATTATTGGTACTATTTGATGTTATAAATAAATCTCAGTGCGTGGAAAAGACTCGGTAAAGACTCCTTTATATGAAAATTACTGAACACTGTATAATTATTACTTTTTCCACAGGGCCCATATTCATTATTCGCGATTCAAAGGCAAGTGAACTTTGTTGTGCAAGTCAAGCATTTGTCCAGCAAGACGACTTTTACTACTCACAGCTTCTTATACGGAGGCTCAAGAATTGTATATCCGTTGTCATTTTCACAAGCCGAACACGTAAGTATTGTCAATAATAACATTATTCAAGAAAAGTATTCTCTGCTGTCTCGCGCTACTACTACTTGCTACAAGTCTCTACCAAGTCTCCTGACTTAATTAGTGACTTGTTTCATAAATCAAGATACGCCTGCACATCAAACTATAATGGTTCCTAATACTAATTCACCAAGTACAAATATGACACTATACTTCCTTCACAAAGAAGTAAATTTGCTCCTTATTCTTGTATAGTATAAGTATTAAAAAAATTGAACAAGCTTCTGTAGCCCCGGTTTACAGTGGATAGGGAACATTATTTAAAGCAACTAGTGGCAATGGAATATTTTTAGAACAAATAATACACAAAACCTTATAAAGTTCGAGAGAGATACCGAAGCGCATGTGACAAAGATAGCAGTGTTCAAGGTAACTTACATGTAAAACCGTATGCTTACCCTCGATAATGGGTGGAAGTTTTTAACGAATTTGAAAACAATAATAAGTTGTAAATTACACGTCCTGACCGAAGTACTTTTCTCTGTTGTCTCATTGAAATCAGAGTTGGTATATGTCTACGACTCCTAGAAATATCGTTAAGAGTTGGGATAAAAGATACAGGGATGAACTGTGAATGGGCTCAACTATGATTGGGATGAACTATGCTTTCCTAATAGGTCCGAATATAAAATGTCCCCATAAGTACCGCGCAATACGGACGCGTCCCCGTACGAACCACAATATGGATGCGTCCCCATAAGTACCCGCATATACATGCATGGAAAAAAAATATCTGTCGTTTGTGGGGACCGTCCCCATAAATGCCCAAATTCAAATTTTTCAAAAATGTTGAGTATAGCTCAATTTCACTATCGAATCTTGATTCTTTGGTTATTTTAAGCCCTGCTGTGGATTAAAATTGCTATATATCCTTATGGAAGGCCTATATATAGCAACGTCCCCATAAGTACCATATCGTATCGCTATATATATATATATATAAGGCCACACAAAATTCACAAAATTAATCCTTGGAGTTGTAACTTTTTCAGAAATGAAGGTGGAAATGTTGTATTAATCGAAAATGGTTAGAATTTGGAATAAGTATCCTCTGCCCTCAGCTCTCTCGCGTTGATCAGGAGACTCGGTAGAGTCTCGGCGCCAAGAATAGTGGAAAGCGCCAAGCGTCAACCGACTGGCCGGCGAGACTCGCCGAGGCTCCTTTTACTATTATTTCGCACGGAACTCGATAGGTTCTCCTAATACATACATATATGTACGGCACACGTATACGGTAAAATATGTATTTAGCCAATATAGCACTGTCACGTTACAGTATCCGTCAATGGACCTTAATGTGAAAAAAAAAGAAAAATCTGAGAAAGGAAGCGTTTCGCAGGATAAAAAGGTGGTGGGAAAAGAAGCTGGGAAAAGTACTCACTCCATCCGGGTGCTGGGACGATAAGGCCAGAGATCATTTCCTCGCTGATGACGGGGGGGTCCGAAGGCGGAGGTGGGCAGACCAGGCTCTCGATTATGTCGTCGGTGACCCTCATGGTTCCCGAGAGATCCGGCGGCTCTGTGCGCGAGGATCTCATCATCATGCAGAGGCCGACCTCTTCCTGCAGTACACTCTCCAAGTACATCATGTCGAGGTCGCTCACGATCGCCCCGTTGATCACCATAATCTCGTCGCCCTTAATGATGCCTGCCGGCAGAAAAGAGAAACGTGCGGTGAGGTTAGTTCTGCGTCGCGCATCCTCTAAATAGCATTTCCTTAAAGAGCCTTCGGTGTATATTTAGAGCACCTATCGGCCACTCATCGATCGCCCCTTGTCGCTACTGTTTTCTAACAATTGTTGCTTGCCCCCCCCCCCCCCCCCCACCGCAATTACCCGATATATATTTTAAGACCAACGCCACCGCAGCCTCCCATCTATGGTGCCAAGTAGACCCCCCCCCCCCACCCCGGGTGGTAGCCTTTTATAACGCTCGGAAAAACCTTGGAAAGTAGATTTATAATACCAAGTACTACCTTGTGTGTGGGGGGGGGGGGGGGGGGGGGCTTATGCCACAATTAAAAACCGCCACTTCGGGGAAGAGGATTCAAGTTTATTTAACGGTAAACAATTTTTTAAAATGGCTGTGGATTAGCGTTGACTTCGAATTGAGGCGATTAGGCGTGATATTAATTGAACCGAGCCTGGTTTATCAAGTATGTTATTAACCGAAGTCTCATTTATGTTTCAAAGAGGATTTTTTCTAATCAAAGCTGAGACCCAACTCGAACTGCTTAGTTCCCAGTTATTCCAATACATCCATGCAAGAGAAACGATAAAAGTTAAAATAATGAAACTGATCTGGACAGAGACAGAGACAAATAATGAATTAAAATCATTTCACGTTTTCCGAATGATAGCGAATGATAGCGTAATTAGAGGATAATGAAAAACATGGAATTCGAAAAATATTAATTTGCGCACACTTCCCATGGGGATCTTTTGTATTAATCGTCGAACAATATTTGACTTGGGCAAAGCGACGCTAAAGGATTTGGCAACAATTTAATATACTTGGAACAAAATTCGATAGATTAAACATTAACAAACTAAACAATTTAACAAATCTCGTCTCAGTGAAACTGGTGACGCGCTTCATCTTGCCAACCGTGAAAAGGCAACATGGCGCGATTGGGAAGCCGCCAGATTGCCGTACAATTTCCAGCAACTAGGCGGATTTCATTTTTACTGACGCGGCGCAGCGGGAAGAAGGTGGTTCCATTATGCGTGAGTTATTGAAGCACGAGGAGGAACAGCAGGAGGCTATGAATATAGGAGGTGAGGGGGTCAGGTTGGAGTCTTTACTTAGCGAACGATGAACGCAGCTTGCCTGACGCCGTGAAAATCAATGCCTTCTCAATGCCAACATGCATAGCGAGGTAAACACGGCTGAGATGATCAAAAAATAATTATTAAGGCCGCTCTCTCGGGAACAGCAACTCGGCTGCGCACACCGTCGCCTACCAACAACTTCATACCCCTTTCACGCCTCAGAAGCCTGGGAATGTTCCCCACGCGCTCTGCCGAGACCTTCTCTCCGCTATGTATGGCACCCGATTTATTTTTGCCCAGTTTCCTACGGTTTCTTTAGTCCGCCTGGGGGTACAACATCCTTTCGTCTAGTTTGCCTTTTACCCCATTTTCCAAATGCATCGCGCAAGCCTCCATTCACTGACGCCTACCTACTTTCACCAGCCGTAAATGATCCCGAGAAATGTCCGGGAAATCTGGTGTATACTGATAGCAAAGCTGGCAACCCGAGTGAATATTTGCGGAGGTTTTTCAATACTCAATTTGGCAGAAGAAATGACTGGCTCGCTGTGGTAATTGTGATGTAGAATTGTTTGGTTCCTTTCTAAATTTGGTTTTGAGAATATGAATGGGGGAAAGTAATATAACTACTGCTCAATGCTCAGGATATTAACAATTACAGTAATTTTAGACACGAATGAGTTGTTGTAAGGATTCGAATTAGTGAATGAAAACATATAACTTGTGACAAATGTTCTATACTGAAATAATATGATTTTTCCAGAAACTTCTTAAGGCCATAAAGATGCCAGACATATTTCTGCCGATCTGTTAGTTTTGCAAAAGTTTAAAATTCGTATCATGGGCAATTTTGTTTTTGGGGATTGTTTAATTTTCGAATTAGGTCAGCACGTGGGACGAAAAACTGTTTCTAAATTGAGTTGCACTTGTTTGCGCATGCTTTACAGTAAAAAGAAAATACAACTTCCCTCGATACTAATAATACATATTTTCCAAATAAAAAGGATTAAGTGACGTAAACATATACCGGGAGAGGATGAGTTTCTGGCGCAAATCAACGTTCGCGCTGTCCGAAGAGTTGATGAAACCCAGTCCATAATTATACTCGAATATAAATTAAATAGTAAAATACGTGTTTATAACTCTATTGCATAGCTGATTATATTCCATGCTTTAGACAAACCAAGTAAGGCTTAACACAGTACACACATATCATGTGCAGGTATCTGTCAGACGAAACATGACGGATACTGTTGGTTCGGAAAGACAGAACCAGGAGCCCGATTCCCCTTTCTGCGTCATATTAACGCGGGCTATAATGCTATCATTGAAGTCCGCTGATTGGAAGACGGGGCGATTAAAACCGATATCATAAAATTAACTGGAGTGCCATCTACCGGTGAAAACATTGTTGCGCAATTCTGCAAAGCATTCCCGATTTACTCTCGATTTCCTATATTTACAACAAAATGTTGGTTTGCACCCGACGTGCACCTCGTCTAAAGCTAAATGTATCTTTGATAGTAAACATTTTTTTCGACCAAGAGTATCATCAGGGACTATATTGACAAATATCATTGTCGGAGGCTACTTTCAAGAAATTCACTCTCAAATGGGGTAATTCTTCATGACGCGAGTGCAGTACTTGCAGCGAGCAGAATTGCAACTGTATGTGTGCATACATTCATTTTCGCACCATTTTCATGGGGTGTCTTGTATTTGTTATAAGCAAAAGACTCGCTGCAAGTACATAACTTACTCGCATCGTGTAGAAAGACCTTTATCTTGAGTTACAATTTGCAATACATATAAAATACACAGCAATACTTACCGTTTTGCATGGCGACGCTCTTGTCTTCAACCCTACTGACATAGCAGCAAAGCTCGTCCTGTCTGTTGGCGTTCTCGATCAGTTCCGCTTCCACGGAGAAACCCCACATTTGTTCGAGCGTGTTCCTTTGCAGTTCCACTTGGTACAAGATTTTCGCGCAGACTTCGACGATTTCGTGTGTATGTAGCTGAAAACAAGAAACCCACCGTAAGGTAAGCATTTTCCAACTGCAATCCGATAACACTGTAGGAAGCTTATACAGCGGTCTGCCGAGTATTTGTTCAGTAAGCATGTCCGAATCAATCTACTACTATACAGCATTTAAGATTTGTCTTTTTGTATTCATTACTATTAATGTTAGGACCGATACACCTGTGAAAATACTAATGTATAAATACTGATAATACTGCTCTAATGCAATCAATTATGAAAAAATTCCAGGTTTTTGTATTCAAGATCTAACTGTACGAATACTTCTCACGCTTACTGTATGTGAAACTTTCCAAAAAGATATTGTTTTATATGAACCCGCGCAGTGGCTCAGGGGGATAAGTGTCCGACTCGCAATTAGCGGGACCCGGGTTTTTTCAACAAATTATTTCCAAAATAGGGTAACCATTAACCAATGAAAGTCTGAATTGTCAATGTCTATGAAGTTAGCATAGTCATTTTTGAAAATCGGAAAAGTAATTGTTGTGCTGTAATGTGCTACATTTGTGCTGCGTTGTGCTGCAATTTAAATGAAATTATTCCTCCGCGTTCAAGAGTTATGACTGAAATGTATTTTTGCTTAGAAGTTAGCATAGCCATTTTCAAACATCCTAAAAGTAATTATTGTGCTGTATTGTGCTATGTGTGTGCTGGCTTGTACCGTAAACTAAATTTCAAAATTTCAACAAATACAGATTTTATATAACGATTATACTTGACAACCAAACATATGTTGTGTCAAAGATCGCGGCACAACACAGCACACGTAAGCACAATACAGCACATACGTCAGATTTCGTTTGTGTTTAAAAATTACTGAGTTGTCCTTGGTGATCAAGTATAATTGTTATGCAAAATCTGTGTTTCTTGAAATTTTAAAATTTAGTTTACGGCACAAGCCAGCACACACATAGCACAATACAGCACAATAATTACTTTTTAGATTTTTGAAAATGGCTATGCTAACTTCTAAGCAAAAATACATTTTTAGTCATAACTCTTGAACGCGGAGGAATAATTTCATTTAATTTGCAGCACAACGCAGCACAAATGTAGCACATTACAGCACAACAATTACTTTTCCGATTTTCAAAAATGGCTATGCTAACTTCTAAACAAAAATACATTTGCAGTCATAACTCTTGAACACGCTAGAATAATTTCGTTTAATTTATGGCGCAACGCAGCACAAATGTAGCACATTACAGCACAACCATTACTTTTCTGGTTTTCAAAAATGGCTATGCTAACTTCATAGACATGAATTGTCAGTCGAATTAAAGTACTGTATCGAACAATCTAAGCCAAAAAGACCTGGAAATATATACTCAAAATAGAATAAGTAACTTGCAATATGCAATGCAAATAATTGATTCGTATAGTACTCTTTATACAGAGTTGCAGCGATATAATATACATAATATTCAAACAATATATACCCTTAACAATGAATGTTAATGGAGGTTTGGTCTAATAACTCACATAAGTTTCTATCATGTCAGTTCGATGGGGCACAAAGTAGTTGTGGTCTTCCATGTCACGACGCTTCTTCACCCGAACGAAGTGCTCCATGGGGTTGAGATTTTTCCTGTTGCAGGCGCTGGCAAGGAACTCCTCCACCGTCATAGCGTCACGGAGATACACTGATACGAGCTAGAATTATCAATAATTATTTATGACAATTTGGGCAAACATCGTCACACGGATAGAAGATGAAGAATTTTTTCATTTAAACCGGTACTTCTTGAAACTAAGATAAGAACAAGAAAGGGCTTCAAATACAAAAGAATTTTATCTGTCTTGTTTAACCTTGCTGGCACTAAATGAGTATCTCGTGCTTGTTTTCACTAGTAGTATTTCTAGTATGCTTATACCCTTCAGTAGTTGCATTTTACTAGAAGTATCTTTTAGTCGAAACCTCTTTTAGTCTTCGCCTTACCGAATGTAGATGCAAGCTCGAGTGACTGGATTTTTTTTCGTACTGTATTACTACATACTGATACACAATAACACAGTAAAAGCTCTTCGCCATGCAACTAAATATTGATACATTGTAAGAAAACATTCGATTGTCATTATATTTTTAGTCAGAAGTAATTGATTTAATACATAAAGTTCACTTTATGTCGATTGCGTTATTAGAAACGTTGTGTGTTAGATTAACCGATATCCGTACATTGATTCACAACTGGTGGAAGGTGGTAGAATTGCCTTAAAATTTTCCTGCTGTTTCATTGCGATTTCGTCATCCTTACTTAGACGCTTCAACCAAAATGTATGTCTAGAGCAGTGCTCTATGCCCTATCGACCGTTTCTCTATCCAATCCGGGGGCGAGCCATTCATAGTTCGACAATAAATTCCTTTAACAAGAGGGGTGGCCTCTCGAAATAGAATAGTCAAGTGCACAGTCCAATTCGATGCCATAATTTCCGAGTTCTTGCACATATGGGTCGTATGCTCAAGTTATCCGGATATTCACGAGTATTGAGGTCATTTCACATTGTATGGAACGTCATGAACCAACTGGGCTAGGCGCGGCACCTACATTTTGTTATCCACTCACACTATTCGCCAATATTGTATCAGAATGTTAATAATAACTGGCAACATTAAGAAACATTAAGAAGCGAAAACAAGGTTTAAACAATTATCGGCAAGGGCATCTTTTTCCAAAAGTACGAAATATCCACAAAAAGTTCGTAATTGTCACTCGGATGAAGAGACAGCTTAGGTTTGCAGGTAGCTGGATGAAAGGTTGCGGCAAAATAGTTTTCTCGAGAATTTCAAATGATATGTCTACTATAGTTTGACATAACGTTGTCAGTCCGGTCTATCCCCTATAGTGCGAATCAATCTTTATACATAAGAGCCTGGAAAGAGTCGAGTCCCTGCTGGCACAGATAGAATGCAGAGGCGGGCGAACAATTGCCATCGTATTAGGAACGAGCGCAGGATCTTGGTTGACTAGCCCTCGTCACTTGCGATACCGTACAACTTCCAGATATTAAGTTGCCGCAGGAGGATTGCAATTTCTCAATGAAATACTAATTCTTAAACTACTTCTTAAAACAGACCCTTCTCACTGAGATTGCAATTTACAATACTCAATTATATTTCAGTTATTACCACAGATATGCTGCTGTGTAAACCAAGACATTAATGCAAATGATATGCCATTAGAAAAGATTGAGTGTTTTATATTTTATTATGTTTTATTAAAATTAAATAATCCAAAACAACAACAAACACTTAAGAAATAAGTTGAATAGAACATGCCAAACATGTGGAGAATAAGGCGTTAATACAGAAACTATACACCATTTAGCACAGAGCAGTTGTGAAATTGATAAAACTGTCTAAACTTGAACAATCTAACAAATAAGCCAAATCGAATCTCAGTTAAACAGTCCGAATAAGTTGAAAATAAGAGTTAAGAAAGAGTTTAAATAGAAGTGACGAAGTCTCGAGAAAATGTGTCGAGTGGGGTCGAGTCCTTACCTGGTTCTCCGGCACCGACACCTTGACAGTCTTCTCCTCATCCCTCGAGGAGATCTGGAGGGACCTTCTGCCCGAGCCACTGTTCGACCTTGAAAGGAGAGGTGGTCGCCTCTTAGTGGCTCCTCGGCCAGCTAGGAGGTTGTTCAGGAGCGACGGGCTCCTGGCGCAAATGAATGCGTGGAAGGACGAGACCGTGAAGACGCCGAGCTTGTTCAGTGTCTGCTTCGTCGCTCGGGACACGTGAGTCAGCAAACTCTGGAAAAAGGATTGCGCCACCCAATTAATTAATTAAGTGATTCAGTGAGCTAATTAAGGTGGACACAGAGTGATTAATCCACGGCAGGGATCCAATATTATGCAAATACTAGTTGTAAGATCCTAATTTGTCAGGGGGGCGGGGTACACGGGATTGCGTGAGGAATTGTTTTAAATGCTTGCCGAATACCTCGAGATGTTTTCTGGCTCTCGATTTTCCTTTCTCTCTCTTTTTAAGGGACTTGATTAACTCTGTGATTAGTAAGGCGACCCACCAGTCCGTAGGTGGTAGCGGTACCTTTTCAAAAAAGAATGTAACTAATTGTAAGTTTCGACGGGGGGGGGGGGGGGGTCGAGATTCAATTCACACTTAAACTATTGGTTATTGAAAATGCCTGAAAATGAAAATTAACGCGAAACATATACTGAAAACACAAGCGTACGGAATGGTTCATGTTTAACATCATCGTGTCTCACTGTTTCTCGTTAGAAGTGTCGATGCGTATTGTTTTGGTTTAATCAACTAAGCTTAATTATATTAAAAAAGTTGGCCAATCGGTTGTTTTAATTAAAAACCTTCGAAATTCTTTTAATCAAGCTACGGATCGGTAAAATTCAACTTGCGTTCATAGTGGGCCGGTTAATGAAAATTCGTTTTAAACTATAAAATAGCATAAACGAAAAAAAGTAATATTAGTAATATAAAGGAAGAGGACTATTGCATGGCTAACATGAAATACACTGGACAATTTTAAATATAAATTAATTCAGCAGCGTTCACAAATTGTTTGCAACGCGGGATCCCTGCCAATAATGTAGATATTAACAGTATAATTCAATTCGAAATTTCGAAACTGTCGGTTTCTTCAATACTTGTCTTGCAGCTCCAGGATGCACTATATATTTATTATGAGCAACTGGACAACTCTGCCGCAGAGCTGCATTAAACGTTGCTTTAGAAAAAAAAGCCCAAGCGATTGCAAATTGGATATTAAAAATTCACAATTGAAATCCAATCACTATGCCTCTCTGCTAAGGGAGGGTTGGGGTGGAGGTTCGAGTGCGGCAGTACAAAGTCATTTCATTCAAGCGAAACTGACAAAAGCGCCGGTTGGTATAGGCAGGTTTTTCCAAAGGCCAGTCCAATAAAGATTGGTGGGAGCTTAGTCCGATAGGTATGCAAAAGTGTTGCTTTATTGGAAATTGCCTTATTGCACAGAGAAGAAGTTCTATTTGCGTTCGCTCGATATCGGCAACCAACGCGTTTCCTACGTACTTTATACAGGGCGGTGAAAGAACGACCTTTGTTATTTGCCATTTCGTATAAAATGCAGAGCTTTGATAGATGTCTGCTAACAAAAGATTGTGGAATCCACCTATACTGCTTTTACATGACTGTTTAATATTGCGATTGCTACTGGTTTCTTCATCTTGCAACTGAATGACCGACAGCTGTTAGCTCTTGATGTCACAAACTAAACTCAAGCATAATTTTGGAAAATTGTATACATTTCGTACGGGTAGGTCGTTTAGACGGCACGGTTTAGACTTAGACTGTGATAAGTCTACTGTTATATCTCGATTGCGATTCCACCATAATTTGAAGCACCTATTAACCATTTAAAAAGCACGGTCCAATGATCTATGCCGTATCGATTCTCTTCTGATTTGTCGAGCAGTGAATTGAGCTTCCTTGGATCACTCTGTATGTCGCAATGCCTGCGGCGACGTAGCCTTTATCCAAGCCGCATATTATATGCAGCTCAAATGGATTCTCAAACTTATTTTTGAGATGACCTAGTATCCCTCCCTCTCCCTTCTACCCCCCCCCCCCCCCCCCCCCCCGCCTCTTTTTTCCTCTGGGTACCGCATATATCCGAGTTTGCCCGTTGCCGTCGGAAGGTCACAATCTCCGTAGTGCGACATCTTTATGTCCCTTCCGTCATTGTCACGGATTGACTCCTACTGTCAGCCAGTGGTGTCGCATGATTTTCTAACTGTCAACGTTAATTGTGTCTGGCAAAATCTATGGAAGCTAGTTGGTTGGAGGAGTTCGCGTTAAAACAGGCTTTACTTGTATCCTCGGCAATGACTATTTCGGTACATTTTCAAATGTCATTCGAGTTTATAACTTTTAGGCCCCATTATAAAATTAGCTAATTTACATCTGCAGTGAAAGCGGGCGAAGCAACATCGCGTTACCAAGTTAGATGTATTATTATCAGTTAGTAAGTCATAAAAGGACTAAACCTTATTGTATAAGTTTTGCATTTCTGCATTTGAGGCATTTATGCGTATCTGCAATCTAAATAAGTGAATTAACAGTGGATTATCGGTGAATAAAAAAGAGCTCTTTATTCCAATAAGTAGAGAAGAGTGTACTCGTAGTCTGATCCTCCAACGTCATTTGGGAAACGAAAGCGAAAGTACTGATTTTTTAAATTTTAACGATATTCAAAGGCAAACATTATTACAGCATTTTTATAACATTCGAATTAAGGCATAAGGTCATATTAAACTTACTGAATGCTGATATTATCTTATTAAAATACTTGGACTTTGGTGAAATATCGTATTATGCGAATCATGTGGACACATTGTCAAAGTGTAAAGTTTTTTGTACTCACTTTGGGGTTCGGTAATTCGCCGCTCTGCAAACTGGCCATGTAACATCTCAGCCGAAACTGCTCGCAATGAAGCCGCTCGAGGTTCTCTTCCCACTGGACAATCTGATTGTTGATCTGCTGCTTTGTTTCCACATCGGACACCACCGATTGCTGAAGATCAGCCATGTGCTTCAATTTATGATCCTAAAGATATTTGGAATGAAATTAAGAATTTTTGACAACAATCGTGAACCGTCAAACAAGCACGAAATAGGCTTTGTTAAAATATTTCATCATCAACGTTTTTCAGTTCATCAATGTTTGTTATGAACACGCATTCTTTCAGACTGCTTATTCAATTTTCGGAATGACTCCTGCAGGAAGCTTGGATGGCGATTATTGAGAAATGCTGAGTTTCTGGCTTAACGTTTATTCTGAACCACACGATAGAAACAGTCAGTAGTAGCAGTCACAGCGACGGGCATATCCTTGACCCGCACTACTTAAATTGCTGCGCTTCATTCCCCTACTGTGCTCGCAGACGTGAGAACTTCTCACCAACTACTGTCTTGAACACACGGTTTTTCCAACGGAATGCGATTTAGAAATTTACTTGTTACTGTCGATGATACGTCCATTATAAATGTTTTAATGACTGTTCGAAAAATGATATGCTGCTGAAACTGCCATCGGCAGAAATGGAAGCAACAACGTGTACCCCGGGCGCAATCGATTTTGTTAGTTTCTCCGGTCTGTTTACATGGGCATTTCTAACAGAATCGTTTGAGCAGGCTGTACATATAGCATTGATCCCATAATAGTTCACTATGATTTATTTACCAATTGCCTGGTGAAGTCAATTAGTACCTCCAAAATAATTAGGCTACCAACGGAATTAAGGTAGTAATTGCCTTACCCAGGAGACTTGGTACCCTAATTTAAATCCCAAGGGGTACAAATCATGCCGAAGCCTGCATTCAATGCTCCATTAAAGCCGCGGAGCAAATTAACTCGACAGTTATTGAACCTGTCGATGGGATTGGGAGGGATAAAAAGGAGGCTTTTGCCGGCGACAGGGAAGGAGGGGGAGGGTGAGGGGAGGGGGGGGGGCTAAGTGGATAAATCAGAGGTGGCCTTACCGATTCGATTGCCTTCTCCAGCCTGAAAATCTCCTCCTGCAACAAGTGGAGGGTGCCGGTCTTGCCCCGATGCCGAGCGAACGCAGCCGCGCAGGCAGAGTGTATACTGTTCACCCAATTCTCGAGCTCCACTTGACACGGTGCCTAACACAGCCAACGTGACACACACGCCTTTTTTATGACATCATAGTTTATTAGCCCTCAAGTTGAATATATGCAGGAAATAATTGGGGACTGCGATCGAGTCTCGTTTACGGTTCCGAGGTTGGGCCGGGTTTGGAGTTTTGGCGGTTCTCTTAACTGTGTAGTTCTTTCATGGAATTTCTATTTATGTTATGTATTCACTATAGACGGTGCCAGCTTTGATGTGTTACTAACTTAAACTAGTGATTGTTGTTGATCATTGTAAGAAAAAAATATATGTTGCGTTTACGTGTGGAGTTATGAATAATGTTTTTTTGCCATTAGCCAGTAAATCAGGGTTAAATACCACCCCAGTTTAGTAACGTCAAGGTAAAGGTCAATTTCATTTCTTCATTTTAACAGGAAAAATTGTTGATTTGAATTAACGAAACGTCAAGTTTCACACCCTATTCGGGGTGAACCTAGTGATACTTCTTCAAGTGTTAAATAATTCTCTGAGCCAGGCATTAAACAAATGGAAGCAAAAACTGAAACGTTGACTTCAAAAAATGTCTGAGGGTATGAATTTTCGACCAGCGATTGCGCCGGTATTTATGAACTAATCGATTTCAGATTTTAACCACGTAGTAATCAAACTGGCCCCGAGGCCACGCTGGAGCCAGCTTTTTTTGGTTCAAGACTATATCTTTTAAACAAAAAGCTTTTTCGAAAATCTGCCTCGAGCATGCCCTCGAAAATAATTCCATTAGTACGTAGTTAAAATTTGAAATCAATTGATCCATAAATAACGACACAATTGCTAGTCGAAAATTCATACCCTCAGAAATGGCTCTTAATATTCGTTGAATCATTTTTCATTTTTTAATCCGAGGAGGTAGGAGGGGGGGAGGGTCCATTCATATACCTGAAACAAATAGGCGTCTCCGAACGCAGTGCTCAGGCAGAAGATGTAATCTCGCTTGGGATGCTCGGGGATTGGTTGCATGATCGCACCGTCGACTATGATCAAGTGCTTTGGTGCTGCTTCCGTTGCCCGACTCTCTTGTGCGTCGCAAGGATAGAAAAGTAACGTGGTTCCCTTCAGGCACACCCAATAACCCTTCCAGCCACGTTTCCTGGCAAGCTCGATCTGGTGCTTCTTCCGGAGGAGCCATTTCTTCACGCTCAAATACCTGCGGACCGATAGAGCATTGGATTATAATTTCGATTTGGTTAAATTCTGTTGCATTTTTGTACTGAACAAGTTGGGTGATTGGTCCGAAAAAACTGTTGTAGCGAATGGGGAAGAAAATAAATTTCTCGTATTCTTTGGACGAGAGGCAAGCCTATTATTAACCAATTATAATCAGATTATTGGAAGCACGTGCAATTTCGAATTCATTGCATTCAGTTTTAACTCGCAAAACTATTATTTACAATTTTCAACGAGCTAAAGACTACATGTGTTTCTTTGAGTACTAAAAATTGTGCCGCCTGGTTTTTAAAAATATGACAAGTAGCAAAATATTAGTGAATGTAATAACTAAATATTTGGGACAATTCTTGTACTAATTATCATAATGAGGGTAGCCTCTACTATGTGCTAATATGAAGGCTATTATATATTAAAGTGTCGTCAAATGTTGAGTAGACTAGATTTTTGTAGTTAGCGAACGCGACCGAGAAAATCCAACACATAGGAAACAGGTAAGAAACCCCTGATTTGTTAAATGTTATGTAATTAATGTTAATAAATGTTATGTAACAGAGTTGGGTTAATAACAGATTATTAACAAAATTAATGTCACAAGTTACAATTAATTCTTTTGTGTCCTTGTGCAAACCACATGAAAGTTTCAGCACCGAGAATTGCCAAGGTTTACAATATAGAATTTTAATTAAAAGTATTATGACATAAAAAATTGCTTAAACATGATTCTAGTCTCGACACTTATACATATTCGAAACTGGAACATCTTTGTTAACTCCGATCTCATGGAACGCGCTAATCATTCAGAGTTAAATGTTAACCAATTTCGATTATGTAAATTAATTCGATACATGAACACCAAAACACACTTATACATCATATCCATATCCATATGGGATAAGAAGTAGGTCAAGAATAATTGGGAAATTTATTTCTAATAAGAACAAACATTTATTATTTACAATTTATAATCTGAAATTTGCGAGTTACCAAGTATTCAAATAATTTGCGACTCAATTGACTTCAAAATGTGAATTGCAAAAGCAGGTGTAAGTCCAAGTTTCAGGTACATGATCCACTTAAGTTATAAACTACAAAATGCATTTTGTAAAATGTAATGCCGGATTATTCTACTCAGCGGGATATAGGATGAACGTAGTTGGCGTGTTGCCTGTTATAAACGTGGCTTTAGTGCTACAAGAGGGATATATTAAAGCGGCAGTCGATTGGATTACGGGATTCTTGTGGGAAAGGAGAGCAAGGGATTTAGTAACTTCGTAACAGTTACGATTTTTATCTTGCGAATAAACCCTAGAAAAGTCGAACAGGTGAATCGCAAAATTAATAATACTATGCCTTCTAAATAAACAATGAAGAATGTTACATGCCAATCAATGTTATTTTTGGTGCCCCTATGTTGAATTCAAATTTGAGTTTTGAAATTCCCGTTTGACTCTTCACTTCTGAAAGTGGAGCGATAAAAGTATAAGTAACATGAATCAGTACAAAAAATGAATACAACAATATAAAAGGGTTAATATGTAAGTATTTGATATATCGAACGCAAAAATCTAAACTGCGCAATTTTATTACAATATAATTCTGAAGCCCAATTAGCTGAAGGTGAGTACGCAGATTGTGCTATCTTCTGAGCGGATCTTTGAACCAATCCGTCGCATCTTGGAGGTGTCCCTTTCTTAGCCATTTTAACCATGAATTAAAAAGATCTGCCATTCTGCTGTTGTTCGCGGAGATAATTTATTTTTTCGGGTGCAGAAAGGATTGGGATTGGAATTGTACTTATTGTTGCATTATTAATTCTTTTTTCCGATCTTTTATTTAATACCCCGTTCTACGTTAAAATTTCACAGTTTTTTCAATAAACGCACGTTTGAATGAAAAATAATCTACTTTTCATCCGTTCCAACATTACATTTAATCTCTTACAAAGTGCACTCTGGCGGTAAACTCCGACGGGCACAGAGAAATGTTGAAACCTCAGTAAAAAAGACTCAAGAAACGAGTGAAAGCCGCAGGATACGATCCCACTTCCAAAGAAAGAAGCGACGTAAGAATGGAAATCGGTGTCGTGTGACTTGGAGCGGTGGGCCAAGCCGAATTTTTCATTCGACTCATCCTTCTGGCCGAGAATCGCCCTCATGAATTCGCGACGAAACGCTTAATCCCGGCATAAATGGATTTCTCAAATTGGTCTCGGTTGGAGGGGAGTTGTGGCAGGTGGAGGGGTGCCGAGTACTTGGTGGGCTTAAAAATCGCTTACCCTGCTTTCCGTACCGCTCCGGTGCAGTTAAAGGAAGACGCTGCGGTGCCGGTCTGCTTGCCACGATAGGGCGAATTTATCACGCTCTCGCCATCATCGTCGTCACTCACGGCTGTTGTCAGTGACATTCTATCGTCATCCGACATCTGGGGGAACAGAGATTAGTGTAATTGACGAGTGAGTCGGCACCACTTTTCTCTGAATATTCCAGCCGGTTTTATGTCGAGCGGAACGGTGATTATCCGAACCTCGATTATCTTTATTCCATAGTCCTTATTAACTTACTTATATATCTCTTGTGAAAAATAAATATCTCTACATGTATGTACATGTTACGTCGAACTCTGTAAGTAGGCTCAGTTTTGAGCATATCAATAGGTATGTACAAGTGCTTAGGAAAACTGAACTGAAATTACTCTTATCCGTAAATTTCAGATACATTTCCACATGACATTGTATGTGTATTGCAACTCTATGTATTCTCTTAATGCCCTTTAGAGCTTTGCGAACGATTCCTTCCACAAAATAATATATAAATTTGGGAATATATTGCTAGTTATATATAAGTGAAGATCTTACTAGAAAAGTTAACCCAAGTTTCTCCACTGTACATATAATAAAAATTTGAATAAAAGAATTTTTTTAGTTTCTTTAGAAAAGAGAAGAAAATTACATATTTGCGTGTTTTGCCAATTTTCGCAGCACAACGGAACTGTTGACGATCAAATAACCCTATATCCCGAAAAATGTATAGGCTTCAATGATGGAGGGGAAAACTTCTTGCACATCGTGCAGACTAAGGGAAATAATTCCTAACCCAGAAAGTGTCAATGTGAGAGTGCCAATGCGTCTCTTGTAATAAGTGCAACGGCGATGCTGAATGAGTCTAGTATTCCAGGGTTAAATTGGATCACGTGTTACTGCGGTTTCCCGGTTGGTGCAGCTGTGCATAGTGTGAGTGAGGGTTAATAGGTGACTGTGCTCCACATTGTCTTCGCCAACAACCGATCGGGGACATTAAGTGCGCCCTCGGGTCCACAAACAACCGCTGGGTATCTGCTTAATATCCATGGGCAATGAGTTGTGCCACATGCCTTTGGAAAGCCATTGAAGCTCTTTGGAAACCTTTGCCTTGGCCAAATCTTAAATTGAAATTAATATCGACCACTTGATAGAACATGTCATTTATAGTTGGGCCTCTCTCCTTTTTAACTGAATTCGAAAAGGGGGAGGTTCTACATTTGTGGCGTGAATCTTTTTATTTTGATTATTAATTTTATGCCCTTCTTGCCAATATACGGTCCCGTTATCGAAAGTATTTAATAACGAGGACTCCTTTAATATTATTGCTATTGCATAGTAACCGACTTTTCGCCGATCGCAATTGCGGTATCCGACGACAACGTTTCGACGGATGTACTGATGGAGATATAAATTTTTGTAACTTTTAAAGAAATTCCCACGGTGTTCCCACTTACAAAAATGTCTGAATTTGTTAACCCACTCTTGTATTAGCATTTTAACAGTTTTTACATCATGGATATCGAATTTGTCCGAATAAGTAGAGTACTTCGTTCACCATTTATCTATGATACTTCATTTGAATAACACAATAATAGAAGAAATATATTAAGTCTCAATTAAATCTATTTCAACTAAACGGCTGAATTCCAAAAATTAGACATTGTATAAGTAGCACGTTACACACTCTCGTGACGAGTTTGGGAAGTCAAGTATCGTTAAAGCATCTGTTATCGCATACGTTACTGTGATCATCGTGTCGACTAATTGAACGATCGAAATCGTATTTACTTGTCAGGTAAAGCGGTTAGATGCATATATACATATGTTTTCCGCAAGCAATGAATAAACCTTGGTACTCCAACGACGTGACTCTATTTCGGGTGATAACATTATTTCTCTTCCTGCAGTAACTTTATGAAATTTACCCGTTATGGAACCCGAGTTTCCAATATTAAGGTAACAGTTTGTACATGTGTTAAAGACGAAAGGATGTTTAAGATTCTTTATTTACTGTTTTTTTTATTTAGAAAAACAAATCCATCCTCTGGTATATACCAAAACTTAAACTGTTTTATTGTTTCTGTAAACTATAGGACTATTACATTTATTTCAATTCCGCTAGAACTTTTGACAAAAGGGAACAATACCAAGAGAAACGTTGATTTTCTTCGACTGGTTGCCAAAAAATCGGCAAACGAACAAGGTTCGACTAGTACACAGACTTTGATTTGGATTCGGATACACTCGACGCTACGAACTAATGTAGCGATCAACAAGAAAGTCCCTTCAACATCTTTCTAGATTCATAAAAAATCTGCTAAAAAACAAAGCCTCAACCGCTCGTAAGTCGATCGAACTTGAAAAGTTTCCAAGATCAAAGACCAATTGGGAAAATTAATCACTTATAATCAGGAGACTCCGTAGGGTCTCGCGCCAAGTAGAAGTCCCCTCTCCATATATATTCTATCTTTCTGGAGATGCTAAAATTCCCAACTCCAAATACCTATTGGCTCTCTATACATAGTTGTGTCCCTCGACTAATTCTCAGCGCCCGAGGCGGTGAAATTATTGCAAAGGTCAAGGATCACAGAACTACAGAGACGGTGAATGCAGTGAATTAACATCCTGGCATTCGAAAACATATAGAATAGGTACTGTGGAAAGCGAAAGTAGTCCTTCCCCGTCCTACACCAAGAAGTTTAACCACAGGCTAATAGTCATCCAAGGGTTCCTCCATGAGTCATCAAAGCAAGAGAGTGTGAGGGTGCAAAAAACACCGAAATCCAGGACTATCCAAGGCCTCCTCGCAAGGCAAGCGCATCAGTCAATTAAAAGTCCCGAATAAACATAGTGGAACATCCCTTTGGATGACGAGTTGCTCGCTAGAAGACCTTGCCGCAAAGGGAGAAAGTGAGAGAGAGGGGGGGGGGGGCGGACGACAGCGATATCTCATCGAAATCTCGAATCTCTACCTTTTTCACGTAAATCGTCATACCACGGATCCTGTCGCGTATCCCCTTAAAGCCGTCGCCGGCCCAGAAACTTACGACTTTTCTGAGAAAGTCAGCATTGCAGGCGTCCGCAGTCATGTGCGGATGGTAATGACAATAACAGCCCTCCTTCAGGAGCTTCATGTTCTTCTTGGCGGTGCCGTTGATCTTGAACATGATTTCCTGGCGCGCCAGGCTCAATCCGTCGATGTAGCGCTGCACCCAGGCGCTCAATGCGTTGTTGATGTTCCGGAAGAGCTTGTAATAGTAACCATCACCCCAGCCGAAATTCACTTTCTCGCGCACATTCTTGCAGTTGAACCAATAGAGTTTCTTCGTATCGTTGATGCATATCACGCTGATTGTGTGCCGCTTGCAGAGGCAGAAGTACTTCTTGCAGTGTTGCCTGTGCAAGCTCTTGAGGTCGGTATAGCTGCTACACAGACTCACTAGATCCAGGGTGCTATTCGTGCACTTGATCGACCATCTCGGCTCTACCATTATTCGTCGTTAATGTCGAATGTAGATACTGGAGAGAAGGAGAAGACCTGGATGGACCTATGACCTCGTCGGGGAAACAACCTCTTTGTTGGCTCGGGGGTAGGTGGTAGCGATGTTCAATAGGGTCGCACTAAACCCGCCGGCCGTAGGGATCGACTCATCATTTCTCGATATCATTATTGTCCTCTCAGTGACGAAAGAATAGAGCCGGATGCGGCCGACGCAGCCTTCAGTCATCTGTTGAGCGCGCACCACTTGCCACCGATTGTCAGTATCGGGATTTAAGCTCGATGAATCAGGATGTCCCATTGGAGGAGCTTTGTACTATCTTCCTCAAGTTCCCGGAGCCAGAAAGAAAGAAAGCGAGAGACGGTGTCCGATAATTGTCCCCGTTATGTCAATCCGACAATTCGCCTCATCTGTCCAGTCCAGCTAGTGGATCCTCGATGTGTACGACTACCTGTCTCTATTGTACAGTTGGACAATCTGCTTGGCGAACGCCGCTCCGATTGGCTCCAACTCGTTCGTCAACAGCCTCAGCAGGATTAGAACGAACGTCCAGACAAAGTACAAGGCGCAGAGCCGTCGGGCCTGGAGCATCTTACGGGGACGCGCCGTTTAATCGACGAGGCTACGTCCCGTCATCCCCATCGTCATCGTCATCATTAATCGATCACCGACTTGCCCCGATGCTTACCAAGGTAAAAGCTTAATCCTGTTACCTCCTTAAGCTATTGATAAAACTCCCTCGAAATGGCACGGCCTGGCGACAATCTTCATCTTCAACTAGATCCTTAACTAGTACTTCTTTCGAATTCTACTTAAGGCAAGTATTTGCACCCGGCGTAACCTCTAGATCGCCTATACGGCTGGCTATGTCAATACTACGGTTTCTCTTGAACATTGTCAGCTACGGGTGTACTTCTATTTGCGCTTGGCTCTGTATATCACTTATAGACGTAATGCTAACTCTCCGGCGAGTGGCGGCTATCTTCCAGGAAGCATCTAACTCTTCAACATGAAGTATCTTCGCAAAGGGTCGGGATTCCTACGCTATCTCTGCCACTACAACAGCCCTTCTTCAAATCCAAGGAAAGAACTTCCAATTCCAGCTGGCCCGTGCTGAGTAGTTGCCTCGGCGCGCTCGGTCGGGAGGTAAATATATAGAATACTTCTGTGCAATACACACATATATAGAAACGAATTCTCCATATAAAAATATGTTACATCTGCAATATCACGTTCCCGGTTTCTTCATCGAGTATACATATATACGTGTATATATATATCTATGAATCTAGATAGATCATTTTTAATCTCCGACTGCCATCCGACTCTTCCACGACTAAGTAAGATGCACTTTTCCTGGCCAGATGCGGATCAAGGGCCTGCAGATCCTTAAAGATGTCCTCTTTAGTCGAGAGGATGGCAGCTACAGGTACACCACCGTGCTCGCCAGCCGACGCCAAACCGATTGTCTTGTCCCTGCTACCACATCGCCCGATCCTCTCCCGCCAGCAGGCTTCCTTCGCCCGGAAACGGACTTCCGCGATTGGAGAAACGCGCGGAGGAAGCAGGTACCCAGTGACTGCGTTCACAAATCGTCCAGAATCGCATAATCCCGTCTTATGAGATCAAGTCACCACCACGTGAGCCTGCACGTGAGTCGAGAAAGGTGCCCGAAAGTGGAGAATATCGCAATGAAAAAACCTCCCCCAATCCTGGGTGAAAGTGAGTCCAAGGACCGGCAACTATTACAGGAGATCGCTGGATGGACCCAAACTGCCTGTAGCCCCGGATCCGGTCGAAGGTCCCGAGGTGGACTTCCACTCCTCCGAGAACTGGTTCACGGTGTCGCACACTGTGACGGGAGGCGCACAGCTGACAGGACTAGCTTCGGGGGCGAGGGGTTCCTGTCACGTCCCTCAGGCACCCTGACCCAGAGCCGGATGCTGGAGCGCGAGCGGTCCAGCTGGGGGATGCCAGGAGGCTGCGAGAGCTAGGTAGGTGATGGAGGTGGAGAAGCGAGAAGAGTCGATCTCGGCAGGTGGTCTTCGTGCTCTCTCGGTGAGAGAACCCACGTCAATCTAAGCGATCCCGTCGGTCACTCGGTCCTTCCTGCCACCAAGACGGCGAGCGTGTGTATGCTGCTGTGGTGGCTCTGCACCTACGTGCTTAGCTCCAGACTGCCACCGCTGGAGAAGAAGGAAGAGGAACAGAGCTACGTACAGTGCAAGGGGAATCAATACCTCGCCTCCTTCTCTGCCACTACTGCCACTGCTGGTGGTGCTGGTGCAGGCCGAACGGGCGGGGATCCAGAGCGCGCATACCACCCCCGCCCGCCAGCCCACCGTCATCCCCTCCGAGGGCCAGGGGAGGGAAAGGGGTGCAGTGGTTAGCAGCTTCTGGCACCGCTGAGGAAATGCTCGCCGACAAGAGGAGCCAAGGGTTTCTGCTTACCGGAGGAACTACGCTACCCCCTGGTGATACGGGGGGAGGAGAGCGCCATTTGAAGAGCAGCCAGGGGGATGAAGTCTGAGAGAAGAAGGAGAAGGGATGGTTAGGGAGGGAGGAACGGGGGTTCTCCGCAATGGAGCAGCTCTGCACACACTCGCTCGACGAAAGGGGCGAGCGTGGGGTTGGAAAAGCGCTGGTCTAGTGTGACCGGTGAATCCGAGACCTTTATAAACTTCTTGCATTACTTCCCATGGAGGATGTCTAATGACATCGGCATGTCTAATGATCCGAGTATCACTGTGTCCTCTCAGTTGCCCCTGTTCGTTCTCCGAGCATCGGAGATGCCTCGCCTTCCCCAATGGACCGTGTGCATCTCGGAATTCTTGCAAGAGCAGATAAAAAGTTCTGGACCGCGCGGGGTCTTTTCCTCTCCCTCTCTCCCTCTCGGGAAAGAGACGGACCGAGATCTCCCTCTACCTCTCTTGATATCGATTGATAAACTTGCACCGTTCTTGTACAGGTGTGTGTGAGTGCGTGTCCAGCGTGCTTGTGTACAGGACACTTCACAGTTCGCGCAAGCCAAGCGCTGAGTGATTTGCTTGGGGTTGCATGACTATTTAGAACTGGGGATATTATGCTAGAAGTGCCATTTGTAGACGCGTTCCTGGAAATATTCTGTTATGCACGATAGACCGATTATTGTTAGCTAATCCTCGCTCGAGAAGAGTTAACAATATCTGCATTGAGTCTGAGTTCATTATAATAATATGGGATGTTCTGGGGAGAAAATGAGAGTCTCCCCAACTCTCCAGATCTCTCTATTCAAGGAGTATACCCACTCGACAATGATCAATCTCGTCTGTGAATATATTACCCTTGATTGTCCAACCATAACGTTAGCTTTTCGGTAATAAAGAAAAGGGCGCTTTTACGAAAAATGTCGAAATAAGTCGTCCAATGCTGGAAAGGACAAAAATTCTGAATTGACCTGTAGTGATACTCGAACTTATAGATGAAGATAGAAAGGGGTTGGAGGTTGGAGCAAGCGGATCAGCCCATCAGATGCTCTTTAAACGGAGCGATAGGAACGAAAGTCGGACTCCTAAATATTAACTAGTAAATATACAGTATCCGCGTCAACTGCCGTCCGAAATATTTAATAGCACGGAGTGGTGTTAACAACCTTGTTAAATAAGCCAATATGTCTTTGACTAGTCAAATATCGGATATGGAGATAAGCGAGAGGAGATACTTCGATACTCCAGTGTCGAAGCTTTCACCACTCCTGGCATTGAAAGCTGGATTGATCTTTGCGAATTATGACCGCTTTTTAACATCAGAGGGTCAATTACACGAGCTCTGATGCTGAATTATTTCGTACTAGTATTTCTGATCACATACAGTTGATTAGAAAACTTTGCACTGTTTTTGCAAAATTACAATTAGCGGTAGCTAATAGTAACATTAATGTGACATTTTCGACCGTTTTCCTTCGAAACTATGTCTTCGAGTCATATTCCATTCATATTTATAAAATTTAATCTCCGTTAAGCTAATGACTGCTTGCTTTTTACATTTACAATTATATTTGTACAAATTGCAAAATGAGCATCGTCAATGGCTGAGTTAATGATTAGTATTCTTTTCTGTAAGGGAAATCAGTGTCCGGACAGTTAGCGACGGAGAGTTATTATTGATACTTTTGGGACCAACTCTACATATGTAAGTGTTATAGAAAGGAACCACTAAGACTATCTATCTGAATTAAATTTTTGAACACTGGAATCGCCAGTGTTACATTTAAATGCAAGAACAAAATTGAATATCTAAAATGCATCTCGAACAACTCTTTGAGATTTTCTGTCTGCTCCGAAAGTGTCGACAATATGCAAAGTTTATTTTTTTAATTTTTCCCCAATTGACAGCATCTGCGGTGTTAATGAAAAAGAGCTTCCAATTTGAGACACTGCGCTGATGCGAGCAACTGAAACGAAGCGCAAATGCTGGGACACGACCTCGTTTCCGTAAAAGCTTCATTCCACATACCTAGTTCTAATTATAACAAGGATAATTAGAATTTTAGTAGTCATCGAGAACACATGGATTCTAAGTGATAGACTCATCCAAAGAAAACAAATAGCAGATATACCCGAAAATCTCGAGGGGAACACTTAAAATGTGCTGCAAGTGATTAATTAATACACAGGGTGATTAAAAAATGTTCCATAAAACTCCGACAAGTCGAACGTTTATACTAAATTTGGAAAGTCATCCTATGGACGCGATTCAAATGTTCGATTATTCAATTACATGAGGACTGCTATAATCACTCAATTAGGGACTTCAATATGATTTATACACATTTCAGTTCAATCTCTTGAATGTTAATTTAATGGTATTCTACACCGCCTCGTTTGCCTCTTATTGTATGTGTAAATATTTCGAATATAAAATAAACGTTAACACTCTTACCCAAATTTATGTCTGCTCTCTGACTGAATATATATTAATCAACGTTTATAATGTTCCATATTATATTCTATTTTATTAAGTATTATAAACGCGCTAATATTCAATGTTAACTAATCCGCATTAAGGTGTTAAGAAAAATTGAAGGGAATTGCGCTTTCGGTCAGATGGTCAAGTTCGTGACGCTACTCTAAATCACCCTTTATAGACATCTCTGGTCACTCGTTCTGTATAAACGATCTCATTAGGTCTTCGTGGAGAGGACTGTTACTGTCCTATAATCTGGCAGACACAAAATCCGCCGTATTAAGCCTGTCAGCTGATACGCTCGCTTGATTATTCACCGGCATCAGCTAATGATACAGATCACTCTGGGGCACTTATTGCTTATTAGAGTAAACGTGTGAACCTCAAGCGATGGACATCTATTAATCTCCTCCATTTTGGCTGACGATTTTATATCTCACAATGCCCGACAATTACTTTCACTTCACGAAGAGTCGTTTTGCATCGTAATAAATACCTTCATGCTTCGCTGGTATGCACATCTTAAATTATCATGCAAAAAAGTGGAGTGAAGCAAGAGACCAGCTGAAAAAAATAGTGATGAATATGCTTTGTTAATTGAATTTAAAAATAGATTTAGTATGGGTTCTCATTTTCCTCTGAAAAATTCTCTAACCTCTTTAACCAGCAATTACTTGCTATAACGTAATCGAACCCATGGACATTTTTCCTATTTTCTCCGACCTGGGCATATACTAATAATCTCAGTACTGAGGAGGCCTCGTTGGGTGGTTTGGGGGGGGGGGAGCAGATTTTCAGGAAAAATCTTCAGACCCTGAACAAAGATTAAAGCTGCAAGGAAAATAATACTAGGGAAAGGAGGTTGGTTTCCAGTTGCAGTTAGAAAACAAACACGCCAATGATTTGTCAGTTGCAACGTTGCACATGAAACTAGCTCCGCGATTGTATTATCCCCCCACTACATACTCCTTCTCAACCCAAGTTATTGCAGGTATCCAGGAGCAGTCCTACCGCGTCAAGTTCAGCATAACAGACTATACATAGATAAAGCTTTGCACAAGGGCACCAGTTTATACCCCGCAAGTCGGCACGAATACACATTTGGGTAAATGTACCGAATCGCTACTCACGTGATTGTTCGTGTAATTGCGACTTTTTTTTAATGGAAATGTATTTATTACCATTATAGACATGCATTGAGAGTGGGAGTGCACCATAGAACACCATCACAACCCCATAAAAATACCCCAAAACTAGATTATGTAGTATTTACTTTTCGTAGTATGTAGTACTATGTAGTAGTGATTCCATATATTACGGCGTTTTTATGGAATTGGTATGGGGTTCTATGGTGCCCCCCCACTCTTAATGCATGTCTATAATGGTAATAAATAGATTTCCGTGAAAAATTATTACATACATATAAATTATTTCATTCACATCCACATGAGTAACGATTCGGTACATTTACCCACATTTGCTCATTGATATACATTTCACGTGCAATTCTTGCTCTCACCGAATATGTACACGTGTGGGGCTGTACTCGCATTGCAAATTTATTCCTGGAATTTCACCGAAGGAAGCGCCAGAATCATCGGGGTAGACGATGTACTGACAATCGTACGTGCGGATAAAAAAAACGTAACAAGAGAGTGGGTCAATAGTTATCTCCAGTGCAGCTATAACTTTCATTTTAAAAAAATAGGGAAACTATAAAAATACTCTATTTTTCATGATAGTTTCCGAGTGTCTAGCTAAATTATCAGACGGTTCTTAATTGCTTGCAATTTGCAGAACCGTACGTCAGCATTCAGGGCGTTAAGCGGCTTCTGTTGACTGCGATCCGCAGCAGATATAGCTCTTATCGGAAGAATCGATAGGCTTACTTGAGCTCTATTTACGTTTTATGTTGCTTTTACCGCATTACGGAACCCACTGACGTAGACCTACTGGCCGTTCTACTTGATCGAATCTACCTTTTCAGTCAAACCTTCAACCACAATGTAGACAAAGTGATCTGAAGCAATTTGGACTTTGTTTTGGCTTGGAAAGCGCTTACAGCGCACATCTGTTGGTTTCAGTATTTGATCGCATAAATACAAATCTAATCTTTCCTTACTGAATCGTAATCCCGAATGTTTAGACTTAGATCGATCGAAAACATTTCAAAGGACATGGTTTCGGATTTTTAAAAAACTTATCAAAACAAATTAGCTTTGCTATTCTAATGATGATATACTTTATTCGAGTGACGCAGATTTTATTCCCGACAAGCCATTTTTTACCAGAAAATGTTAGAAAATTCATATGGAAGTAATCTTAGATTCATTGTCAGCAATTCATCTGCAAGACTAACAAATAAGTAAGCAAAACTCGTTCGAAAGTGAAATAAAATTCACTAGTTACACTTGAGCCATGTTTCCATCAACTTTTTTGTACTTCTAAACTTTACACGTCTAATACTTGAAGAAATTTTCTCGAATACTTCAACTTTCCAAGGTTCGAAATAGGAGGAGTGTAATTAAAGTGAGCATTAGTCTTGTCCGCTACAAGTTCCAATTACTGGGAATGAGATAGCTTAGCGAAATTATATACGCGCGTCTAAGGCATCCGCTGGCGGCAGAAATAAATTTGAGGGTGTCATAAGAGCGCCGACATTAAAGTCAATGAGGTTCAGATCTCCGCAGTGCCACTTGGACTTCCGTTTCTCCAGCTTTGCTCATCTAAAGCTGTCAGTCAGCTAAAGTAATGGCAGGACACCCGAACCTAATGCGGTACAGTACCTTTCAAAGGTACTGAACTTGGCGTTCAGACTTTTAAAGGTTCCCTCCCTCAATCTTCAAAAGCCCTTATGGAAAATATACCCGAGTTTAGCAAGAGGAATTGAAATAGAGCGAAAACATTGTTTGTATCTGTGCCTGATTATAGTATCCCCAGTAAACTAAATTCCAGAATTTTGGAACACCAAAATGTTGGATTACATGATAGACATCGAGTAAAGTCTAAAATTTAAAATGTGGAATTTTTGGATTTTTAGTTACTAATGCTTTCACTGTATCTATCACACAATATAATGGATTTCACGTTCCATTGGGATTCTTTTGGAATTCCTTGGAATTCACGTTAAGCGTTTTATTTTGTACATTCCGAATTTTAGTGTTCGATTGTATTTATTATTTTCTTAAGGGAAATATTTTCCTAACATTTTTCGCGTTTCATTATGCGACTCATCGATTGTATATGACGTAATTCGGACTCTCGCCGACTATACATGAACTCGGCCAAACAGTTTACTTACGCTGGCCGTTTTTTAAAAAAAAAGTCATAAACTGGCTAAACTGTCAATGGATTGATATTCATTGATATTCATTCTACCTAGCATTGTGAATATTTTTACAAAGCCTATGAAACAATTAAGAAGTAATTTTAACGCGGGTTTAATCCAAACAATTGTCATCGCTGATTTTCAGCACGTGCACGCACTGGGCAGAGGGTGGTTCGAAATCCACCTTTAAAATTGTAAGTCCACCGGTATAAACATAAATTTGGTGTCCCCCCAGCCTTATGGACATGCATACCAGGTCGGTATGTGAATCCAGGAAATGTATTCCATACCCATCGCGAACCCTGGGGGGAGTCCACGTTAATGAAACAATCAATCAATCAAGCAATCAATTAAGAAGTAATTTAGAATCCTACGAGTTACTATAACTTTATTATCAATTCTGCAGTATCGGTTCTGCAGTACTGATTCAGATAAGTTGCACATTAATGCTATAACAATCAGTTGTTACATCCTCAGCGCGAATCAGACGACTTTTCATTGCAAAATATCAATTAGAATTCACTACCGGTTTCATTTCCCTTAGCATTCTCCTGCGTAATATTCGAATCGTAAACTCGACCATCAACCGTTCCCCTCGAGCGTTATCACATCGACCCCTGACTTTTCCATGGGGGAGACATATTTCCACACCTGCGTGCACTTGCGTGAATCTAGGACTTTCCACACACACACACACCGCAAACTAGCCCACCCACGCTCCCATTCTCGCTTCTTTCTCCTGGAAATTCGGCACTTTTGTTGGAGTATATAAACCCCGATTTTCTAGAGGAAGATGGGCAATTCAGTTGCAACCTTCTAACACGACGAAGCTCTGTCAGTCAGTTCTCTGAGCCATAACGCGTGGACGTGTAGTAGCTCGAAGAACAGTTCTCCTTCGAATCAGTTTTACCATTACCGAAAAGTCTCACCGTAAACGGAGACTTTAGGCAAGTTATTGTCCACCGCAATACCTCATTAAACTCGTGACGTTAGACCAGCCACATCTACTTTTAGTTTCATGGCGTTTAGTTTTTATAATTTCCAAAGCTCTGTACCAAAGTAGAACTTCATCTTTGAGTGCAACATATATCAACTTTTTATATTCTAAATATAAACTCAAAGATTCCTCAAACTCATTTAAATAGCCCATCCATTTTTCTCGTTACAATTAACTTAAAAAACATACAAGGGAACAACATCGAACCCTTGGTAGGCGGTCTTTGCCGCTCGAGACATAGCCAGGGCGAGCCAACTGAGCAATTAGATCTTTAACTTCTCGAAAGAGGTATTGAGAAACCTCACCATATGTATATCCTCGAAGCTAAGGAGCGTTTCTACACCACTCAAGGTTAGTCATACCCCAGTGCTGGTTGGCCGTTATGTTAAGCCGAAGCTCCTGATTCACTTACACTATAAAATTCTGTATTTATCGCAAAAAGGGCTAGATTGCTCAGTGTTAGGTAAAACATCGAGAAAAGCCTCGCCGGTTCAAACCCCGGCTCGAGTCCATTTTTTAAATAAAATTACCATCAGGCAGATCGTTTTTTATGAGCGGATTTTATTAAAAAATAGTCGTATTAATATTGATTTAATACGTACTACTTTTGCTCTGAACTTGCTACTTTATGGACTGCAGTCTATTTTAGCTTGGAACGGATTGCGTTATATTATCAAATGAATTTTTTGAATTTCATTTCCTTTCAAGACAGAATTGCGTTTGCAACACCACCGAGAGTACTTATCCATTAAGCCAATATAATTAGTACATCGGGACAATAGCGCGCCAGTGGTAAGAAAGGCACAACTGCCCAACCTGTAAGCCCGGCTGATTCTTTTTGGAACACAGTGTATACTAGAAGTGCGGGGTCTTGATATATCGAGCTGATAAGGTCAACGAGTACTTAAAGAACTCACCTCTGAAGATGTCAAGTAGCAGAGCCTCGAGTCCGTACTCTCGAGGGAGGCTTGTTGAACGATTCCGTATCTGCTATCCCTGTCTGACATGTAGTCCGATCTGACGCTGTCTTGCCTGTCGAAGGTGCCCCTGAAAATTGATGAGGACCGATGCCTCGATTACAACAACTGAGAGACCGTAGGTTTAGTACACAAATAATTTCGGTTTTCGTATATATATATATATACTAGCCGATCGGTTTGAATGTTTGCAGTGAAAACAGTAACATACCATATAATAGCAGTTGTCAAGCTAGGATAAATTAATGTTATAAAATCCGGTATAAGTTAAAATTCAGGTTAAAAAGTATCCTATGTCTTAATCCCGGTTATAAGCTATGTCCGTGCCAAATTTCAGCAAATCGGTTCAGCCATTTTTGTGTGATTGAGTAACAAACATCCAAACTGTCACATTTATTATATTAATAATAATAATAGGATATATATATGTATGTATTATTAATATTAACGAACGAAACAATGGTCCTAGTAATGTACTGGGAAACCAAATAGTATACCAAAAATAAGAAAATAGAGATGGCGATAGAAATTCACGGGGGGCATCTCGCCGTCGTTTAAATATCAAATATGTTTTCGATGAAGAAATATTTAGGCTAGGTGGTAAGAAGCAGTTTTGGATTAAGTAACTGATCAGTTGCATCTGTGACCACTACAGGTATATGTAGAAGTAGAAGCGCAGCTAAATAGTTGTATGTCAAATCCCATATTAGAGCTTATCTGATGTGGTAGATCTGACTCTGTTATCGCCACACATCAAGCTATTCAGTTACGCATTACAAAATTGCATGTTAAGCCTTATGCATACGAATGCACGATTTCAATTTCTAAGACCTAACCTACGTCATTCGAATCGTATATCCGCAAGTACCGCGCTCTCGCACACATTATGCACTCATTGACCTATATTTTTGTATATGTATAATGATAACATTCCTGGACTTCCTTCTTAGGGCGTTGAAATTTTCATTAAAGCATTTTCCCCAGCACAATGCCTCGCTCTAAGGTTTAAGCAGTTGGAATTGGTCTCATTATGATGTCTAAGTTAGTTGCCCTCGTAATTAGGCGAAAGTATTCAACAAAGGGGAGATATATTACTCAGCAAAAAAGAGATGTGTGCTTTTTAGGTGATCGCGTGATGAAGTACCAGCACTTTTACATATGTGTTTACTGTCTTATAGTGATTCATCGCAAACGTTATATAATTTGTAAACACACATGTTTATACGTATAAAAATAATTGTAATAAACATTTGTTATCACTAATTAGTGAAACATTTAAATGTTTATGTCTGAATATCGAACTGATCTTCTTGTGATGAAAACATCATATAAACAACATCATTATATGTATTACGACGCAAGTATACATTCATTTGCCGTACTCTTCCAATCCAGTTATACAAGAAGAATTAAATGCTATGGGTTTCAAAGGGATGGAAAGAAAAGGCGGGCGCGCACTTGATACAAATAAGTGCGCATTGTACTGCAAGAAACGGTCACGTACTGCATAACGCGGCGAACGAAAAGTGACACTCGCTACTTCTGCACAATGGCACACTGGCCGCCTTCAGTCCGCTTTTTAGCAGCTCTTATTCATCGTGTTTCTTAAGCCTTTGAAAGTTGTATGTCAAAAGTTATTATACAAAGTTCTAGCGTAAGTTTCGAATTGGTACAGTATACATATAGCGTTCCACCGACGGATTTGTATTACGTTGTACCAGAAGCAGAGGTTGCCGACTTTTTCTACGATAAAAATGAAACGGACTTTTTAGCTTTTAGACCTAACATAGAACAACAATGAACAACTTTATCTACTTGTGTTGTGTCGAAGTATAATTAAGGATGTTCTGGACACAAATCTAGTATTTTACAGGGAGAAATTTCAAAATAGTAAGAAGTGGTTGAAATTTTGTGGAGAGTTTTATATATTCATTTGGAACTTCTTGATTAAAAATCCCAACATTCCACTAAATGTGTTAAAAGTTCTAGCGTTGTATATATTAATGATGAATTTTCAAGTGAAATCATAAAAAAACACCGAGCAACTTTTCCACTTTTCGCAATACAGCAATAATGCATTAAATAATCTTTGTTACAAATTTGAACAATATTCACAAGTTCAATTGCGAGTAATAAAATAAATATTCTCGGAAAATATCAAAACATTTAGAAATTTTATGTTCACTTGCCACAAGCCTGACTATCGTTACATCCTCGTACGAACCGGGTTATTTTTCTTTTGCTCCTACAATACAAAATCATCGCCGTTTTTCTTCGCATACAATACTCCTACGATTCTTCCTGTGCTAAACTCGAACCTAAAGAGTGTTTTCTCCGACCGTTACCGCGCCGACCTTTGACTTTTTCGTAGAGCACCCCTCAGTTTCAGTCATAGCTGCTTGCACTTGGGTGCATCTCGAAAATTCCTTCTACCAACACAGCCAAGCCTAGATCACCTACACTCCCACTCTAGCCTACAACTTACGATCGATGAAACATTTAAATCGTATAGTGGTTTCGTGGAATGTTCGAAATTTTAGTCCGGAAGTTTCAAATGGATTTATAAAACTCCTCGCGCAATTCAGCCGATTCTTACCATTTTGAACATCCGCCTAGTATGATTATGATTGTTTTCATTAACGTCGACTCCCCGCAGGGTTTGCGACGGGTACGGAATACCTCCTGTATTCACATGCCGACCCGGTATGAGCTTCCGTAAGGCAGGGGGGAACACCAAATTTATTCTCATACCTGGTGGACCTACAATTTTTAAGGTGGATTCCGAACCACCCCCGCGCAGTGCGTGAACGTGCCGAAAAGCGGCGATGACAGGTGTTGGGATCGAACCCGGGTCCCGCTAATTGCGAGTCGGACACTTATCCCCCTGAGCCACTGCGCGGAAGATCCGCCTAGTAAAGTACTATAGTTTGTCTCCAATGCATTCCCAAACCGAGAAACTGAAGAGTTCCAAACCAACGGAAGCAAATGAGGTCTTAACAGTTTTTAAATGAATTCTTCAACTGCTTGTTATGTTTCTCAAAACATTGTGAGATTTGACAAAGGGAAAGAAAAAGGAAAGGGAAAGAGGACACATAAAGTCTTATAAGTTTTTAGAGAAAGTATGTATATGGAAATTTTGACTGGTTCGTGGAAAGAATCATAACTTGTTCCGATCCTGGTCACAATATCGCCTATCTGTTCTATAGAAACAATACTTATTAGTGTACAAAATACTGAAGGGTGCCAGATAAGTATAATCAACACGAGAAATCGTGCTATATGGAGTTTTCTCCAACGTTTTAGCACACTTTAGTAGCCAGACTGTTCGTTCCTGCTTAGCATTTACAATATCTAATTCCAACAATTTCACTAATGACTATCAAAAATGTTTATTTTTCTTACTTTTATTCATCTAAATATGTATGTGTTTAGCAAGTATACGAATCAACCGAATATGGGCGGTGTCAGAATGTCTAAGGTGATAAAGAAAACTATAGTCATGTTTCTTTAGTTTTAGTATAATTCTAGGATTACTAAATCTTTCAAATGACGGGTTGTGGATTGTTTCCTTAAAATCATTAACTTCATGCTGATATGGTTGCCGGAATTTTTACAGTCAGGGGGCTAGGGTACCCATGGGACTTTTCGAGAATTGGCTGGTGGCCGTGGTACCTACAGATGTCTGATGGTAATTAACTACAAGTTAAGAACGAGATGGAGCCGCGCACGATGTCCATCGATTGGTCCAGCCTACAAACGAATACGAGTGGGTGCAGACGACAAACGAATACAATATGCATATGTGTTATGTTGACGCCCTTTATTGCGGCACGCGCTTATCATTTCTGCGATCTTGGACCGGGGTGCTCCCGACAGTCCCGACTCGACTCCCGCTGTTCGAAGCCCGAGTCTCGAGGTTTCGAGACGTAGGCATACACATACAAAAAGAAAATAGGAAACGGCGTCGTTCTGTTTCGCTCAGATAACTAGTCAAGACCAAAGGAGATTTTCATTTTGATAACTCTAAGTAAGCCTATCTACTGTGACGAGGCAGATTTCTCTGCTCGTCACATCGGGAAAGATTAATGAAATTATGCAATAGGAATTAATGGCTCGAGGTACTGGAAGTTCGTAGGAAGAATTTTGCGAGCCTCAGGGATGTCACGCGGATCTTTCGAGCAAATTTACGATGTGTATTTGGAAACTTGCGAGAATTCTAGGAACTGCGTAGCGCGCTAGGGCAGCACCACAGCATCGGGGTGCACACGCGGGATTTGGAGCGGACACCATAGGCGTAGGAGTAAACGCGCGGCGGGACAACTGCTGTGCCTGGCCAAATTTTGGGAATTTGCTGTCTTCTTCTTCAGCGGTTTTGGGGCTGGTAAACCCCTTATTCATTATGCTAAGGAGCAACACCCAGCTTTCCATCTTCTCGTCTCGGCTGCGGGGTGGCCGCGACAAGGGCGCCAGCCAAAATTCGGGACCACTCAAGGGCGAGTATTGTCCGCTCCTTTGGGTTGGATAACCCTTAGGATTGTCCAACAACCCTTAGGATCCCATGATTGTCCAAGGGCGGGCATACTCACTCCTTTGGGTTGGGTGGTCCTTTGGGTCGGGAAATTGGTGGACGAATCCCCATTTTCCTTTGGGTAGCGACTGGGTATTCCTCGACTTGTCGCTGAGCAAGGGACGTAGGTAGGCCGCCTAAGCCTTTGCTCACAATTTTTTTGGGAAGCAAGTACATCGAGGGATTAGCTCGCGCTTTTGGCCAAGCGTGACGATTCCGAGAACTTGCCTGCCGCGAATTGGGGAAAGAAGACAACCACTATCAGCGAGGGAGACAACCACCCTTCGGCCTATCAGCAGGACTCCCCGCCGAGCAGCGCGCCAATTAGAAGGTTCCTTAAAAGAATTCTACAGCCCTTATAATCACCCGCACATCGATCCTGGATCACTTCTACATCGACTGTGACTTTCGACATCTTCGCTGTGTGAACGAGCTCTCCAGCTACAATCTTCGGACGACCTCTCCAGCAGCTTCTGCGAGCCGTTGGCAGCAACACCCAGCCTTCTCCAGTTGCTGGAACGGGAAGCCGGAATACCACCTTCGACATCTTGGTGTGGTGAGCAGAGACTTTTGTTGGAGCTCTCGGGATCTCTTGTTCATATTTGGCAATTATTTTCGGTATTGGGTATTTGGGATTTGACTACAATCGAGATTATCTGAGATTTTTGCGTTCATCGCGCCGCCGTCCGTGGGACACGGCGACGCACATCGGCAGCGTTCGTAATTCGTGGGCATTCCTGAGGCCGCACGCAAGCGTGTTCACTTCGAAGTGGGAAGTCAAGCGTCGGGTATTTCGGTTATATTTGCGGTTATTTTGCGTGGGATTATCTTTTGGAATTATATTGGGGAACATCGTGGGACTATCGTTCGGACATTATATTGTGTGGCATCGCGTGATTATCTTCCGGGAAATATTTTCGTGTGATTATCTTTCGGGAAATATCATCGGGCGAGTATCTTTCGGGATTCACTATTGGGCTTATTTTTCGTTCGGTATTCGGGATTAGCGTGCCGGGATCCGGGATCCCAGTACGGCAGTACGCGAATCGCCTGGCGAGCGTCTGAGCAGCGGCGCACGGACGTAGCGTAGGCAATTGCGCCCCAACCATAGTTGGGGAAATCCTTTGCAAATGTGAGCCACGTATGGTCCGCAAATCAGCTATTTGTCCACTTGTCCAACCTATTCACGTGTTCACTATTTATTGATCGTTTATTTAGTCAATAAACCTTTGTTACATCTTTCTGTTAAATTGTGTGCCCAACCGTCTCTACTTTCATGAACCCCCCGCCCCCTTCTCTGATTGAGCGAGCCTGGTATTTGGGAGGGTGGACTGAGTCTATTGTCTGGACCTGAGAAATTTTAGGATTATCCTATGTTTCGTGACTATCGTGGGTGATTATTGGGCATTGGCATATCTGGAGATTATCTTTTGGGAAACTGCAGGTCCAGCAGTAAACTTTTCCCCCAACAGGGTGACTTGGGCTTTCTATTGGGTTTGCGTTTGTGTGGGGAAATAGATATTTATTATCATCTTCTTAATTGTTTGACGACGCCACAGCGAGTCGAATCGAGCACGAACTCGGTCCCGAGCCGCCGATCACCCGTTGTCGTCGCACTACATAGTATATCTTATATTGTGCATTGTATACACGTATATGCTATATCGTGCTCGCTTACCTATAAATAATTTTTGACCAGTTCATTCATTTATACTGTAAGATTCAAGAATGTGTGCGAGTGAACTATAGATCATGCCCTCAGGCAGAGTGCCATTAGTAAGTAGTTAAAATTTGAAGCAACAATTCTTTTGCATTCGGAATCGTCTTTTGCATTCTGGTGCATTTGGAGCAACAATTCTTGCCACGAATATAACGCTGTGTGTATTTGGTTATCGCTCGCATCACTTTTTGTGCGCACCTCAAACCCCCAAAACGAGTATTGTCTACACGCCTTTCTAGTGAAAATCGATCACCTATCAGACATCTCTAACTGGAGAACTCGCAAGAAAATCTTCCACTGCACCATAAAAAGTGTATTGTGATTCTCGATTGGGCTAATAATATTTTGGTCAAGCAAATATCCCATTTCGTATTTAAAAATGTAGCATTATTGTTATTTAAACTCGTTTTACTGAGGGATGAGCATATGAATTTCATGAAAAATAAAATATGATCCGAGAAAAACCTATAAATTTAGACTTGAATTACATAATTATAAGTGCACTATTATCTGGAGAATATAGAAATATCATTTACGTAGATTGAAAGTCACAATACTCAAAAATACGTTTGAGGTACCTAACCGTCTTAGAACTTTTAGGATTGTTAACAAAGTTCTCCAATTATTGTATAACTATGTATTAACTACAAATAAAACGTCACTCCCTCTTCTTTAAAAAATCACACAAATTAAAATATTAGCTGTCCATCATCCTTTTATAGTAGCAAGGAAAGCAAGGGTCTGCACACACTTGTCCTGCCAACCCAGCCCAGCAAAACGATTCTTTATGCTCGGCCTGGCGGTCATCTACGTATAGCCACTTTATCTGGCTTGGACTGGCTTGAACCAAATTGGCAGGACAATTGTGTTGAGACATTAAATATTTATAAGTTTTTGGGCATTGTCGGAAAGGCTCCTACTGGTTTTATCGCGAAAATGATCACAGTGGCATAAGAACATGTCGAAAAAAAGGCATTGCAATCGGTAAACACGTTGAAAGGCGCGTTTATTGTTTTTTATTACACTTGGTCTTGTTTTAAAACAAGACCATAATCTCCTAAAGCCAAGACAAGTTGGTCTTATTCATCTTTCTTTTTGCCATTTATAATATTTGTCACTTCAAAATGATAAGTCAGAAATCATATAATTCTGGAGCGTTTCTGTATCTCGTAATGTGCCTAATCCCATATCATGCTGTCAAATATCTTGACATTTTGAAATTTCTTTCATTTGATGTGAATAGCCTTATCAATTAGGCGCCATCTAGCCGCTACGAGCCGGCCTAAAGTACTCAACTATACCGGTCTGCATACAGGGTGTGCCAAAAGTCTGGACACGATAAAAATATCTGAATAACAAAAAATATCTGAAAAAAAGAGTTCAGACAAAACATGCACTGCTTTCAAAAAGCTATAAAGAACAGGTACACTCTCGTGACCTCGGGCGAAAGGGTCATGGCCCTATCAAGTTCATGTTTTTTTTTTCATGGAACACCGATTTTTTTATGATGGAATGTTAAAGGTGACCTCGCGACGTCATCCAGAGTGTGCGCCATTGTAACTCTCAATTCTGACCACATGGGTACATATATAGATCAGCGTCGTGGCTACTCAATCCCATATAGTCTTGTCCGGTCTATTCCGTACCTGCTCTGCGCCTTGGCGCGTCTCGCCGGCCAGTCGGTTGACGCATGCGCTTTCAATTACTTGGCGTCGAGACTCTACCGAGTCCCCTGATCGAAGTCGGTACGTCGTTATAGTTTTTCGAAAAAGTTGTAACTATGTTATAAAAACGCCTATGCAAAAGGGAGGCCTTTTGTGCATGTTATTCAATTCATAAAATGCTCGAATTGATGCCCTCAACAATCTGGCATTGCCCCAACCGTACATAAAAGCTGTTGATCACATGGTTTATTTGTTCACGTGTGATGAGAGACACTTCATTCAAAATTCGGCGTTCGAGGTTTTGTAAATTATCGGGCTTCGTGGCATAGACTTTGCTTTTCAAATGGCCCCAAAGAAAATAGTCTAAAGGTAAACCCTTTAGACTATATTTTCTTTGGGGCCATTTGAAAAGCAAAGTAGAAGAGTAGAAGAGGGACAGTAGAATGGCCACCAAAGTCACCCGAGCTAAACCTAGTAGTCCGCTGTAATGAGTCAAGGTGGTAGTAAGGGCAACTTAAGTTTCATAAACAGCAGAAGACCACACTACATAATACAAAATGTGGTCTTCTGCTGTTTATGAAACTTAAGTTATTGACTTTACTATCACCTTGACTCATTGACCACAGGTCAGACTTTTGTCTTAAACTTTTTTTTCTAAAATGTCTTGGCTCAGATATATTTGACCGTTCCGGGACTTTTGGCACACCCTGTATGTAAAACAGCTGCTATGTCCTATTAGTTTACTTTCAACCGTCTTACTGTTCCACAAGTTGCCGAACGTATATAAATATTGAAAAATATATCAAATCTGTCCATAGACCTAGTATTCACGATATTTATGACACATAGGAAGAAATTCCTGTCTGGAAACAAGGTTGGCATACCATTTATACCATTTGAAGCTCGAGAGAAAGCGTACGGGGCATAACCGGTTCCTGCGCGGGGAATACTGGGCGGCCAGTCGTACGCCGACGTTGGCCCACTACCGTCTACCGCCTGGCTCTATAATTGGCTCTCTGCCGGCTGGCGTTCATAGCCCGTGTATTGACCCGATCGCCATGTTTTCGTTGCACCGGGGAGTCACCAGCGCCCCAAGGATCGTCGAAGAATGAACTTCAGATGTGAAAATTCGGTCTCGTTTCACCTTATGATAGTGTAACAGTGTGTTCCATCATCGAACTTCGAACTGCAATGCTTCCAAGCAGCCCACATAAAAGTGCGAACAAGGAATGTTAAAGTCTTGAAAGTATAGAAAACGTGCTCGTTTACTTATAGACTTGAACCATTGCAGTCCTAAGCCTTAAAACTTTGGTTAAAAGAAACGTACAACTGTAAAGGGTGCAATAGATTGTAACAGAAGAATTAACCTCAAAATACTCTACTATCTACCGAACCTATGCTAAAAGCAGATTAATATCTACATTGGTTGGTGGCATTAAAATTGCGTATGTATATAACTATAATTTGTAATTTATCCGGGAGAATATGAGACATTAAGCAATTGTTCTGATTAGATGTGTACCGCTAAACAATCTTAATATGTTACTATTGGTGTTAAACAATTAAAGAAAGTAGACTAAATGAATAACAATACAAATCAATAATAAATCTTGACAATAATTGAAACAAGCATTAAAAACAATAATGTTTATTAATGGGTGCCAACGTTGTACCCAAACCCAGACCACATATTGGTGCCCCTCCATATTTCGTATGAACTGTTGACCACATCAACTGCAGAAATTTAGTGCTAATAGTGTCGACCTAAAGAGTTAGATGGAGCTGCCATATGCTGTTGTTCGCTTTCTTCAGCAAGCTAATTATCAAAACTATATTGATCTTGTTCCATCCTCCTGGATCACAAGAGACAAAGGCAAATTATACTGCCGATACCCTGACCCCAAGGATTATGGGAGTATCAGTGACTGGGTAACAAATTTGAAAAAGCCAGATCCAACGTGGCGACATTTCGGGATATCTTTATTTTCATATGCAAGTAAGAAGAAACAGCAATCTTTTTCAACGAATTAGTCCTGCGATGAAGTTGTAAACTTTTAATTGGCGTTTTTTTAAACAACGAAATTAAGTTTTGCTTTCAGCTCATATATTAGTCACATATCATAAATTATGAGCACTGCTGGATAATATATTTAACAGCACTTTGTTCTAATATTGTTCTAATATTCATTGAGGATATTGTATTGACTTTGATATGAAAACTACAAAAATGAAACACGTCAATCTAGAGATATCACTGGCTTGAACTCTATCTGGATTTCATTGTTGATAAAGTTAACAGCATTCTTTCATATTTTCATTAGGAACTTTGGATGACGGCACTATGCGATTTAACATGGCCTTACGTTCAGATGTTACACCAGAAAGTCATTCAGAGCAAGAGACAGACACAATTTTCTCATCTTGGAGCATAAAGGAGGAAGACTGGAATACTGCATCAGCAACCCCAGCATCCCCAATGAGAGAAACCCCATCCCTATGTGTATCACACAAGAGGCGAAAAACGATTGTGACTGATCCAACGGATACAGAAGGTGAATAAAATAATTGCGGATATTTCTGTCGTAAACTAACAAACAATTCAATTTTTCTGCGACGCCCCTGTTAATAGATTTTTTGATGGATTTTGCCCAAAACATCGTTTGTAAACGGTACTGTCGCAAGTAACACTCTCCCTTTATTTTGTGTGATCAAATTCCGTCCCGGCTTGCTAAAGTTCATAAGCATCGGATGGAAAAAGCACGAATCCCCCCAACTTAAAGCTATCACATATTAATTCTCAAGGTGCAGGTTAAATACTGTTTAGTTACAAAGAAAATATACGTTGGTTGACTTTAATCGCAGCGATAATGTTAATGAATGATTGTTACAAAAAATAAAGGATCGTCGATAACTCTCGCCAGATCAATTTTCCTGGAGGCTTTTTTGACTCTATGTTTTAGAACCTTGCAATGTCGCACCAACAATCGAGCAGCACTTGGTCAAACTTATGAATTGTGAGCTTGATAAGTTCGGTGAGTTATTAGATATTTAATTGTATAATAAATTGTAAAAATGCTTTGAATAATCTATTCCTTTCTTATACTCAATTTCATACTCAATGAGTACTCAAAATCGAGTTCTCTACTGTCAAGACATATGGTTATATTTACTAGTTCATACAAGTATTGAAAAGTATCAACACTAATATAATAAGTAACAGAAGGAAGACATCGTTATTTAGCATAAAACTAGTGTTGATTTAGTTTTTTCACAATTCATTTTTACCCGCAACCAACATTAATGGCTAGAATATAGCATTAAGAGATATAACTAATAAAAATAAGAATAATAATACAACGGAAATGACACTTTCAGCCAAAAAAATAATGGAGCATGTGGATAGGAAGCACAAGGAGACAGAGAAACTCATTTTGGACTCGAGAAGCAGCATTCTAACAACAGTAAACGAATCATGTAATGAGATCCAACAGCTTTGCTCAAACCAAACTCCAGCGACAGTAGTGTCCTTAGCACGTCAGAACTTGAACGCTGCCCTTCCAATTAAGTCCATCGAAACGTTTTTGGAATTTGAAGAATCGTTGAAAACTTCGTCGGACAAGAGGACGACATTGGTATGTTTCAGTTTCTTATTCGGTCATTGTATGTGTAATGTTGAGGGTTTTACTAAGATTCTTCCGATGATCAAATTATAAGTATTTATAGTTGCCCAATTGTCAGTTTGTTGTGTACTAATTCAAGTACCTCAGTAATTGTTTAAATATAGCAAAGTTCCGATAAACTTTTTCTTTTAAAGTGTATATTTATACGGTTTCAAATAGCTGTATCACTCTACAGTTCCAATACTCTAAAGTTCGTTTTCGCGGACTAACAATAATTTTGATAAAAAACATTCAATTATTTGGGTTTTATTCGATTGCATTTTCAGATGTCTTTGTACCGAACACTCTGCGCGTGTCAGACATCATTAAAAAATGCTATCGCCAGGCTAATGTCAACTACAGTGGCAAAAGCGGTGGAGATTGAGTACTCCGGGACGGGCAAGAAAATACGGGGCATTTCGAAGCGAAACTTTAGTGAAACAGAAACATATTCTTGTTTGCATGGTGAGTGCCAAATTTGTAGACTGACAATCAGACTTGTAAAGTGCATTGGAGTTTTGCACATTTTAAAAGTTACATACAATTTCGAGCTAAGAAATCAGAGCTGAGGAAAATGCAATGCTTTTGCAGATGCGCTGCTTGAAAGATTCGGAGACACAGAAGACCTTACAACCCTACCAGGTAAAGTGGGCCGCTGGCTGTCTGCCGCCCGTGACCGAGAGGGTGGACGGAAAGATAGGTTGTATTGGTACAAGAATCAGGCTGATAATTAACCTAGGATGAAGTAATTCGAAGAATAGAAAATAGAAACACGCAAAACATATGTAATAAACTGACTTACATAATAAATGGAGAATAAACAAAAACATGACCAACACGTCTTTTTAATAATAGCTTACAAATATCTAGTGGCTGTATAACGAATGTATCTATTCATTTTATCAGGGCTCTAATAAAATGTCGTATTGTAAAGGGAGTTAAAAGTCTACTCGACTAAATAAATCACAACAACAGAAGTTCAAGCGGCCACTCGAAACTCTACTCGAACTACGTTTATGCAATTGAGACTCTTTACATCGGATTGCTGGTGAAGTTCGATCGCTTTATCTTATTTGCTCTCATCCTTTCAAGCTTCAAAACACAAGAAGACTAAACTTTTCGAAGAAAAGGGATGTATTGCGTTGGATTTAATGGCATCATTGATGAAACAGCAGTGTGAAAGGAATTATTTCAGCCCACAAAAGGGTCAATCGCCGTATACTTCAAACTGCAGAAACAATTATACTACAATTCTAAATAATTGTTATGTAATCGAAATATTCTTAAAAAAGACTTTTTAGTTGTGATATTCACTGTTAAAACCAGGAATAACACGATATATTATTCTTTATACTTGCATTTCTTTACGCCTTTGTGCCTATTGGTATTGTGGTCTTACGAGATCATTATAGCATATTACTTTTACTAAAGGCTACCGGATTATCAAACTGAAGCACATTTAGATCTCTAATTGTGGAGCAACACGCTTGTGTTATTTGAATCAATTCCTTATATTTGCAATATTTGCCGCAGTCCGTTTATTATTATCTTTTTGATTTCGTTAATTTCTACGCTACGGAAAGTAAAACAATAGCTCCCTCCATTTAGTTCAGAGAATACATATGATTACTACCTTTAAACCTATATGAATTCGAAACTTTTATTTCTCATTAGGTGTATTTCGTGTTTCCTTAACACCTTAAATTTTTATTTTTTTGTTGCTTTTTCTAACTGTTTTGTATATTTAATTTGTTAAAATATTATGAGTACATTTAAGGAGCGGATTTACAGGTGGTACAGCAAAACCACTTTTCTTAAAAATTTCTGTAAACTGCACATAATCTTTGCAAGGACTTGAAACTATTGGCCAAATTTGATTGGACTGGACCACAAGATTTTTTCATCATATTTTTCGATACTTTATTGTATTTGAGTGACTGGCGAGTTTTGGCTATTTCACACGTATAAAGGTTGCCAATTTCAAAGTTGACTATCGGCGGAAATGGTGTGATAAGGTTCAATAAAAGTTGGCCAGTCCTTGGAAAACCGAATGAACATTAATGTGCCAACGTTTAAAGAAAACCTTAAGAAAAGTGGTTTTCTCGACCTGATTACGAAAAATCTCGTATACAGGACGATAATGGGACTACCACCGACTTGAAAGTTTTTCTTTTGAACACCGAGTGACATTGTGAAGCTACAAGATGTGTGTATGTATGTACATGTTTAAAGTGCAATTGTCAAAGTAAGGATTCCCCAAAAACTAAGTCGATGGAATAAAATTGTTACGAATTATTGCTACTTTCTCCGACTCGAGAAGTCCGTTCATCTAGAGGGCTCAGTATAGCCGGGCAAAATTGAATGACTGACCTCTGTTCCATAGAGTCCGTGCGGTTGGACTTGTACCCGCTGTCATTGAGACTGCTCTCGTGCCGCAATGAAGGAAGCGAATCCCAGGGTGACTCTCGCTTATGCCCGGCGTAGCTGGGATTCATGGAACTGGAAGCACCGGAACCGAGAGTCGAGCTGCCAGATTGCCAGCCATCAGAATGACGAAACCATTGGGCACGCGCTGATTCTCCGATACAGCTGGCGCACCTGAAACCCAAAATCCGAGCATTTTCACTTTAAACCATCATACCAATCCTAAGCTTTATTCTCGGCTAGTCAAATCCACCCAGCTACACAACGATGAACTCGTCATCGAATTAATCGTTGGGTTATATATATACATACACAATGACATACATTTTGTTTTCATATTGCGTGGATATTGTGTTTGCGTGATTTGTGTCAGAGAAATGTGATGGAAGCGTTTTCCACACAGTTAAGTCGAGAACATATGGGCAGTAGAGTGTGCAAATTGTACACGTATAACCTGGAGGAAAACCAGAAGGAGTACAGTTTCGAAGCAGAGTGAGAATTGGCCAAATCCGTCCTGAGATTACCTTCTACCCCTTAATAGACCCCTTATCTCTTCATATTCCTCGGCTGCACAGTGTATGAACCTTCATGCACGCGATAGGGACAGAGAAACTTTAAGTGATGATACGGCATACCTATATGCCAAAAAAGGTTTTGCAATAAAAGCACACCTCGCGGAAAAAAGTTTAATATTAAAATGTTAATAATATAAATCGTAAACATGAAGTCAAGTCCCCCTATAGGGAATCTCCCTATAATAAGGAAAGTCGCCCAATTGACACGCAAATCAGTTTGAAAGGACTTGTGCTGTTAACATTCATTTTTGTTGTCAAGCTATTTCACTCTATATGTAGATAATTAATTTGTGCCCCTTGCAGAAAAAGCTTACTAGAAACTTTAGCCAAAACTCTAGGGAATTCTAGGAGAAAAACTCTACGAAAACGGGCGGAACTGAAAAAATAGTGACTAATATCCTTTAATACCGCACTCACGACGTATGGTAGCAATGCTAACAAAGTCGAGTGTTAAAGTATGGTACTAAAACATATGTTTGCAGTGCTTATTTTGCACAAAGTTCTGCAGCCTATCCACATTGAAACAGTGACTATAAGCAGCTGTTGCCTTAAAAATTACCTCGAATTGTAATCACTAAGATATCCACGATCACGGTCGATATCTCGGTCTCGCTTCTCTCGAATCATCTCGTTACGATCGCTGTAATAGCCATCCCTGCTGTCCTTGCTGTTCTGCCGCTCGGTGCAGTAGCGATAGGACAGCGGCAGAGTCGACGACTTGTTGTTCGATGTCGAACCTGAAATTTCGCGATGACAACCAATTAAAGTTAAAAGTTTCTCCGTCGAAATCGAGATTTAAAATATGTACAATATTTTTAGGCAGATATGTATGTCAGAGCTTTTCTAATATTTAACTCATTATTTTGATGACCTTCCGTCCCCAATAATACAAAGTCGTTTTGTCATTATATTGTGTGCAGATACATAAACCTGCACAGAATAATCTTGTTAAAAGTAAATTTTCTACTTTCCAATTTACAAACACTATTAACATAATAGTATGGAAAATGCGATCGTGAATAATAAAGAAAAATAGTTACTTATATTTCATTAATAGGCATCCATTTAATAACGACCATAAATGTATGTAGGTTAGTTTAATAATTCAACTTCTAATCGATTAACTAAAAGGTTTTAATCTTTATCGTTCTCTTGAGGATCAATCATTTCACGAGGCTTGTACACTGACTTTTCGTTAAGATATTAATTAAATATTATACATATTCACCAAATATTATAACTCGCGTGGGGGACCAGTGATAAAGAACTCCAACTGTCTATAACTACTTATCTGGTACACATAATAGCAAGGTAACGTTAATATCTTCTTAAGTGAAAGACGGATTACCGCAAGCAACAACCATCAATGAGTCCCACAGGCATAGTCGATGAGTTCGTGCTTATTTCTCATCTAACTCTCAAAGGAAGTGGTAAATAAAAAATAATTAAACTCGATGACACTTACGTCTTCGTGAAACGTGAGGTGTGCGTTGGACATTCAGGGGTATGTTTTCTGCGAATTCTGCAAAATCGACAAGAAGCCCCATTAATTATTGAATCCTAAAAGCTTAAATTCGTATAATACTGCCATCATCTATTGTAAACTTGCTTAGCTTACTTGCTTAAATTACAGATGTCAGGACCAAGAAAAACCATAGAATAGAAATAATACATATAACAGAGTGTTCGGAGAATTGGGATAACGTGAGTTAGATACGCGAACCTTTTACTATAGACACATACATAGATATAATATTAGAAGATGATCTCACCAAGATTCTCCATGCTCTGAGTGAGCAGAGCCTCGAAGGTGCGGAGACTGTAACTCTCAGCATCCATGCCCTTGGCGAGGGTGTTTCTGAGATGCATCTCGTACTCGAGTAGGAGCCTGCTGGTGGGGCTGCCGGGTGTTGAGACCGACTGCATGTTGTGCTGTTGATATGTCTGGCCGCCGTTACAGCGTCGAGAGTTGCAATGGGTCGGCTGCTGCTCCATGTCAGAGTTGCCATTGGAGGAGCTCGGCGTGGTGGCGTAGCACTGGTTATCGAAGATGACATTGTCCGAGGGCGGCGACATGTCACCTGTGCACCGATTACGTTCCGAATCTAAATTGTACGTCCTTGCTCGGCCGCCTACGACAAAGAGGTGACACATGCAGGAGAGATCGGTACAAGGCAAACCGGCCGGGTATCCGCCGCCGCAACATGCCCCCGCCGCGCAGTAAGGCAAGCAGAGGTCTCTCATCTTCGAAAGACCTGCAGGTGGGATATGTCAGGATGCTTGCGAGCTGCTCGACTCCTAGCAGTGCACTGCCATGCACCATGCACCGCTTCCCACTTTTCTACCCAACGATTCGACTATTAATAGGCCTCAGTGGTGCTGACACGTGTTAGCACCTTCAGTGACCTTATGCACGGACTGCTTGACCTTTCCGATACCTGAATGGATACGACCACGCATCCAACCCATTCGACGCCCTTTCCTGCTCCGCGTCCCTGACGCCCTTAAGCCCGAGTAACTAGCTTCTTTATACAATAATAGTGCTCGACTCTGCGCGGCTGGCCAACTGAGAATTTCATTCATGGAACGGTGTACACGTATAGAGAGATCCGCGTCGGGATAGGGGACGTTCGAAAATACCACCGATTAGGCATGTGCACTGAGGCTATTATTGTCATATCCAAAGTATTTTTGCAACGGCAGTTAAACTAAACCTTGCAGCATCGTCTAATTTATACAATTTCAAATTATAAATATTGCAAAGTGTAGGGAACCAAACGACCTTTTATGTCAAATGTCTTTAAAAGAAACCCCGTAATTATACAGAACATGGTCGGTCCTCCTTGCCGATTTCAATTCCCTTCAGATATGTTGTGAGGAACATTATTCGGAGTAACACTTCTCCCTATATGTACACAGACAAGTAACCGTCGCTCGGCTTTCGGTTTAGAGTTATACACAAAAATATGTTTCGTACTTCTGATGAATTAGGATTAGGTTAAACGTTTCTAATGCTCAAAGCGAGGCTCAAAGTTCCAACTTCCACAATTTCCAGGCTGATGATATCTCGTAGGCTAAAGTCGAGCAACGGTTACATGTATATTATACGGAAAGTTACTCAGAACGGTGTCCCCTCCATCATATCTCAGGGGCATCGAAAAATAGGTGAGGAGCACCTACCGTGATCGGAATAATTATCGAAACCCCTATCATAATCTCGAACTCTGATTTGTCATAAGCATTCAAATTTTCAAGTAAAATGAAGTAATGAAAGACACGATTCACCCCGGAATCTAAACCTAAGGGACCTCCCTTGAAAATAATTCAATATAACCGTGTTATCCGTGATTCTTCTTGCGTTATATGTTTGTATAAATATATGTATACTGTTTTTGTATGCATAGCGGAGCATGTGCGCAGCTAATTACATCGCCCATTGAACCCAAGAATAAAAGGTCAGTGTCTCCACAGGATCTGACGAACACATACTAATAATATGCAAGAACAGCGTTATGAAATCACGTTTGATTGGCAAGATCCAGTTTTCAATATCAAGGGCGTGTAGTGTGCAGATAATATGGGTGCCAAATTGAGGAGGCTAAAACACCAAAAGCTTTCTGGGGTTGCGCATAGTTCAGCATGGATCATTGATTGTTCTGCAACTAAGTAAGCCTCTCCGATAGTTATTGTAAGATAGGAAAGTGATTGGGATCTAACAGTGTAGTCAAAGCACACCGACAAGCCTCTATTCTGAAAGATTCTAGTGCAGTTGCCCGAAAATGCCTAACTTCATTTCTGCATTTGTTCCTGTAGCTCCCGAGTGATCATTTATTTTAAAAGTCTTGCAATAACTAAGTTCCGAGTTAAAATATCGACCAATTTCTTAATTGGACGCATTAATGTCACAGATGTTCATGTAAATATAAGTCTCGGGCGAAATATGAAACAAACAATACAGATAACTGTACCATAAATTAAGTAGAACAGCTAAAAAGAATGTTCAGATGACATATTTTAAAAATATCAATAATGAAACACGCACAATATCGAATTATGATAAAGAGTCATTATAAACTGTTATTTTAAAAGTATCTAAATCGATAATGACTTATTATGATAGTCGCCGCCAACTCAATAGCCAGTTTCAAGGTCGTTTTTCTTTATAGTCGTCCTGTGTAATTATTTTCGGCATAATATTTCATACCAACTCGTCGAACTTTTATTATTTTTTGTACCAAATCATATGAGTTGGATATAAATTGGTACCAAATACTGTCTAACTAGTATTGTTTATTACCAAGTTATCCAGTTTCTATGATTCGGTACCAACGCATCCAATGTCTATTATTTAGTACCAATCTATCCAATTTATAAGGTTTGATAGCAACTCGTTGAACTATTCTTTCTGGTAGCAAATCAGAAGTACAATCAGAAAAGCGATCTTGAAACCACCTATTGAGTTGGCAGGAATTATAGCATGGTAAATTAATAGCATTGTAAGTATTGTAATACATTGTAAATAAATACCATAGTAGCATGGACAAGTAAATAGAATGAATAATCCTAACTCCCTGAATGGTACGGCATTGCAATAACTTTTATATTATTATTCCCATTGGTACTAACGAAATAAAAAAAGTGTAAGTGAAAAAAACTGTGTATAAAACCAGCCCAAGATATGAAGTGAACAAGAGTGTGACTTTGAGTTGGAACGAATTCCAATTGCCGAAAGTTCCATAGGATCACATCTGCATAAACATTAGTAGCTTCTCGATGAACTAAACACTAAAACTAGTGACATTTAAGATACTCATGTTTTTAGCCAGATTGGTAATGAGTCATAAAAACTCATAGGGTACCTATAGTGTCAATGAAGCCAGATCAACCTGTTTTCTTTGACAAAATTCATTTCACGCATGTTGACCAACCGGTTCTTCAGGAACAAACGTTTTAGTGAAGCCTAAGTTATTGAAAGTTGGACTAAAATCAGGTGACAGAGTGACCGGAAGGTAGTTGAGAAGTATCGTGTACCGGCGAATTGGCGTCCCATGTCGTGAACGCTTCTGGAGGCCTGGAACTTATTGCTATATGGAGTCCGATAAGGATGCGCATAGTTCTCGTTCTCGGCCTCGTGCACCATGTATTTCTGGTTGTTATTGCTTGGGTGGTAGTGATAGCTATGGTGGCTGTGACGCTTCCGGGTCATCTCCGGCGACGTGACCGGGCTGTCGATGCTCGACATCGGTTTCAGCATTCTCTTCAGTGTGTTCGAGTCTAGGCTGATGCCGCCATTCTGCGCGTTCTCGATACGCATGTCATCGGTGCTCTTGCTTTTCGATTGGCGACCTCGATGATTATTGTTAACAATGTTGAAAACGTTCCCGTTCTGCATCTCGAGCTCTGTGTAGTCGGCAGACTTGGTGTGGTGAAGCTCCTTGCGCAGGGACTTACTTTGGAGGGTCCCACCCGCTTGGGTACCCTCAGATTTGAGCATTTCTGTACCGTTTTGTTGGGTTGAATTGTCCTGGCTCTGCTTTTGCGACTTCTTCGGCGAAATCGCTGCGCCCTTCTCCTCCGGGCTGTCAATCTGCAAACATAATTTTACACTTTAGTATTTCGGAAAAACAATTAAGGAGTTTCATATTCTTGCAATATTGTACGGCCCGCCCGGTCGGGAAGCTTCACATCACTTTCAAACAAGGCGTGCTCGAGCGTTTATCGATTTTACAGCCGATTCACATTATTCGGACCTTCAGCGACAAATAGCGGGACAGAAACGTTAAGTGTTGTCAAGTGTTTTCGTTGTCAGCAGTCACAAAAATGGCTGTATATTGCTCTCGATGTTCCTCGGGTGGGAATCAGTTTGCATCCAAATATTCTAGTAGTAACGATGTATATGTTCATCTACTCCACAAAATAAGCGGGTCCCTTTATTTTGCCCAAAAATCGCCAATGTTTGAGCAGCTGTAACTTCGTGAAAAAAAAGTCGTACGATGGTGTGTATATGCTAATTTTAAAGCGCCAAATTTCTACTTTAAAAGCCTCGGATTACAATCATTCCAGCGATAATTTTTCTTGTATATAATCGCGAAAGTTTGCGGGTCCCTTCTCTCCTTCGTAATTGCGTAACTTTAAGAGACTCTATGGAGCTTCTAGATTTTTTTTCACATTTCCATTTACGCGCCCTTGTAAAGCAAAGTTTGCTCTTTACAAAGAGCTACGAAAAGTTGATTTGCGATTTTTTTGCCATTTTATCGCAAGTTGACTCAAAAGTGTGCTGCCAGCATTAGAGTAACCCAAAGTACACCTCGTGGAGGTCGCGCGGTTAGACTTGTGTGTGCGACGTCTACAACAGAATACAATACAATTCTGACCATGCAACCTCCAGGAGGTGTCCTTTGGGTTACTTTAAGCAGCACACTTTTGAGTCAACTTGCAATAAAATAGCTAAAAAACTCGCAAATCAACTTTTCGTAGCTCCTTGTAAACAGGAAGGTTCGCTCTACCAGGGCCCGTAAATGGAAAACTGAACAAAAAATGTAGAAGCTCCATAAAGTCTCTCGAAGTTACGCAATTTCGAAGGAGAGAAGGGACCCCAAAACTTTCGCGATTATATACACGAAAAATTATCGCTGGAATAATTGTAATCTGGGGCTTTTAAAGACTTTTTATCACAAAGTTACAGCTGCTGAAATATTAGCGATATTTGGGCAAAATAAAGTGACCCGCTAACTTTGTGGAGTAGTGTATTAAATTAATTTTTGTATCGCAGCACTCCATCAAATTCTCATTGGAATTGTTTCCGTGGAGTCCGAGAAAACGGGTACAAGGTTCAAGTTGTTCGCCTGTGTTTCAATTTAAACATTATGCTGATACTACGCAGTTTGAAAATTAACCGATGTTGGTTATATTCCTATGATCCGATGATAAAGATGCTAACGGCTTTAATCGATGATATCTTTAATTAATTATGCACGGAAATAAATAACTTTAACTTTCAGTATAGATGGGCGTTGCACGGGGGCGTTTGAGTCATCGATTGACATTGGCCTTACCTTGCCCGCCATCGATTTTATAATGAATGCTTATAGATACAGGGCAGCGGGAATTAATTTATAATTAAATCGTTACACCATATGACATAGGTGGGTATTTTACATTGTCACGTTGTATGCAAATGTTTTAGTGACCTCTAATTAACTATATCTCTTAATTAATTAAGTAATAGAAGTTTGTTTAGAATATTCATTAATTTCGATGTTAAAAGAACCTTCATCTTTCGTTCGTTATTTTATTAGAATACCATTAGAATCCAGAGCACGCTATTAAGTTTTCATGAGTCTCAGGTAGCAGAACAAGAATTTTTTGATAAACCGACGGATTATCGATAGGAATTTCGCGTGGAATTTGTTGACACCTACATTATTTAATTATTACTTTACATTCAAACACCAATAATAAAAACGATTTAAGTAATTGCATCAATATAACAAGAAAGGGTGTAAAGTTCCAAGAGTTTATTGTTTCTTGAACAATTCCTAAGGCTAAGCCAATTGTAATTTTATGTACCAAAGGTTTAATTATCCGAGAAAAATGTGATTATTGCGGAATAATCTGTCGTTTACTAAGCTGCTGAAGGAAAAGTTTCATTAAATCAGAAAAAATCGAGGAAAACGAAATAGAGAGTTTGAATCATTCTTCAATAGGAAAATTCTTTCGTAAATTTGTTTCAATTAACCACACATTAATTAATTAATTAAGAGCCATTTCTATCTCGGGCAGATTTTGTCGGCGAGAGAGACAGCAAAGTTCGGAGTGAGACAACGAGCTGTCGATGGGCGGAGCCTCCAGGAGCAAATATAACGAAGTAGGGAGAAAATCACAGGTCGTTTTCGTGCATTTTTCCTACTCTGAGTTTGACCGTCGCTTGCCAGTTATACCTGAGTCCAGTGACAATAGCGCTCGAAGGTTTATGACGGTACGCGCCTCGGGCCCTCCGTAGCTCGGTCAGGCGACTGTGAAGCCGAGAGCTGTTGGGGACTTTTCGCTAGTCGACAGGCTCATCGGGCTGATGAGCCCGCTATGCCCCGCGCTTGAAATTTAGTAAAAGGGAAGCACGAGAAAGTACAGTAGACCCCAATGGTGTTGTAAGGTGTCAAACTGGGAATTCTAGAATACTGGGTTCGATTCCCCGCGGTGCACTGCAATTTTTACACAGTACATATTCTGAATAATAGAATCAAATTTGAATATAAATATTTTTATGCATGAAAATTGCAAATTTTATCAATGAAAATTGTAATATTTTTTTTTATTTCTTTGTAGTGATTATATAGGTCATAGTATTTTTCTACGACGGTAATACCGTCGTTCCGTCAATTGTTGTTATGTCAGTCCTCAGTACTAGTTTCGTGCTGGCAACTATTATTATGTCGTTGTACTAATAGTCCTTAGTATAAATTATAATACTTTATTGCTCACTACAATAAGTACCTTCTTGGGGACAAGTCAAAGAGAAGAAATAACATTTATTACGTTATTCCGTTGGAGCGAAGACGGGCTTTGCCGTTCAAATAGTCAATATTCACTGTAAGTAATCTACATATATAAGAAGTCAGATTGGACAGTAAGAGCAGGTATCGCGCGAGTTGCTAATGATGAGCTGCGATGTTTGTCTCGATGATTGTCTGGCCGAACCGCGGCGGGATCTCATTTGGTAAAAATTGGGAAACGCGTGGCTCTGCGGCTTCGAGTGAAAAGCTATTGTGTTTACGGAGTGCTGCTCGAGGCAATATACAGAAAGGACATATGGAAAGATCAGTTACGGGATGCGGTCAAAAAACCCTTATTCTAAAGGATAGGTATACGTTTGCCTCTCTTTCTAGAGTCACGTGGCATTTCGAGGCTCCGCCTCCCTTCCCTACTTGAAAGTCGGCCGCTAGAGGCATCATCATCGATTGTGCTAAATTTTAGATTTTCGACCAGCGATTGCGTCGTTATTTCTGAACTAATCGATCTTAGATTTTAACCACGTACTAATTAAACTGCTCCGGAGGGCACGGTGGAACAATATCATTTTTGCTCAAGACTGTATCTTTTAAACAAAAAGCTTTTTCAAAAATCCGACTCGTGCATGCCCTCCGCAATAGTTCCATTAGTACGCAGTTCAAATTTGAAATCGATTGGTCCATAAATAACGACGCAATCGCTGGTCGAAAATTTAGAGCCTTAGAAATGGCTCTCTAACTTTAAAACTTGGCATGTGCGTATACTTGTTGTTGTTTGTCATTAACGTCGACTCCCCGCAGGGTTTGCGACGGGTATGGAATGCCTCCTGTATTCACATACCAACTCGGTATGAGCTTCCATAAAGCAGGGGGGAAACACCAAATTTATTCTCATATCGGATGGACCTACAATTTTTAAGGTGGATTCCGAACCACTACCCGCGCAGTGCGTGAACGTGCCGAAAATCGGCGATGACAGGTGTTGGGATCGAACCCGGACACTTATCCGGACACTTATCGGACACTAGTCGGACACTTATCCCCCTGAGCCACTGCGCGGGTTAGCATGTGCGTATACTTAATTACCAATCAAAAAATATTACTAACATGACTATATACCTCGACACAAATTTGCACACGCCTAGTTTTAAAATTAGAGATGCAAGTTCATTAATTAATTAACGTGTGGTATCTTTGATTGAAAACTTGGCTTCCTTGTGTGATATCTATTTCATTTTTTTACAATGTAGCTCAAGAAGATATCTTTTATGTGAGTCATTAAACTACTTGGCGCTTTTTTTTTACATTTTAATGTTTTTTAGTAGGGTTCACGCCTTTTTGGTTGTTCATATTTTTAAGAATCTTCTTTACAGTCTGTACAAATTGTGAAGAAGCTATATGTGTTCCAAACTATATATGATTGGTAGCTATTGCTTCTTTACTTCATTCCACAGGACTTTAAGTTGTGCGTTCCTTGAATTGCACACTTTCACAGTCAGGTTACATAAAAACACTAAAATTAAACTACGCATGGGAGTATAACTTATCTAATATGACTTGTCAAGTGCTAAGTCGAATCATTAACAATGAACCAAGCGATATACTCATGCCCAGTCTAATTGATTTAATTTATTTAGGCTTATCTTGACTGTCAAATGTGTAGCTCAACAAACACTTCAGCTAAATTCAGCTAAAGAGCTAAAATGACATATGCAAGCAATCATCATATATCATCTGAAGATATATTAGCTATTGGTAATCAGTACCTGTTTATCAAAATGCAACACTTTAGATTCTGCACTCCATGAGCCACTCACTTAGTAGTCATCATCAAGATATACCAAAGTTGGGCGTGTGTATGAGAGAATCGCTTACCACCATACACACTTTATTGTACTGCATCCTATCTGCCAAATGCATAACTCAAGGAGTACGCACAACGGTTAATACTGAAGTTTTCTATGAGCAAGTCCTGATTTCCATATGCTGCACACTTGGCATTTACCAGATACAGCGGTTTATGAATCACACTTGATACTTCTGGTATCGTATCATAATTCGCAATAATCACAAGATCACAGGGACAGGGGCAAGTACAGTATCATTTTTTATTAATGAATCTGAAATAAAATTAAATTGGACTGTATCACATAACCATTATCCTGACACATAATCAGCCATAGCATAACAACTGTGTCGGTCTAAAATTTAAGACCATATTATCTGCACAGCACTCCGCAGCACTTCGCAGTGGTGCCCGCTCGCGGAAGAAAAGTGAGAGTAACATTTTCAGGAATTGATGTGCCATAATCATCGTCATCATGGTGATGAATGTTAATTCGGCCGGCCTTTGACGCGAGAAAAATAACAGAGGAAATGTATATCTCCGGAACGACTGGACCGATCCACATGATTCTTGGCTCATTGGCTTGAGACAAATAAACGATGAAATACAAAATTCATAAATAAATTCTCGGAGCTGCAACTTCTGCATAAATGAAGGCGAAAGTTTGGTAACTATGGATAACAGCTACACTTCAGGATAATATGTATGTATAGCCTCGGCTGTGCGCGCCGTGCTGGCATATACATATACATGCATATATATGGGGAGGGGACTACTATTTGGCGCGAGACTCTACCGATTCGCCTGATAAGATGGTGCAGTTGCGAAACTGACACATGCAATAGAGTACATGCGCATACAGTGTATAAAAGTTTTGTGAGCCTGCCACGTTTACTTACCAATAAGTAATTGCAATAATACGTTTAATGTATGCATATACATTATAATGTTAAACAATGGCCAAATACATATTAATCGTTAAAGACTCGTGATTTAAAAAATTAATATTAAAAAACGGATGTGCACAAATTTGTTAATTTTAACAGCGGACGCAATTTCTACAATAAAAGGCTGTATTGTATACATATAGCTGATGTGCTCTTCTCGAAATAAAGTACGTATTATTTTTTCTGGCCTGATAAGCGTGATCGGAAAAAATATTCATATCAAAATTAAATTGTTTCGGACACATAACCGCTGTCACTTGATATATCAACTCAATATTATAAATAAAATGATGTGCAATTTCGAAACAAAACTGCATTTAGCACATAACTGACAGTGAGAGCCAAGAGGAACCAAATCAAAGAAACAATGGTAGAAACGGCACGAATACTTGATAACTTACAGTTGATTAATTGCCCCCTGTTAGCCTTTTGCGCAAAAATGAAGGAGTCTCTATAATTGCGCCACTCTACTATCTTTATTGAAACAAACTAATACCATCACTGCTCGAACTGGAGATAGGAGTGTTTATGTTATGATCGTTGCTGTTAGCAGGTAAGAATTAATGCAAGTCGAAGTATGCTTCACTTGCATCAGTTACAATATTAATAGTTTAATTATTAAAATGTAACATATTAACGAAGCGCATAAGTAATCAAGTATTTGGCAATCATTCACTATTTACGTGAGTAATTATGAGTTTTCGAATAATGACGTCGAGAATCTTACAATAAAAAATGCGGAAGTTGTCAGAACACTCAATTACTCACTGATACCTACCCCTAGAAAATAACAGCCTATATCTGCACATCTGTACCACTACATGAAAATAAGAAGCATGCGTGAAAACAATGTCCGCCAAGTAAAATTAATCGAAAACCACAATAAGGACTAGATTGAAACTTTGAAATTATACAATCAGTTCTGGACTGACGTTTCTGAATGAAGATGCAAGAATAAATATAGATCCATCATAGCATTGTTCATAAATTTATAAGCATGTTTCAACTAAAACATATAAGCGGATGTTTCCACTAAATGCAGAAATTGTGGAGAACTCAGTAATGCGCAACAAATTCTATTGTTCAAGAACGCGTCATCTCGTAGTCACCAAAAGCAAAAGTTTTTAAAACAAGATATCTTTTTTGCCGCGCTCCTGAATGATTTAGCGCATCTGTCACTTTTCGTGCTGAGTAGTGCTGTTTTCAAGTGTCTACGGTTTTTGGATTTCTGCCAACACGGCTCTCCTTTGAGAGAGAATGCAGGTCTCTAAGAAGCGTTGGAAGTAGGGAAAAATGTAAATTTTCTTCTGACATCATAATGCCTGGGATCGATTGACTGGTTGGTTTCCTCAAATGCTTATCTCCGCGCTATGTACCCACTCAATTTCGCATTAGTAGGTATTAGGATCTATTAGCTTGTATTACTTTTCTTGCTGAGTTCTCCTATATTCTCAAGAGTCTAAGCCTTTCCGAATCGAGCCCCCAACACGGAACACGTTCGAAAGAGAATGCAAGTCCCCAAAAAGCGTTACTTGACAGTCTACAGAAAGCTATAAATATGGCCGTGACACTGCAATATTGCCCATCTATCGAGAGCTCTTCCAAGAATGATTCCGTGGCTAGTACTGTGAAGGTGTCAAACTGGAGGATTAAAGAGCAGAGCTGAAGCAAAAGCAAAAGCAAAGGCAGGCTAAAGCCCGAAGCTGACGGGGGGGGGGGTAAAGATGGAGGTAAAGATGGAGGTAAAGGAATAGAACTTGCCTGTGATCCGACTGTCACTGTACCAATAGCGACGTTTGCTGTCTTTGGTGTGGTTTGGCAGGTCTCGTTCTGCTTTTCCTTCTGCTTGGCTGCATCGCCGGCTTTCGGGGTCTTTCCTGGGGTTGCATTGGTGTTGTTGACATTGTCGTATAGGGAGGCGCTCGACGTGGCTGCTGTGATCTTGTCCCGGCCCGGAGTCATCTCCATCTCTGTCGACCGCGCCATCGTTCGTGGTAGTGTCGACGGGCCTGGCAAAGAAAATGATGAGAATAACTAGTGCAGCCAGTATCGACTACGCATCATCATCATCAAAATAAGAGCAATCAATTATCTTACTTCTTAATAGAGTAGAAATACAATTGTTTATAATCAAATGAAATGTATACAAGTCGATTGTGTCGTGTAAAGGAGACGACTGAATACCAACTTGACTGTCTCTAGGAAAAGTAGCGAGTTGACTGAGATTGGATTGGAGTGTTTAAGAAGATGACTGAATGACTTACCGCAAGAGGTTCGGTATCGAGGATCTTGACTTCGCAGTCTGGCGAATTGTTCCGGGGTCATGCAAGTGCACTGGGGCTCTCGAGACCTGCTAGGCGACGCCGGTGTCGACACTGGCTTTCGCCGCGTTTTGATCTTCTGCTTGTTCGGGGGTTCGAGCTTCAACGAGTAAGAAGAGGACGCTTTCCTTGAAATCTTGGACGATGGTGACTGTATGGAAAATTAACTAGTGACTGTAAATGACTCAAGTCCCATGAGAGCACGGTCAATTTCGTTTGCTACCCCCATTCGCCGATTGCACCGCCTCGACATAATTTACAATTCTTTCTCCCTCTACTCTCGGCGTCCCCGAGCACAAACACGCTGATGGGAATGCAAGCAATGACACTGCACCATTATTGAACCAAGCTAGCACACTTACGCAATATTCACGGAATTGTTTCGCGTCTATCGGTGACGTGAAATTCAATCCCCAGGTGTCATTCGTCATTGTGTCTTTCCAGTAGACGAAACACTCGGATGCCTGGCCGATGCGCGTCCCTTGAACAAGTAGGCAATGATTATGAACACGACTTTTACTCCATTTATAATTATAATATACCGCGCGCGGTTACCACAAAGTATGGACACACTCACTTTTCTCGAATCAATTTCCCTAAAGAAGACAGAGCGTTGCCAACACATCTCTCCCCGTTGTACATATGTTCAGTTATGTGTTAAGATAATTTTTCAGTGACAATGACATTATTCTGGCCGAGATACCGATCGCACCTCAAATAATTTGTAGCACGACGCCCAATTAATCAAAAGATTGCTTCTCAGGCGTATATTTCGTTTATCGGATAAGTTCCATTGACTTAAAAGCAGCCAACTCGAATTGGCGACAAATAAACAGTTAAACGAAGCAAGTCAATCTATGTATAATGAATAAATAAAAACTCTTTCTCTGTAAGGGAAGGCGCAGTTGGTCCTCTCAACTCTCAGCACCACCCGTCCAAGTTGTAAAAGTGAACCGGAAAGCTATGGCAATTTTCTTAAGAATTTAAGAAATCGTCATGTAACGGTCAGAGCAGGTTGCAAGATCGTGGAAAGATTTTTGTGTCGACAAGTTTAAAGGGAATCGTCGGAAAAGTGGTTTTCTACACCAACTACCTTAAAAAATGGAAGCTCGCCACTGTTTTCTCAATTGCAACGTCGGTCGCACGCAAATCGGGCGCGGTGATTTGTGCACGACCATTTGTCGTGTCAACGCCCACAGACGGCCACGCCTAATGCATCGAGTTCACTCTGCCGCGATACAATCGCTGAAGCACGAGTGCCTGCGATTCATCCTGCTGGAACTGATTGTCCGTCAGGGAGTCTGTTTGATCCTTCTGATTAGCACGTGACTAATTTTGACACGCGCATTTACATATGCAAATGGCCGCGTGTGTAATGGAATATGTAATAGATTAGATCTGAATTGTAAATTCCCGCCGGTGCGGTGGCTCGATATGACTGAGGTCGCGGCGAGGAAAATGGATCAAGTTCGCACGTGTCTGGTCAACCCGAACTCAACATTGCAGATAGAAATTTCGGCGAGAATATTTGTACATACTTTGTATACTAATTAATTTATTACTGTACTAATTTATATTAATTCATTATGATTGCCTGTCCTTGGCCTGTTATCAGATCAAAACACTTTGTCTTCTCGACTTAGAAATTCACCGACATCTGTTTGTTGCCTGCTAATACTAAAAAGCAAAATTGTACAAACCCTGCCGGTGTTCTGTTATCCGTTGGTGATTTATAAAATCGGAAGCATCGCTTTTCATCTAATCGCGAAAGGAGCCGCGAAATTGAGAAAAAGCTGTCTCACCTGGCTGCATCAATCGGACATCGAGGATCTTGTCGACCTGGCTGTTGTATGCAGTAATGTGGAAGACGCATTCGGGCGAGTCTTGGATGCAGGTGATATTAACAGGAACTAAGTCTTCCGAGACCTGCTGCCACTTGACAGTCCCGGTACCACTGGCGCTCACGTGGAACACCTCAGCCCACAGCCTAAAAACTCTCATTACTGTACGCTGTGCCTACCACCACCATCACACGGTACATACATCGAGAAAACACTGCAAAAGAAAAGTTCTCGCACGGACGGAAATGGAAAGCCGGTGTAACTCGGGTAGTGCTGACATTCCTCGTACATAGACACAAACCATTCTCTATTTTGCTCATTATACAGAGTATCTTAAAAATGTGCTAAAATTGTATACACATCATGCTTAGAATTTGGCGGAGATTAAGGTGACTATTTTCAATTTTTTGATTCGTGCATCATTTCGCGTGAGTGAAACAAAACCGAAAAACTATCCGCCGATAGGTGGTTTCGTGGCGCGGCCAAACGAGCGGATATTAGGGCCCATTGGCTGAGGGTCAGCCTATTCATCGAGCAGATGGGACAATCCGCCCGCTTTCAGTCATGTATTTTGTTCACACGTAAACCACTTTGACACCACCCATTTTCGAAGAATCAACCGAATCCGACGGTTTAGTCACGCCGTCGAATCATCTTATTGGCACAAATCAACTTTTTGGGAATAGCCATTCTGATTCGATCACCGTGAAATTCTCGACAAAATGGCTATAATCATTTACGATATTTTTGTAATACCCTGTATTGGTATAGGTACTATATTCCAATGAGGGTTAAGGATGGATTCGAAAGAAATATAATACTTTACTGGGAGAAATTTGAAACTGGTAAGAAGCAGATGAAATTTCGTGGCGAGTTTTACTTAATCTGTTTGGAACCCCCTGACTAAAAATCCGAACATCCCACCCAACGTTTTCATTTCACATCTATGACTTACTATTCCATACATACAGGGTGTTTGAAAAATGTCCTAGACGAGTATTGCCATCTTGTTAAGAATTTCGCGGCGATGAAGATGGCTTTTCTCAAAATGTTGTCTCGCGGTTTATTTCGCGACAAAATACAAAAAATTATGCGCCAATAAGATTGATCTATTCGGTTGATTCTCGGAAATGGGTGGTGCCAAAGTCGTTTATGCATCATCAATAAAACACATCACTGAAAGGTCGGATTATCCCTTTTACCGGTGGAAAGGGCTAACCTTTAGCCAGTGGGCCCTATCCGCTCACCAGCGGGGCCATCAAAGTATCGTATTGGCGTATAATTTTTTCAATTTTCTCGCGGAATCACGGACGAATCAACAAATTTAAAGTAGCTATCTTGATCGCCGCAAAATTCCCTGCAAGATGGTTATATTCATTTAGGACATTTTTGGAATACCCTGTATATCGTTTCAATATGCACGCCTACCCCCAAACTATGATTGGATAAATTCTACAATGTATGGCAAAAGTAGTATGTGCAAAACGACTAAAGTAGTAAATAATTCACTGAAAAAGGAAGGCTAAGAGTTGCAGACAACTGATAAACAGTCGTCGAGAAGTATGGATTACCAATTCTGGTATGGAATGAGAGGGAAACCAGAATGTACATACAAACTCCCTCAGAAAATGCGTTTTCTTTGACAGACTTAACATCTTAGTATAATCAAGGTCAATTTAAATGGGACGCGTTCCACCACTTTGGTGTTACTTTTACTGTCGTGATCAGAATAGGTAGTAGGTTGCTCTACATTTCAGTGGCGAACAAAAAAAAGAGGGAGAGGAGTACGAGAAGAGAGTATAGTGTAATCAAGAATATAAAAAGGTAACTTTTTAGGTAAGGTAACTCAGGTATGGTAAATCAAAGGTAAATAGGTAGCAATAAAAACAAAAGAAGAGCAATAGTACAGCTTATAGCAGAAGTGAGATAAGTGATTATATAATTGTAAGTAGATTGGTCGAGGTATAGATGGATGAGCATATTATAGATTATAGAACATACACAAGTCACAACTTTGGTACGTTAAGTCTGTATTAGAGATCCTTCATTCACGAGAGAGTCTGTACACGAGTGCGCATTAGCTACTCGAGTGTAAGTAAAGGTTGACCACATGCCGTACTGAAAGCGATACAGTGAAAGCTTTAGAGCATCAGAGGTTGAAACACACATTCACTTATATACCCTAAAGTGTCAAGAATAACATCATGACACGCAATGTGTGTAAGAATGTCAATATTAATCCTGTATACTAATCGCACTTACAGATATATTAAGTGAAATTTGCCTAATTCTTATATAACAATTTTGAAACTCGGATAAAGTTTTTAACGCTTTAATTTGAACAATCATGTAGGGGGAATGCGAATAAAAAACACAAATGCACATACAATGTCACGAAACACCGGAAATTAGAATGATAATAGCATATCAACGACTGCGTGTGTTGCTGTATTACGGTCTAGTAGATGAATAAGGGAAATGTTTCAATTTCCGGTTCAAGTCAATTCAAAATCCAATTTGAATTAAATTAAATTTAAACTCGATTGGGAATTGAATTAAAGATGCAATTCAAAGCCGACAGATGCCCGATACGGTATTTCGGTTTGGTCAAACGTTGCCATCATCAAAATAGTACCCGTCTCAATCTATCGATTGACTGGAATTGGCTGCCTCTTATACATGTGTTGTTGCTCTCCTTCCTCAAGGAGGTCGATAATGTCTCGTCTCAAGAGACAGACCAATTAGTACCGACATATAAATCAAACAGGAGATGCCATAACCCAAATTCAACGACGGCTTCAACTATGGTACAGTGACCATTTTCTTTTCAATTAGAGTTCTTCAAAGTAATTTTTAAATACGGCCGGATCGAAATCGTATACTGAACCACAGGCGATACTTTGGAATCGAAAATTTGAATTACAAACCAGAGGTGGCATCTGTGGAATTATCGAAATTATAACAACTTCTCAATTATTTGCATATCAGGATTCGAGAAAATAATACACAATTGCATTATTGGGGCATGAAATTAATGTCGTAGTCGAATTCTAGAAAAATATTCGTAGATATGTATTAAGAAATATATACCAATGGTGTTATATCTATAAGATTTCAAAGTCATCTATGAACGCGAAACACGCAATGTTTTTCTAGAAAGCAATGGTTTGAATAAAAACAATCGCCGGACAAACATAGGATATAAAATATACCAAGACGAATTCAAGACCTCCTTCTTTTTCGAAGTTGGTTAAATATAGTAGCGAATGATGGCCAAGTTTACGATTTCTGGCGTGTTTAATCTCAGAAATGGAATTCATATTTTTCTTATGGAAAAGACCACTCATACGACCAAAGGATCGCTTTTTTTTGCTAGTGCGATTATTTTCTCGTAGGAGTAAAAAGTTACTAGTGTACATTGAACTTTAACCCCTCTTCGTCTGGTGGACCATAATATGCGAGTATGTATGTACACAGCAAGTATCGAAAGCGGGCGAATGCGGTTCTAAAGTAGACACTTTACTGAAAGCACTTATGTTTGCGAAGTAACGTACATACAGCTGATCACAGTACTCCATTCCTCCAGGCATATATTGCTCCAAGGCAACTAGTACAACCTTGAAGAATAATGACGCTACGAAAGTATGTACAGTAATGCTGCAGTTAGTTTAGTATAAACAGCATATTCCTCGGAAAGTGAATTTTTCGTGAACGAAATCTGCTAACCATACTGTGATCAGTGTAAGGAAGACGAGCCATTGAGTGTGAAAGAGGTTTGGTTTCAGGGTTTGATTGCCAGATTTTCGTTGGAAAGTCACTGAATGTGATATTTTACAATGTTATACACGATTTATATTTCTTTTTAATGCTCATTAGCATAATCAACTGAACGCAAACGGCAATAACAGATTAAATTTTATTACGGGATTCTGATTCGAATATTTGCCACACTTCCGATCAAGTTTTGCTCATTATTGCTTCCGGCTTTTTTCGGATATTGCAAATTGGCAAGAAAGGTATTAGGAATACAAATTCGTAGTTGCCACAACAAAACGTAACATTGAAATATTTCAGTATTAAAAATTGGCATTGAAATTGAATTAAATACGCAGACTTTTCAGGAAGAAAACTCGGCAACTTGCTGCTTGGTTAGTGACAGACAAGAGTTTCAGGTTTAGATACTGGAAAAATAATGGCACGGCAAGAAAGGAATGTCAGATGAGAGAGACAGGAGGAGAAAGTTATTACTCGCTTGCACGGTATGTGCATACATACAAGTGGCGGATGAAGAAGACAGAGAAAGAGAAAAGAGAGTGGTGGTGGCGGGGGTTGGAGCTTAGTATGAAAGAGGGAAACTAGTACGAAAAAGAGGTATTTAAGAATTAAAATGTAGAGGAAGGAAGGGGCAACAATTCGGCACCCAGATAGAACTAGATCGCTCGAATTAGTACTTTCTGCCTAAGAAATTATGCAGAAGTTATCAAGAGTAGAGAACCATCGTACTGTTCGAGAAGAATCGGAGGTATATATTCAAGAAGTTATTGCCTTACAATTGGCTAAACTTTTTTAACAATTCATTCAAAACTGTTTTAGGGGATTACAAAAATGGGTCTCTAATCCACTCGGGTTTTCCAATTCACGCTGCCTTTTATTTTAATATAAATTCAGTAACGAAATACGGGTTTATTATTTATTTGTGTATAAAACATTATGAATAATTTTATTGAAATTATGATGCATCTGGTTATGTATGTACATAGCGCAAAAACATATTTTCTTTTTCAACTTCGTTTTCTATTTTATTTAATTAATGTATTTTTAGTATTATTAATTTACGCATCTAGTTCAATAGATATTTCAAAGAACGCGCATATAAAGCCTGATCTACTCATAATTAGTTAAGCCTAATTAGTTAAACTAGTTAAGGTTTAAGGATTGTAAGCTAAAACTATTTTGTCCGGTGTGACTCCACTAAGCATACTAATTTGCGATATTCTGTAGTCTTATTGACTCGCAATATAATTAGAAATTAGTCAGTGTGTATACACGAAAAAAATCCAGTTAAAATACATTGTTGAAGTTATACTAAACATGCTTTTCTTGTAATTCCCATATTTTATACGGATATCTACTTTGCTGATAAACAAGGCGCGAAAATAATAGGTGATTATTATCGTTCGCGCCGGCGATGACACCCCCGCAACCCGCGGCCATTACACTTCCCGCGACATTGAGGCTAATTCTGTATCCAGACGCTAATTAAATCAGATAATGATTGATTTACTGGGCTATTTATAGGGAATGGCGGCTGAAGGTGAAAATACTTAAGGAAGAACAATGCACCAGCAGAAGGTGTCGGTCGCGAAGGCACCTCGTGCGCATGACCCTTCTTAACCCTGGATTAATAGCGCGTCCTACTGCGCAGTAGTTGGTACGTAATCTGTATGTATGCAGAGATTTATGTGGCTCCAACAATATTTACAATTGAGATGTTTGCCATGATACTCAGATGGTATGAGAAATGTTATACATATACTGTATTACATACTCAGTGCTAATCAGACGACTTTTCTTTTCCAAATATCGATTAGAATTCACCAACGGTTTCATTTCCCTTAGCATTCTCCTGAGTAATATTCGAGTCTTAAACTTGACCATGGACCGTTTCCTTCAAGCATTATCACACCGACCCTTGAGTTTTCCATGGGGGAGACATTCCCATAGCTGCGTGCACTTGGGTGCATCTAGGACTTTCCACATGCACACATCGAAAACTAGCTCACCCACGCTCCCACTCTCGCTTCTTTTTCCTGGAAATTCGGGACTTTTGGAGTATATAAACCCCGATTTTCTATATCAAGACGGGCAATTCAGTTGAAACCTTCTAACACGACGAAGCTCTGTCAGTTAGTTCTCTGCACCATAATGTGTACCATAGGAGGTGTAGTAGATCGAGCAACAGTTCTCCTTCGAATCAATTTTATCATTACCGAAAAGTTTCGCCATAAACCGAGACTTTGGGCAAGTTATTGTCCACCGCATTGCCCCGTTGAACTCGTGACGTTAAACGAGCCACCTTTACTTTTCATTTCATCGCGTTTCGTTTTATAAATACCAAAGATATTGTACTAAAGCGAACTTTCTAAATTCGAAGATTCCTTTAAACTCATTTAAACAGCCCATCCATTTTTCTCATTACTATTAACTTTAGAAGCATTTAAGGGAACAGCATCGAACACTTGGTAGTCTTTGCTGCTCGAGACATAACCGAGGCGAGCCAACTGAACAATTAAATCATTAACTTCACGAAAGAGGTATTGAGAAATTTCACCATGTATCCTCGAAGCTAAAGAGCGTTCCCACACGACTGACGGTTAGTCATACCCCAGTGCTGGTTGGCCGTTATATTAATCCGAAGCTCCTGATTCACTTATAATAAAATCAATAGAATCGCCAAACGGCCAGATTGCTCAGTGTTAGGTAAAATATCGAGAAAAGTCTCGCCGACTCAAACCTCGGCTCGTAACAATTGATTGAAATACTATCCGTTAGCATATATTAGTCTTTCACAGTTAGTCCCATACTCGGCATAGGTACGCTGCCTTTAATGGAATAGTTTGGGTTTAGTCTGGCTTATTAATTAGGTCTTAAACCTCAAGGTTGCACAACTAAAGATTAAAAAGTCTATAATGTACTTAGCCTTTAATGTATATTGAATCTTATCAGAACTGATCTACAGGACCGAAAGCTACGTGTTCTACCTGAGTACGACCAGCACGGTGCATCCAAATAGGTGAAGGGAGAAGAGAAAGGGAGAAGAGAAAGGCAGAGAGAGAGAGAGAGAGAGAGAGAGAGAGAGAGAGAAGTCGAGATCGATAGAGACTGGTCGAATGGAGGGTGGTTCAATGGTTGAATGTTATGGTATGCGCACCTCTTCCTTTCTCTTAAGCTTCCGCACCTGAGCAAGTGGCCAGTGTCACCCCGGCGCCCTCCGCTGCCGCCCATTCCACTCCGCGCACCCGCCTGCCATGGGGAGTCTTCATAACGATACGCCTTTCTGATAAGAGGTGCGCAACTGCACGACAGCTTATTGCCCATTCTATCGCACTCTCTTCGATGAAGACGAGCTCGCGTGCCTTCCACCCGCGCCCACCACTATGCCGTTATCACGGCTCTCCTCAATTCTTATGGATCCGTTACAGCCTAGATCGCCTTTCCCCCTCCAACACCCTGATTTTGATTCGAACAATCGTCGCTGGTAGCGCGGCGATTGGCCTGCGCTTATAGGCTATGGGTGATGTTATGGGACTTGGCTGGATTGGAAGAATTCAGCTCCCTAGGCCTGCGGACCCGTAAACCTCCTAAGATCCTCCTCGTTTCCTCTTCGGCACACCGATTTCTTGTAGGACCGTACCGACCTGGGTTTCGCTTGATTTTGCGGGAATTGACGCGTCAATTCCGGCTGTCGGTCGGCTTTCTTCTCCTCTAGGAAGCGCTCTGAGGGGGGTGGAGGGTGCAAGAGAGGCGGCACCCTGGTTTATCAGAGAGTAGAGAGAGAGGAGGTATCTTTATTGTCACATCATGCGGGCGTCCAAGATCATCAGCTTGTTCCTGGCATGATCACTGAAAACAGAAAAACGATAGATTAATGAACGAGTAATCAGAGTAGAAAAAAGGTCCTACGTGTATTCTAAATGCCTTAACAATGAACGCTGAGTATGGGAGAACGTAAACTCAGACCTGCTATGCATAAATTGGTTTGACCACCAGCTATTCCAAATTAATAAAATTGATGCATCGAACCTTTTGCTATCTCGAATTAATAGATGATGGGAATATTGTGATTGAGTCCTAGTTTATCTTAGGAGACATTATCAGCTTGAAAAACGGCTATTATTACAGCGAGAATGCGACAATAAAAAGAACATGTACGAATACTTTTGTGGCTGGATTGCTACACATGGGAATATTGTGATTGAGTCCTAGTTTATCTTAGGAGACATTATCAGTTTGAAAAACGGCTATTATTACAGCGAGAATGCGACAATAAAAAGAACATGTACGAATACTTTTGTGGCTGGATTGCTACACACGAAAACCTTTAGACTAAACTCGTCATACAATCCCCCTCCAAAATGTAGCCCGAAACTGTTCGTTAGCAAAGAATTTTTGTTCTCGAATCCACATATAAGAAAAACTCGTCATACATTCCCCTTTCAAAATGTAGCCCGAAACAGTCCGTTAGCAGAGAATTTATTTTCTCGAATCCACATATAACAAAAAATATATTTTTTGAAAACCGGTCTTTATTATACGCGTATAACTATTTACACATAATTGTCATTGATATAATTTAAAAACTGCAGGTATAACCGTCATCGGCGTATTCTACTAATTTCAAAACGAAGTCTAAAAAGTGGTTTCATGCTAAAAGGAGGGAGCAACTAGTGAAAGTAACATAAACTAGTAATATCATAGAATAACTTATAGTGCATAACACCAAGACACTCTCCTGACGATATAAATAAAAAAAGAGTACACACCACGGATTACAACCCGCCGCGTCGTCTAAGTCCGTTAAAAAAATGGGGATATATTGTGTTGTTCAAAGGTGTTGTTCAAATGTATCTCGAGATTCTATTAAAAGTAAAATGTATATGTTGTCCTATGCGGACAATATAAATAAAATAAATGTATATGTAGCGAACATATTTGATTTATTTGAGAAAATTGACTGTTACTAATTTCGCATAATAGGAAAATGACCAAAAAATGGGGGAGGTGGAAATCGTAGAAAAACAAGTCAATCAGTGAGGGAAACCCGGAGCCGGAATAATAATACATATATCACATATATACATATCAATTATCTTAATATCTAATGTGATCTATTTAAAAAGTAATGACACTGGTCCAGTAAAAGGTATTTATTGTAAACATAAGTACAAATTAATTGTATCCCCAACCGTTCCTTACCCAAAATTTGTCAATGTTCCGGAATGATTTTTTTACCACCGACAAAAATAACTATGTGTAGCCCATGTGTGAGTGATAGTGCAGACAAATTTCCAATACGGATAATATAGAGAGCGGAGCAACAATGAGCAAGAAAAAGTTGGACGGTGATCCTTCAGTGAGAGAACACTTTAAGGTAAACCCAATTTAATGGTTAAGGTAATCGAAATCTTTCGATGCCAGTTGTATAAACTATTTCGAAAAGAAAAAAGAAATATTGAACGAACTCATATTATTCCAAGTGAACGGCCCCTCAAAAAATCAGTAGAGTGCAAAAGGTTAAGCGACAGTTTAAACAATTGGCTTCCACAAGGATGGTGAGACAGTGATTAACGCTGACAATGGCTGTACTAATGAACCTAAATTCCAGATGAATCATTAGGATTTGCGGAGTCTCTTCTCATGACAGAGAGATATTTCGCCCGAAGACATTACGCGGCCAGCTTTGTTCTCGCCTTCTGCGTGACTTATCGCTCGGCACTCGTTCTAGAATCCCTGCTCTCGTTACGTTAGCCAGCAATGCAGTTACCTATGTAGGCAACCGTTCCGTGCAATCCACATTTCTCCTATTAAAGAGACATTTACACTTGGACTCAGAACTTTCCGGCCGCGTTAACCTTTTTCGACTGTTGCTTAAGCTCTTGCATTGCAGCGATTTTCTAGAGACCGGTCATTTTCAATAATTTGATTTCAATATACCTTTTTTGGCTTAAAGATCCTTATGTATTATCTTCGAAGATTTGCACTTATTCAAGATGAAAGCACGGCTGACATTCGAGATTAAAAGAAGGAGTTATGTTTCTGATTTTTGTTTGAGTTCTATGTTTGAGTTCTATGTACTTTATTTGTTGACTGTCAACATAAACATTGTAAATTATTCTGGTTGAATGATAATATATGTACAGTAATTGAAGCATAACCAACGTCAAATTTCCACGTAGAAGTGCCATAAGTTGTTTACAATCCAAGGTCAATTTATAATAAGGCACCAACTAGAAAAATGTAACTGTAACTAATGAATCTAAATTCCAGATCTTGAGATACACATCGATAAACAGTATTCTTCTTGATTGGAGATCAGGACAGCAACCGTACATTTTGTGCTTATGTACTTTTATATTAGTTTCCATTACACACGAGCTTTTTACTTGCTATAACTAACAAGAAGCGATATGCAGATTGCAAAATACTTTATTCTATACGTTGCAAAGATTGTTTACGCTCAAGAATTAACAATTTCAATCAATCACCCTCGAAGATTTCCGATCTGTATAGAATTAGTTTTTAATATTTTCCGTCAATTATAGTGATTTGATGATGCTGCATCTCTTTGCAGAGAAGGATAGTGACCATCGGCATTCCGACTTTTATTATACCTACCTTCGACTTTTATTATAATTGGCTGGGTAGTATAAAAACGAGACACCGCAGTGACCCAATCAGTGTACCTGATGATTTGTGAGTACCGTACTACGAGTGACAATAATACTTGTTATCTCTTACACTGAAACGATGAGCAGCAACGTTTAAGTCTTCGTGAGTCATTCATTATTTCGATTCTTACGCCTTTCAATTTTTCTATGTATAAGTTCTACATTCATCCTAGAATAAGTTGGTGTGCATGTATAAATGGATGCCTGTAAGTTCAATAACTTTAAAACTGGTTTGTCTGGTTTTGAAAATTGTTTCTCTATAAAAGGCGTTCGAGTATTTAATACACAAAACGATTGAAACTTTTTTTTAATTTTTGCAAAACCAAGCGTTTTCCTTTACCGTGATATAAAATCTTGCAATTTTTGTGTCAAAAGTATAATTGTGTGTGAAACTGTTTTCAGGATAGTTTTAGGCAGTTTTAGTAGATGTTTTGTCAGTCTAACATTTATGTCAACATAAATGGATAACATCCAACATTTACCTTCGGCTCTTATACCTGCGTGCAAAGGCCCCTTCTATAATTATAGTTTACGTATAATTTAATTTACATGCCACCCATTTAAAATGGTTCAAAACTCAATCTCTCATTTTATACATGCATAGTCGGGAAACAAAAGAGTAAATGACCCATTACGGACTAGCAATAAGTGTAGAGAAACACATTACCAACATTCCTGCCTAAATAATGACCCACGAAGATTTTCACCCTGTATGCACAGACACGTGATATGTGTTGTTGGACGTTAATAAGTTAGAAGACAGGGGAAGGGGATAACTACATATGCCCGACTGGCATATCCAGTGCTGTCGCGGCTCTTAATTCCACTAATTTCCGAGCGAAAGTTTACGCGAGTGATAACGAGTACGCCGTCAGGGAACAGTAGGGCTTGGGATGAAAGTTTTTCGTGCGACTCATATCAGCGGGGGTGCGAGTGTGGGGATGGTGGTTAACAAAGCGAACCAATGCGTACGTGGTTGTGTCGGGGATAATAATAGAGCCGGCGACACGGCAGGGTTACTGAACCACCGGCTGCTGCCAGTCTTGGGCCACGTAATATGTCACTTCGCTTTAATGCACAATATTTCTATACAGGCTTCTGCAAAATTCGCACACGCTCCTCATTACCTCGCAAGTTAACTCCGCAGATTTGTCTCGGACTTTTGGGGGAAAAAATGAGAGATTACTTGAAGAACATCTGTGTTAATCGACAGTTTTGTTGACTCTACCAGCTGTTTAGCTGTTGAAAAACTTGACAGATTCACGGACATGTTCAACCGTATATTCGCCAACTATAAGAATGAATGCTACTCTGTTAATCGGTCGTCGACTCGTCAACTTTCTGCCAGGAAGTCAAAACGGCCTGCTTGTGAAAAACGCAACTTAAAAAAATGTACATCAACCCAGCGTTGTTTCAGTCAGTGAAAATAACACCTAGACTTGTTCCCTTCAGAACTGCGCAAAAGATCTTCGCTGACAAGTTAGAAATAGAACATCGAAATTGCATAATCGTAATTCACAAAATATATTTTATATTATACAAACACACGACTATATTTTCAGGTACGAATTATACACGATATATAACTTGTATTAAGAAATATTTCAATATTACAGGCAAAACTATTGACAACCGCAGTGGCAAACCTCGGAGGAACTGAAGGTAACATCTGTCGAGATCAAGAAACCAAGTGGCCGTTTGAGGGGGAATTCTGAACAGGCCTGTATATACATACAGTCAACTCTGTCCCGTACGAGACCTTTCACGCCCTTTCACCTCACCCCTTTCGTGTCTTCGGAATCAAGCTCCCCTGTAAAACGGCGAGACGTCCCTGATTTACTGTCGCCGATTAATTCTCAGTGTCTACGACGTCTACGTAAACAATTGATTCGAGGAAATAGTAATCTCTACTTAGTTGTTACTATGAAAAATGGAGCTTTGTATTTAGCGGTGCGGTGTCAACTGGGTTAAGTTAAATTTTATGAACGTACTTTTCAATATGGGACATTGATACCTTGTACATACATTGTCTCTTGGAAAAAGGATAATCCCCCAACCGAGCAACAACAGCTAAAATGGTCGAAGATTTGTTAAAACCCGTTAATTTAGCGAGGGCGAAAGTGTCCGAGTGCCGAAATCACATTAATTGGGATCCCGACAGTACAAGTGGAGCATCAAAGAATTTCCTACTCGAGTAATTAAATCGTCGCCGCCGCTCTTACTCCAGAAAGGCCGCGAAGCGTAAAAACGGGAGAATTTCTACTCTTAAATTCCGGCGAAAGCTCGAAATACAAATGACCTGCGTGCAGTTCCCGGGTGAATAACGCAATGAATTTTATTTCTATTTTCCTTTCAAACGTGCGGCAATAAACGTGAAACTCCATTGACCCAGTACTCGACAGGCGAAAGCACGGGCACACACCTATGTACATTGCATGAAGCCGCACTCAAAACACATATACCGGACCGTGCGGTGGTGTATCAACGCGTTTACATACGCCGCCTACATACTAGCGCATACAGCGGCAACCTGCTTCTGCAGGCCGGCGAAAAAAGGATGCTCGATCTCGGCGAACGAGAATACCCAGAATTCCTGGTGCATTGGAATTGCTAACGATGTAGGTGTGGGTGTCGTCTGAAAAGCAGCTACGATTCCACCACCAATTCCGAGCTCTGATTACCCGCTAGAGAGCCAGAGAGGCCCGCGCGCGTGAAAAAGAGAGAGAGAGAGAGAGAGAGAGAGAGAGAGAGGGAGGGTGGGCGGGGGTGAGTACGGAGTGAGACCGACTAGAACAAAGTAAGCGCCCCGGGTAGAGCGTAGGCGTGGGTGAAAAGAGAGCTTTCTAAACACTATATCGATTTCGAAGGGTGATGCGGTTACTCGGCATCCGCGCCTAAACATGAATGGCGGGTGCATAAGCCGGCTGCCTCGACGAATAAAGCACCTTGGTATCTTCCGCAGTGAAGCCTAAGTCTACCGCCAAAGGCTAGCACGATAAAAGATATTCGCCCACTCAGGGCGGATCTTGCCTCTCACTGCGTGCACGATTATGTTGACATGTCACCAGCAATCGTGGACTCCTCTTCAAGAGGCTGGAGCAACTTTCTGCCTCACTGGGACCTCTTCCAAACCTCCATGATTTCACTAGGCCCGCTAGTGAAATCGCCCCAGGACCGTGTGGCGGACATCAAGGTTCACTCGCGCTTCAAACACGATAACTCGACGAACGGATGCACTACATTCGTTGGATGCTGCCTTTCGAAATGTTTGGTAATCAACGAATGGGGTGATTGTGTTAGGGAGCTGAGCATCGACGTGGAAAAAGGCGACTCCACCTAGTCGGTGGCACCTCGCCCTGCTGCTCGGGTAAACACTGCGCTAGACAGGATGCACCACCCGCTCTGCTAGCTGCTCAATCAACGCCCTGCACTACCCACCTTCCGTGCGAAGGAACCACCTCCCTTTTTCCCCCGAATCCTGGCTCTTTCGAGTTCTTCACTGCACCCCGAGAATCACTCCCTTGTCCTTCCCGCCCTCCTCGTTCACTCTCTTTTAATCACCCTGGAACTCAGGATCCGTCTGCCTCGCCCTTTCTCTCTTTATCTTACGTTCCACCCTCGCGTACCATCACGTTCCCTCCCTTTCTCTATCGTTCGCGTTCCGCCACTTCCGCCGACAAGGAAACTCACCCTCCACTGATGTTTTCCTCGCTCCTCGGCGAGAGGAGGAGCAAGCTGCAGTCACGGCGATCGAGATCCCTAGATTACAACAATGCGATAGTACAAGCCGCCAGACAACTCCGGCCGCTGCCAACGGACAGCAACCTAGGAGGAAGCAAGCGCGCCACCGGAAAGGATCACGAAAGAGACGAACGGAAACGATGCAGAAACAGAACAAGGCCAGAAGGATACAAGTAACGAGGCGAGAAACATAGGGGTGGGACTAGCCATGAAATCAAGAAAGAACGTGGAAGAACCACAGGTAGAGGGGAAGAGATAGGCGATAGGAAGGGATACACGCTGAATGGTGGGCATCCCGGTAAGCAAGAGTCAGGATAATCCTGCCAGAGGGGCGGTCAGAGCGGTATCCACCCTTTCTTTCTGGCGAATGAGGACGGTTTCGCCAAGGACCCACCGTGATCAGTGAACTGACGATCTTCCGAGCGAGTGAGCCGCCTTGAGGAATCGGCGAGTAACGGGCGTGCACCGGTGCTCCGCGAGCAGTGGCTGCTGCTGCGAGATCACACGCGCGGAGTTCCCGGTGTTTCGCGCGAAATCCTGGCGGACGACGTAGCCATGGATACACTGCAGGATCGGCCAGAGGCAACTGCCCCGTCGCCCACCACCCCTTCTTCTTCCACGAATGCGCGTCCCTCGGCCGAAAATGTCAATATCCTCTCTTGCTGCGCCCCGCGATGCGCCCTTCCCCTCCCAACCTCACTCTCGCCTCACTGGTATGCGCCTTCTCCCTCTAGCTCCCTCTTCCGTCCTCCCGAGCGAGTCACCTTCTCTCTGCACCACCCTCGGCCTAGACTCCGTAGTCCGTACGCGCGTAGTCTCCCATTCCCGTTCTTTCGCCGCTAAAACCCCCCTTCCTGTCACTCGCACGTTTCGACCCCCCCACAGCACTGGCTTGCGATCATCCTCTATCCCGTTTAATCCTTCTGCCACTCTCACCCTTTTATCTGCCGCTTCTCTCTCCCATCGGGCTGAGCTGGGACCCACACCTTTCGCCTTCTTCCTCTCTCACTCTCCTTCCAAGATCCCCTGTGTGCGTAAGTGCGTGCGTGTGTTCCGCTGTGTTGGCTCGTCTCTGCCCTCACTGCGTTCCTCCCCACCCACGCGGCTCTATGGTGCGGTTTGGTGTATCGGGGTAGTATAGGTGGCAGCCGAAGTTGGCACACGAGGACCGGGATATCTTCCACGGGAATCTACGAGGCCGATTTTTCCGCGAGGTCCCCTTTACTTGTTTCGCTTTTACAGCATACGTCGCTTTGTCACTGCGATCTCAGGGAGGGTTGTGGCGCCCGTCAGCGGGGCTGTGCAGCGCCGATGACAGCCAACCGGTGTGGACGACACAGCGGAAGTAGGCTGCAGCCGACGCGCAGAGGCCGGTTTTCCTGCCGGTAGGGAGCGACTCACCCTCACACTGGGATTCGGGGGTGGTCGTCGTGACCGTTGTTATCGTCGCCACCGCCGTCCTCGACGTCGTTGTCGTTGTCGTCGCCGTTGTCGCGGTTGTTGCCGTTGTCGCCGTTGTCGCCACCGTTGTCGCGGGTCCCTGTAGCAGCCTATACCAAGGCGTAACCATAGTGATTAGGGATCGATGGCAGGCATGCGCGTTCCCGCATTTACTTATAGAAAGAAGCACGGCCAACCCTCCTATCTCGCTAGTCCGTTATCATCTGTATCTAACGCACACCGAGCGAGCTACCACCTTCCAAGTACGACCTACACCCCTCTGCATCCCCCACCACCCCGGCCGACCGATCCCTAGCCTCCATATTTACTTATATGCCTTTCTCTTGCTCCTCCGGCCGCCGGTTATATCATCCAGCCTTCTCCGCTCGGTTCTGTCAGTTACATCAGCGCACCATGGACTTCGCCTAGCTATAACTACAGCTGCAACAGCCCTCGTGAACACGCCCCCCCCCCCCCTGACCTCCTACCCGCCCCTGGACCCGCCAGCCTCAGTCTACACCGCTTCATACTACTTTCCCCGTTTCCCAGCCACGCTTTCATCCGTCTCTTCTTCGCCCACCCTCTCGCCTGCTCACTCCTCCGCGGCAAAGCGAGAACCGCTTTGCGGTTGAAATAGAATTGCTCTTTTACGAGGAAACCGCAAAAATCGTGTTTCCCGACGAAATCTTTGCTCTACCGGACATGGCGCTCGCAGCTCTCGGGGCTTATGTCTGCGGCGACGGCACATTATATTTATTAGCTTCAGAATTCCAGCGTTTACATACAGCGACTCACAAAGGTATTCAGACGCTGGTGTATGGCAACCGTATAGATTATTTTTTCTAACAATAATTGGGTTGTCAATGCTGACAATGATAATACACGGATAATACTGAGACTGTTTTGTTAGGATAAGTTTCTCTCCATTTGTGACCGTTGCCAAGATCTTTCGGGGATAGTTTTGCTTTACGTTTCTATGATTTCAAAATTGTTCTAAGTTTCTTTCGATTGGGAATTACAGCGTTCGCCCATGTCCCGTAGAATTTGTTAGCTCATAGAATTAGCTAAACTTATAATTACTCCTAACCCCAACCTAATCGATAGAAACTATATCTATACATATTCTAACCCCCAAAATACATTAAAATGTAAAGAAGAGCGCCAAGTAGTTTAATGACTCACATAAAAGGTATCTTCTTGAACTACGTTGTCCAAAAATGAAACAGAAATCACACAAGAAAGCCAAGTTTTCAATCAAAGATACCACACGTTAATTAATTAATTAACTTGCATCTCTAACTTTAAAACTTGGCATGTGCATACTTAATTACCAATCAAAAGATATTACTAGCATGACTACCTTTACACAAATTTGCACATGCCAAGTTTTAAAGTTAGAGATGCAAGTTAATTAATTAATTAACGTGTGGTATCTTTGATTGAAAACTTGGCTTTCTTGTGTGATATCTATTTCATTTTTGGACAACGTAGTTCAAGAAGATACCTTTTATGTGAGTCATTAAACTACTTGGCGCTCTTCTTTACATTTTAATGTATTTTGGGGGATTTGACGCCTTTTTGGTCGTTCATGATTTGAAGAATAAAATAAAATCGGACTGTACCACGTAACCGTCATCATTGTCTTGGCACATCACCAGTCATGGCATAACCAATGTGTCGGTATAAAACCATGTTATCTGCACAGCGCTCCGCAGCATTTCGCAGTGGTGCCCGCTCGCGTGAAACACGTGAGAGTAACATTTTGAGGAATCGGGAACTCTTAATCCGCCTGGCCTTTGCCGCGAGAAAAATAACAGAGGAAATTCATATCTCCGGAACGACTGGACCGATCCACATGATTCTTGGGCTATAAATAAAATAAATTCTTTGCGCTCTAACTTTCGCACAAATTAAACTGAAAGTTTGGTAACTAAGGATAACAGCTAGAGTTCGGGATAAGTATCCTCGGCTGTCGCGCGCTGTACTATATACAATATATATGTACTACTACTTGGTGCGAGACTCCACCGAGTCTCCAGATATCCTCGGATCGGCTGAGATCTATAAAAAAAAAGATATCCGCAAAATTGACCACAGCCCTGAAATTGAAGGTCGTAAAGTTTTATTTCATCGTATCAAGTCAGGAGACTCGGTAGAGTCGCGCGCCAATTAGTGGGTGTTCCAAAAGTCCCGGAACGGTCAAATATCTCTGAACCAAAACATTTTAGAGAAAAATGGTGAAGACAAAAGTTGAACTGTTTTAAAAGATCTATGAAGCGGATAGACCTATTTGATCTTGGGTGGATGGGTGAAGGTCATATCAAGGTCAACTTAATTTTCATAAATGGATTACCATATTTTTTATTATGTAACGTTACAGCTGATGTCGAGACGTTTTCAAAACACTACTTGTTGATTATTTTATGATGGGAATTGCCAGACTTAATGCAGGCAACATCAGCGTTTACACCCCTTCCGAGCAGGTGCGTGCGTGCGTGAACAAATGAATCATGTGCTCAAAAACTTTTACGTGCGGTTCGGGCAATGTCAGATGGTTGAGGGACATCAATTCGAGCATTTGATGAACTGAATGTCCATCAGGCACATGCGCACGCACCTACACAGAAGGGGTGTAAACGCTGATTTCCTATCATAAAATAGTCAACGAGTAGTGTTTTGAAAACGTCTCGACGTCAGCTGTAACGTTACATAATAAAAAATATGGTGATCCATTTATGAAAATTAAGTTGTAATTGATATGACCTTGACCCATCCACCCAAGATTAAATGGGTATATCCGCTTCATAGAACTTTAAAACAGTTCATCTTTTGTCTTCATCATTTTTCTCTAAAATGTCTTGGTTCAGAGATATTTGACCGTTCCGGGACTTTTGGGACACCCTGTATAGTACAGCGCGCGACAGCCGAGGATACTTATCCCGAAGTCTAGCTGTTATCCTTAGTTACCAAACTCTCAGTTTGATTTATGCGAAAGTTAGAGCCCCAAGAATTTATTTAAGAATGTTGTATTTCATGGTTGATTTTTTTTAATCCAATGAGCCAAGAATCGTGTGGATCGGTCCAGTCGTTCCGGTTATATGAATTTCCTCTGTTATTTTTCTCGCGGCCAAGGCCAGGCGGATTAAGCGTTCATCATCATCGTCGATAATATTCCTGATCCCTCAAAATGTTACTCTCACGTTTTTCACACGAGCGGGCACCACTGCGAAGTGCTGCGGAGCGCTGTGCAGATAACATGGTTTTATACCGACACATTGGTTATGCCATGACTGGTGATGTGTCAAGACAATGATGACGGTTATGTGGTACAGGCCGATTTTATTTTATTCTTCAAAATATGAACGACCGAAAAGGCGTGAAATCCCCCAAAATACATTAAAATGTAAAGAAAAGCGCCAGGTAGTTTAATGACTCAAATAAAAGGTATCTTCTTCAACTACGTTGTCCAAAAATGAAATAGATATCACACAAGAAAGCCAAGTTTTCAATCAAACTAATTAATTAATTAACTTGCATCTCGAACTTTAAAACTTGGCATGTGCATACTTAATTACCAATCAAAAAATATTACTAGCATGACTACCTTGACACAAATTTGCACATGGCAAGTTTTGAAGTTAGAGATGAAAGTTAATTAATTAATTAACGTGTGGTACATGTGATGAAAACTTTGGCTTTCTTGTGTGATATCTATTTCACTTTTGGACAACGTAGTTAAGAAGATACCTTTTATGTGAGTCATTAAACTACTTGGCGCTTTTCTTTACATTTGAATGTATTTTGGGTTCACTCATTGGGAGCACCACTATTGTTAAAGGGCAACCATATGTGTTTCCGAATTATAATTTCATTAAAAAAATAAAATAAACTTTACCTAGTTTGATTGCCAATTCCTTCAATTTGACCATCAATTTCAATTCCAAGGCCCAGGTCAATTTTGCGATCCGAGGGTGTAGGATCATCCTATGAGAGTCGCGACATATATTTTTTTTACATCCTGTACGTATGCAAACACATGAAGCCTCATTACTGTAGACAATAAGGGTGATACGCCGCCGATCTGTATAGAATTGAGGAAATCGAGTAGGCATGCACGTGGCTAGAATTGTACTTTGATGGCTCAACGGAAGAATTTGAAAGAGATACACGAGAAGTGAAACAGAATGCAATGCGCGCTTGGTGTACTACATACAAGCATGTCTGACCCTCATGTTATCTGTAGAGCGCAAACATTACGGACAGCCAGCTCTAGATTAGCTGGTTACGGCTAACCAACTCAATAATTAACAATTTAATAATTTGCAAGTGACATATCAGTCAATAATAATCGATAAATAACAACCCAAGAAATAATAGTCTGTCGAATCAATTGTAAAATTAATTCATCAAAATCATTATATTTTACCAACTCCGTGATAAAAAAGACAATAACATCATTGGAAGTTTAATTACTACTCGAAGTACTGCAGGCCAACCATTTACGAATAGCGAAATGAAAGAAGATCCTATCGTAACTAATAAATACGCAATAAAGTTTGACGAACATATGGTTTACTGCATTTCTAGTAGACTATATACTATTGCTGCCACTATTCTCACTATTTAAGATAACAGCTGTTAACTCTAGAGTACATACAACCAATCTGCCGCTGGTTCAAACCATTCGTCCTGCAGCAAGCTGGAAGACAGGTATATTGAAATACTGGTATATTGAAATATCAACTTTCCGGCATTTTATTTCGGCAGCCGAATTTTCAGTAACACGTCCGTATTTTCCTCAATCAGGATCTAAGCATCTCGGATGATCTGGGACACGATGCCTCTTGATTACGCGTAAAAGAACAAATGTGTTATTGCTTGCCTGTTCACATGCATAAACATTTAAGAGAAACGTAAAAGAATGGTATTTGTTAAAGAAATGCAGAATAAGATTGACATTTTCCTTATACTTCGCACCTTCAACTGTTAGGGCTACTGACCCTACCTCGTGCGAGTAAATAGTTTCCGTAATCGCAGACTCATTTCGATAGAAGCAGAAATCTAATTCGAAAGCGTGATATGACGGCAAAACTCGCGCGCACAAGGACAGAAGCACTTCCTTTCTTCGTGTTGACATTGGAATTATCGACATTGAGAAGAACTTTCAATGTCAGTTAAATATATGGTTCAAACTTGGCCAATACGCGAAGAATTTATATAAGAAGCGAGCGCAGAAACCGTATTCCTCATTTATTGTGAAAACCAATATACGAGCATTGTTGATTATTAACAAACCAACTGGATTATTTGCTACCTGGCTGAACACTGTATCCACGCGCAAGTGCATTTCCAACACTATTGTCAATTCTCACTTTTCCTGTATCACCTAAGATTTATGTAACAAATCATATGTATTGTATTAAGCCCGTGGACTCAGTGGCAGTCGCAGAATCGTCATTAAAGTAATATATTGACATTTACACAAAACAAAAACCAGAAAAACGCGCACATTCGGGCACCACTGTACGATTCCATTGTTATGGGCACGCGCTCATGCACCTGCTTCCATTGCAATTGCACTTCGCGCGTCTCTCGTGCAAATCGATCAAAGTTAACAGTGAATTAAATTATCGTAATAACAATGCGGAATAATTATCAAAACTAAACGCATTCCTATGTATTTTATGAACGATATATATGAAAATAAAATCTCAGCCAAACGATATATAGTCAAGATCCAAATCTTTTGGCACTATCGCCGCAGTTCCCTTGTAGACAGTATAACATAGTGTATAGTAGCACAAGGAATCATAGGGCCGTATTCGTAGTCAGTTCTTATACCTAAAACCGTCTTGAGGTGGTCTTAAGTCGACCTAAACGTATATGCTTGAGGAGGTCTTAAGCACCGCCTTTAGACATAAGAACTGACTATATATGAATACGGGCCATAGGGACCATCTATAACTAAACTTATTAGCAAGAGGTGGCATTTTATTTAGTAGACATTTTTTTTTTAAATTTTTACTTTAATCGTCTTATTTTACACAAACGCATCGTTGGTCTAATTTTTTACTGACCTATTTTAATTTGTACGCGCATTGAATAACCGCACCTTTGACCTCGTAGTCTACTCATCTATATTTTTATGTCAAGTAAGCCGACATCTGCTGAACCCTGATGCCTGAGCCGGCTTTTTCACTTTTGGTGGTTATTTGGTAGTGTGTTGTTATTCGTGTGCTATAACCTATAGCACAATCATCGAACCTAATTATGATCGTATTACGATGAGAATTGCGTGGTGACGCTGTGCGGTACAGCTCTAACTCCAACCGCAATCATTTTAATCGCGTCGTCATTAATTTTCCTGTCGCCGCAAGACTATTAGGATTCCCGTTGGGAAATTGAACTCATTTACTTGTTACTCCTTACAATGCTCAAACGGACTCTTCCCAACCTGAAGTCCTTGGTGACTTCAAATCCGGCTCGATGGCTAAACCAAAAGTGCGCGACGCAAGCGGAGCATTCTTACGAGAAGATGCTGGCCTGGCAAATACATTCATACGGGGGTCCGGAAGAATTGCAGCTGAGCAACCTCCGCGTACCGGTGATCACACGGCCGACGGATGTTCTTGTAAAAGTTGAAGCTGCCAGTGTGAATCCCATCGACATTGCAATGTCAAGTACAGTGTCCTTCAATCAATTCTCACTTGGTGTTGCTTCCGTTCGAAAAGTGTATCCTCATCTTTTGGATGAAAGAAACTCTGATTCCTTTGAACTCGGATGACTCTGTTACTGCGATAATCTTGGAGCGGCAGTCAGCACCTAGTCGATATATGTCAACTATTGTATTAGATAAGTAATCATTGTACTTGTTGGATTTCCAGGAGGATATGGTGCAGTGACATTAAACTGTATGCGCCGAGCAAAAAACCTTCTTGATGGCATAACGGACGATTTGGAATTACCGTTAACGCTAGGTAGAGACTTTGCAGGAGTTGTTGTATCCAAAGGTTACGATATCGATGATGGTTTACAAATAGGTGATCAAGTGTGGGGTGTCGTCCCAGTACAGCAGCAAGGATGCCACGCGGATTATGTACTTGTAGAGAGAAGCATGGTAAATACTCTAAGAATGCTATCAAACTATATGCGTCATATGCAAACAACATCTTAGTTTTAGCACACACTTGTACTAGACCCTTTACTTAGGTCAGACCAAGACCACAAAACTTGTCACATATCGAGGCAGCAAGTGTTCTGTACACTGGACTAACAGCATGGTCTGCCTTATGGATAACTGGTGGACTTAGTTACAAAATGCAATTGCCAACAAAAAGAAATACAAATGTTCTTGTGCTGGGCGGCTCAGGTGGAGTCGGAACCTTTGCTATACAGCTGTTGAAAGCATGGGATATGCGTGTATGTATTGCCAATTATTATTACTCGTAGAACAGTGCACATGTCTAACTAACATAAAGTATATAAAGTACAATGATTCCTTTTCAGGTAGTTACAACATGCAGCAGTGATGCGATTGAAATGGTCCAAGACTTAGGTCCTGATGTTGTAATTGATTACAAATTACAGGATTCTGATGACAAAATAATAATGGAGGGGCCGTATGTATTAGATGTATCTTACATCACAGAGGATGCATAATAAACTGCATATTCACAAATATGTACATTTCAATTAAAGGTTTAGCATAATATTGGATTGTGCAAACCAAGGTGCGGATGCCGTCAAGTTAAAACGCTATCCATTTGACACTTACATAACACTGAATGCCCCCATGTTAAGGAACGTTGATGAACATGGTCTCGTTTGTGGACTAATGAGAAACGCGCAAGAATTGATTAAGCACAATATTCCAATCGGCAATAACAAAGGCTGTGTAACATGGGCATTTTTTGTTCCATCGGAAACCGGTATCGAAACTCTCCAGACATATGTAAGAGAAGCACAGGTAAATGGAAGATCAAGATTTGCTTAAATTTCAGTTTTGCTGGAACAAAATGTTAACCATCGTCCACATCAAACATGCGTATAAACTGTTGTAGAAAATGGTAATATGATTTATTGTTCAGTCATTTGTCTGCAAAGTAATGTAAATGTTTACTTAATCGATCCCAAATGTGTACATTTTCATTTTTTTCCCCACATATGTGTGGAATCTTAGAATTTTGTCAGTTTAATTTGGTATGGATATTTTAAGGTACTTGGGGCCACGCCATTTCGTGTAGACAGAAAATTCTGAGGGTTTTTCAAACTACAATGAAACCAATTGTTTAGTACGAAGAAGTTGAAATTTTGTAGAGGGGAGAAGTGATTGCTAATTATACTACTGTTCTGTATAAATTTCAGTCCGATCTAACCATTTTTATTTGCGTGACCAACCTCCCTATTAGTTTTGTCAGCTTCATTACGTAAAAATGGGGTGGTCAAATTTCTAAAAAAATTCTACACATTCGTAGAACATTGATAAAGCATGTGTTACTATTTTTACGCGATTCTTAAGAACCGTTTTCCAGTTACAATTAATAATGTGCGTGATTAGATGTTTTTCTCTATCTATCCTGTGTTAAAAGCGTCACTTTCAATATCGTTCCTTCTGAAACGGTATTATCAAATCGAATATAATTTCGTGAGAACTTTCAAGACAATCGTAAGAAAACAGTTCTTGCGTCCAACTTTACTGTTGCGAGCAACCTTACATGGTTAATTATGGAGAAAGTTACATTTGTATTTGTTTGTAAGGCAGAAGAATTGGCTAAGAATCTGATATTCTTCTAGGTCAAACCAGTGATACACAAAGTGTTTAAATTCAAGGACCTACCACAAGCATATGAACAGTTAGCACAAGGCCATGCGCGAGGAAAGATAATGATTGACATGAAATAATACCATAGTTGAAGAGAGTACATGGAATGGGTCCCATAACAAGTTAATAAACAGTAAAGATTTTGTAATCAAATAACGTTTTATTTAAATAAATATTTATCTTTGTTACGCCCCCCCCCCCTTCTCCCTATACAACTTGTTGATGTTTTCGCTTTGCGTATATCTGTTTATTTATAAAACCTATTTTCCTCTTAACATCGTACCAGCACTCCGCCGCGATTTCAGAGGCTTTCTGTCCGCCTTCTTCTAAGATCCCTTGCAAATACACTGGCTCTTTGACCAACCGCAGATATTCTTCACGTATTGGCTTTAATTTTTCCACAACCACGTCGACGACCAACAATTTATATCTGTGATAAACGTGGAAGAGAATGTATCACTGTTGATATAATATTTTAATTGGTGTAAAAATATCATCTCTAAATTCACTCTATGATTTGTCACGTTTCTAAGCTAGATGTAGGTAATACAAGTGTCCCCAAAGGTAAATTAATGTTGTGCTAAGGAGTATTAAAATGATTCAACAGGAAGTTGTTTCATTTGGTATACATGATTCCCGTAATACTTGAGTTATTATTTTAAAAACCAATCAGTCGTCTATGTTTTAGTATATATATGGACACACTATATTGAAATCATAAAATTTGTAGACTTCAAATTACAAGAAATTATTCCTTAAATAAGCGATGTCAATATAAAAAAGTATCTTTAACAAATCAATTGCAATTATTATCAAACTTTTACTTTCAAATTTCTGCATTCAATTTTTCATTTTAATGATTTTACAAGCAATTTTGTAGAATGCAGGAAAAGATTTTCATAGAGGACATCTGATTACTTAAGAGTGAATTTATCGGAACACTTAAACTTACTTTCCAGTGTCCAGCGCTTCTGCTTCTTTACATATTTCGTCATATGATTTTCCAGTTAACGCTGAGTGTATAAGAATTAAGTTCGAGACTCCAGGCCGTTCTGCTGGTTCATATGACACTGCTGACGTACAGTCTGTAACAGCTCTTTTCACGTTTCGTGCTATTACATCTGGTTCCTCAGTAATATTTATACAACCTTTTGGATCATTGCTTGACTTAGACATCTTTTTCAAAGGATTGCGCAGAGATTTGATCCTTTGGCTAGACTCTTGAAATACAAATTTTAAATGAGACCAATAACTTACAACATCTAATTAGACTTTCATACAAGACACAAAATAATTTACCATTGATAATCGCATGTGGTATAGGAAAAGTTTCACCAAATTTGTTATTAAACGACTCGGCTAATTCTTGTGACAATTGTATGTGCTGTGCTTGATCTTCCCCAACTGGAATATGTGTGGACCTGATAATATACATTTCTGAATGAAGAAAAATACTATTTTCCATATACAAGACATGCACCACAAAACCTCCTTTTTCAAATGAAAACAGCTTTATTGGTGTAAAACTACTTTTTAACATGATTGATAAAAAAACATTGTGCTGGTTGCATCTTATCTGAGCAGTAAAATGTTTGGTTGAATGATAAATAAGTTATACTGCCATAATATTTAAAATAAATATTTAGAACTGCACAGGTTATTTATTGAATGAATACTATTCTACTATAGAAAAAGGATAAGTATAGAAACTAAAAAACGCATTTGGTATTTCCAATCTCTGCATTAAAAATTATAGCCTGCAATCCAAGAAGCGACATTCCATTTCTCTCAACATATACATTCTACTTTATAGTGTAACAACGTTGCTTCATCCTCAAATAGTGAATAAATCAGCAAAGTGGAATCGAATAATACACTAGTACCAATATTAGTTTTATATTTGCCACTTTACCTGTAAAGTAGGATATCCGCTGCTTGTAGGACAGGATAGACGAACAAGCCCAGAGGAATATTTTTTAATGACTCACTCTTCTCCTTGTACTGAGGCAGATGTGCCAATCTTGCCATTGTACTTATGGAGCCGAGCACCCAACATAATTCTGCATGCATCGGTACTGAGGATTGTTGGAATAATATACTCTTGCTGGGATCAATTCCACATGCTAGTAATGTAGCAGCCAAGTCTAATATATTAGTATTCAACACTTTTGGGTCCTATATCAGATAATCTGAATTGAAAACAATTGACTGTCGTAAACTAAATATAAATATGATTCTTTAATTTATCTGCCAATACAAAGTGATTTTCAAGATATATTGAGACAAATATAGTACTTTACTGGAAGAAGTTGCAAAATGGCAAGGAGTGAAGTTATCTTTCGCCAATTATGATTACGACTCCCGAATCGTGGCTTTCTTCGACATTATAGCATGACTTTTTCCACCATAATAAATCTTTAAGTGTGTATAACTTTTTTTGTATAAGTTTCCCCCAGCTATTTATATATGGCTCAAATTGTGGTTCTTAGGGGGACGCATCGGTATTGCGCGGTACTTATGGGGACATTTTGTATTCGGATCTATAGGGGTCTGTAACAATAATTTACAAGCAAGTCTTTCATTGCATTTCTCCTCCCTTCATTCTCTATTGTTTCCCGTCTGTTATTTAAATATTTTGTATAATATTTGTCTAACGTGAATATAATATATTATTTTATACAAATAATGCACGATAAGCATAATAAATAAACAATATAATATAATTGGCTCCGGAGTAGTACCAATACGTAAACATACTATAATCTCGGTGATCGTGCTGTTACTGGTATGCTATCACCAATACACGTGTACGAGTGCGAGTTATCCAACATGAAATTGGACCAATCATACCTATGTTGGGTGCTTTAGGACTATTTCATCACCCAGTCCCAGATTCCAACCCCCGACCCCCCCCCCCCCCCCCAAATACCCTTCGGACCAACCATTCCTATGTTAGGTACTCACCCAGTTCCCGATTCGGACACGTCACATCGGCCTGTGGTTAGCTTTAAATGCTTTTATTTCCGTTAATATTACAGCTATACCAACTGAAATGGGCATTTGAATAGCTTAGCAAACAATCTCTATAACGAGATCTATCTTAATATTCTATCGTGTCTGTTTCGGTCCCACGGCAGAAAAATAATATCACTTATTCAGACAGGGCATTTACAGGGGAATATAAGATATATACGAGTATATAAATGAACTCTCTATGTCTTCTTGGGGTGCTTATGGGGAGCGTCCTCATAAGCACCCTTTCGCATGCCTCGGTATAATTCGCATATACTCGGGTAAGTAAATACTTACCCATTCCACTAAATGTTTTGAAGGTTCTAGCATTGTACATATTAATCAAGATTTTTCAAGCGAAACCATAGAAAAAACGCCGAGACAGGGTTCCGCTTCTCGTAATACATCAATAATGCATTGAACAATCGTTGTTAAAAATGTGGAGAACATTCAGAAGGTCGATTGCGAGAAATAGAAAAAATATTATGAAAAAACATCAAAACCTAAAGGAATTTGATTTTAACTTGGCAGGGACTGACTATCTACGCGCACCTGTTTTCTCTGACCTGTACGTAATACTGCAGGAACCTAGAGTATACAAACCTACAGTCCGCCGCTGGAAAGAAGGCGCCTAGCTTACAAAGTGATTGAATCCATGGGTAAACAGCTACGACTTGCAATCCTCAAATATCCTTTTCTACTGGTTTTTGTGTGAAAGCTCTACACAGTCAGGGTATCTACCTGGGTAGGTCCAGGTATTTGCATACCTGAGCACTGAGCAAGTTTTTCATTAACCAATAGGGTCAAACCTGATTCTTGCTGATCATAAAACCTTTTGTTCATTTCCGTAAGTACCAGACTTTAAAGGAGAAAACTAATTTTTTACCAGTCAGAGCCAGGCGCCTCCTTTTTAACAGTGAACTGTACTAATCCTGATTTAAGAACGGTAGAACTTCGAAACCATTTAGTGCAACGTTTGAAGACTTTCTCGGAGAGTTGCAAATATATTTATAAACCTCTTCACAGAATTTCAAGCAGTTCTTACCATTTTGAAATTCCAGCTAGTTTAGTACTATATTTCTCTACAATAAATCCTTAAATTGATTCCAAAATCTCATCATTTAATGTCTGTGATTTATAAATTGGAAAACACAGTTAAGCTATTTGCATATCTCAATATAATTCAACAAGTTTTTCACTTCTAGTTCAACAGGTTAAAGGTATCTTTTATAATTTTGTTACGTACACTGTGAAAATTGGCAAGGCAAATTCTCACAATGAATTAGAATCCTCCTCTTTATTGATAAATACGAAAATGTAGATACTTACGTGTGGCAAAGTAATGGCATGCAAGTCAACTATACTCCATATCGTACACTCTTGTGTATTTTGAAGGTGCACCCATTGTTGCAGGGCGCCTAAGTAATTGCCTACGTGCACCTTTCCCGTGGGTTGGATTCCCGAGAATATCCTTTTGGGATATTTCTTCAAAACCTGTCACCATCTGAGTGGTAGTGAACGATGTTCCGTGACGTAAAGTAATATAAAAGTTTACCTTCTGTGAGCACGCTCTCTGTATAATGAAAGTACAAGGCGTACTTTGCCGGGCGGCAATGTTTTTTACAAATGTCAACATTATCTTTGATATCCTACGTGTTGAGAGTTTTGCGGGGCGGAGCTGCGAGGATAACCTCACTCGATATTCCTAAATCACGTTCACAATTGAATGAGGCCTATCGTTCGATTGCATGGTACAGAAGAAACAACTAAACACACATTCTGTGCGTTTCTATATTACATTCTCCACAGAAAACAGAATAATGGACGTGTATTATATATACTGCGACCAATTCCCTGGGTTAGATACTCGTCCTCGGCCACAGTATAGATAACACAAGTCAGACACGTCTCTCTGTGTCGTAGATAAATTTTGGTTGACTATCAGTTGTTGCGTATTCAGGGCTCCGACAAACTGAAATAAGCCGCGTTTGACAACAATCGACATGCGCCGCATTGACTTCGGTTGCGCGGGAATCAAACCCGATTCGAATCGGAATTAGATTGAAATTAAGCGAAGGAGATATTACTCGCGAGCGCGAATAAGATTAAAGTAGCGGCAGTTGATCCGCAGATGTTGAGTTTGTAAAGGAGGAACCGGAAAGACTACAAGACAGAGTAATTACAGGGACAATATCGAGGAAGTCACGTACTGACTTCCCGAAAAGGTACTTCAATTCTAATACAAAGGGCTTAGAAAACTCTGGCGGAGTCGCCAGAAGCCTAACATATGCACCCAGTTAGCACAGAGTCCGCTACAAGTACGTTCAAAACCTACTTCATTCGGATAGAGGTAACTTTTATCTACCACGAGATGCTAACTTGAAAGCCGCTTAAAACGGACACTTGTCTGCTCCGAAGTAAAAAAATACTACACAAAAAAAGTCCTTCTACAGTCGACTTCTGTGCGCGTTAAAGTGGAGAAAAAAATATCCGCAGAAAATCCACTTAATGTGGACGACTATTTAGAGGTGCTTTTTCGTTGCCATTAAAAGGAGGTCTAAAGGTTAGGTTAGGTATAATGTATTTTTCTCTAGATTTGTAACAGAATTTTAATTTTATTGAAAAAAATATCAAATTGAGATACATCATGAAATAAAATATATATGAATAAAAAATAAAAATATATATGAATAAAAAATATAAATATATAAATCGAAATTAAAAACTAGACTATAAGAATAAACTAAAATACGCTATAATATATTAGGTTAGGTTAGGGTTTTTTTTGCGGTGTTTCGCAGCCGGTCCCCGCTTCTCTGGAACCATTCCTGGATCGTACACTTAATGGTATAATCGGTCGTGTACACCTCAGACTTATGTTGGGATTTCAGAACAGCATCTGAAAACAAAATATAAATGAAAAATTATTACCAAGGGATAAAAGTTATGGGGGTTTTTCAATTTGGAGATAGACTTGCGACTACATATATAATTTCATAGGTATCCCAAGAAAGAGCAAGAAAGTTAAAAAAAAGACAGCCTTTTGTGTTAACATCAGGCAGTAGCATAAAAAATTACACTTGCAATTCTGGCTCTTAAGAAGTTGTCAGTTTCAATGCACAAAATGTAAAAAAGACTCAAAAAGTGTCTATTATTCCAGACACTTGAAACTTATTTAACAAAATTGACTTTTGGCTACGGCAAATATTATCAAGATAACAATTTTACTTAATTAATCAGTTTAGTCATTCGTAAGCTCACTCATAGTGCAAGTACCTTATCCCCAATTTGAGGGCAGTGGTGTACACACCTGTTAGCAGCTGGACCCACATCATATCTTGTACCGCCTTTGTTTGGCGGTACCCTGTCCATGTCAGTTGTTTTCCTAACTTGTCGTGGATTAAATATGCAAGAGCCAGGCGTGTATGCTTTGGGGCATCTTTGCCACCAATGCAGCGTATCTCTTGTTTCTGAAACACATTCGACAAGAAGCCAATATTATTAAACATTGTACGTTAGGCAAGAATAACTAGCAATGTATGAAATGTGAGGGTGCATTATATATACTGTGTTTAGGACATCAGGTACATAAGTTGAAAGGCCAGTTGCAAAGAGAAGGATATTATGAACATATGTTATAAAAGAAATTCCAAAGCAATTTAGAATAGGTTTTTCGATGGTAAGCATATAAAGTGTGCTCAGTTATTAGATAAGTAGAAAATCTGGGGATAATGAAAGCCATAGTAAAAAAACGAACAAAACATTCAAAACCGAAAGAAGCAAATACAAAATATCAATAGGAAGAAAGTAATAGCAATATGAGGAAGATAGAATAGAATGTTTTTCTAACGTATGATATTGGGGGATCTAGGAATTGCAAATCAAGTTTGCCCAATAGAATAATAAAGAAAATGACTTACAAATTGCATACGGGTTGCCTCTGATTCCTCCAATTGGGTGTTGAAAGCTGCTAATTTTTGATATTTTTGAAAGGTTTTTTGGGCAACACTCTGTCCCTGCTCGCTTCCAGGTCCCCAATAATTTTATGTTCCCCATTACGCAGCAGTAACTCTTTGACCACGTGTAAAACTTTCCGCAGTAGTGGCACTGTCTCCTTGCAACAGCAGGTGTCTGTAAAAGTAAGAGAAAAAAACAGTTAAGGTGACCAACTATCGCTTTTGTATAAGTAAAACAAAGTATACACTTACTATGCGTACAAACTGCTTGTACAGCAGTCTCATCTGGTACATCAGTCTCATTGTAATGGGACTGTGGATTGTGGATAATCCTTATCTACCAAGCCCTATATGTCAAAGACTGACAGTGCGATGACTGGCCATTTATAGAAGTGAAGAAAAGATCAATTGAAATAATATATCCAAAACTCACTGGCTGGCTCACTATATACAGAACAGCAAATTCCTTTCCACTATTCTCCACAGTTTCATTACAGTTCCATAAAATGTCTCAATAGTGGCGGAATTCTCGGAGCCTCGGAGGTCGGTTTAACGTCGATGCGTATTGCGGGCGGGGGGGCACTAAATCTCTGTTGGGTCTGTTACGTGTTCTGCGGGTTTAGAGAGGTGAACGTGGGCAAGTGTGCCCGTGAGGTGCTGAGGCACCCTGCTCGCGGAGTTGCGGGAAATTGGAAATCAAAGAAATAAGCAAACGAATTTAGGAGTTCAAGAATATTAGTAAAATGTATTCAAGAGGTTCAAATGAAGCTACTACTGTCCAATACAAGTTTTTAAAAGAGATCTAGTCGCTAAGACGGCGGAGATAAGTCTGTTGGTCAAGGCGGCGGAGAAGGTTCGGATCCTTAAAACGGCAGAAAGAGTTCTGTTAGTCGCTCCTCAGATTCGAAGTCAGGAAGCCCGGTCGCGTGGCTTCCCACTCCTGGCACGTGGTCGGCGGCCAATCGCAAGCTGGCTTGACCACGTGGGCGCGAGCGAGTTTCGGATTGGAGGCCCTTCGCAGGAGCCCTACTCCGTGACGTATTTCCGGCCAACCGACGCGGCTGATTGGTTCTCGGGTACTCGGCCCTTATTTTGTG